>CM076570.1:643500610-644100610 GCA_034641835.2 Pinus albicaulis | reverse complement strand
ACAAGTTCCTTTGGGTGATGATAAACCCTGTAAAATTGTTGAAATGGGTAAAGTTCTTGTAAAATAGCAGAATGGAAACCAATGGCTATTAAAGGAGGTAAGGCATGTTCCAGATCTGAAGAAAAATTTGATTTCAACAGGGCAATTAGGCGGTGAAGGTTGTGTGACAACTTTCACAGATAAAATGTGGAAGGTCACCAAAGGAGCCTTGGTAATAGAAAAAGGCGAAAAGTTTGGTACATTGTATTTCTGCAATGGTATTTCTAACTCTGTTAATGCTTTAACTTACAAAGGAGCAGATGCAGCATTATGGCATCATAGGCTCAGACACATGAGTGAGAAGGGGATGAAAATTCTTCACTCAAGAAATTTGTTTCCGGGTTTGAAGAATGTTGATTTGGATTTCTGTGAGAATTGCATTTATGGAAAACAGAATAGAGTCAGATTTCTCAAATTTGGGAAAGAAAATAAGAGCGAAAAATTAGAACTTGTGCATACAGATGTATGGAGACCTGCTCATGTATCATCTCTCGGTATCTCTCGTTATTATGTTACTTTTATTGATGATGAAACTAGAAAGACTTGGATTTATTGTATTCAAAATAAATCTAATGTATTTGATACTTTCAAGAAATGGAAATCATTGGTTGAGATTGAGATAGGAAATAAGTTGAAGTATCTCAGCTTAGACAATGGAGGTGAATATTGCAGCAAAGAATTTGATAGGTACTGTTCAAAGCATGGAATTCGCAGAGAGAAGACAGTTCCAAGAACACCATAAGAAAATGGTGTGTCAAAAAGGATGAACATAACAATCATGGAAAGTGCAAGGTGCATGAGGTTGCATGCAGGACTGCCTTTACAATTTTGGGCAGATGTCGTAGATATTGTTGTTTATCTAATAAATAGAGGGCCTTCAAGTTCCTTGGATGGTGGTATTCCAGAGGAAGCATGGACAGGTAAAAAGGTAAACTACTATTTTTTAAAGCCTTTTGGCTGTGAGGCCTTTGTCCATATTAATAAAGAAAACAGAACAAAGCTTGAGGCAAAATCAAAGAAATGTACCTTTATTGGATATGGTGCTAATGATTTTGGTTATCTCTTATATGATTATGAAAATCACAAAATTATTAGGAGCAGAGATGTAATATTCAATGAAAAGGTCTTGTATAAGAATCAGTTGCAGGAAAAGAAACAGGAAAAAGAAAGCAAGGAATACGCGGTTCTTGATGAGATAACTGAAAAATTAAAGGTTCCTGAAAATGATAATAATCAACAACCACAACAGAAAAAACCACCACAAAAGCAACATGCACCTCAAACACTTGAAAGTGGTGTTAGAAGATCTACCAGGATAAGTAGACCCCCTGAACGATACTCTCCTTCATTATATTATTTATTGCTGACTGATTCTGGTGAACCTGAATGTTATGAAGAAGCAATGCAGGTTGAAAGCAGGAAGAAGTGGGAGCTAGCCATGGAAGAAGAGATGGACTCGTTAATGCATAACCAGACTTGGGACTTAGTCAAGTTGCCTGTAGGTAAAACTGCATTGCAGAATAAATGGGTTTACAGACTGAAGGAAGAAGATGGAGGAAAACAGAGGTACAAAGCTAGACTTGTGGTGAAGGGGTTTGCACAAAAGAAAGGTATTGATTTTGATGAAATATTTTCTCTTGTTGTTAAGATGACTTCAATCAAAACTATTTTAAGTCTTGTAGCAGCGGAAGATTTACATCTTGAACAGTTAGATGTAAATACAACATTTCTCCATGGAGATTTGGAGGAAGAGATATACATGCAGCAACCAGAAGGATATGAGGTAAAAGGGAAAGAAAAATTGGTGTGCATGTTAAAGAAGAGCTTGTATGGCTTAAAACAGGCCCCAAGGCAGTGGTATCTAAAATTTGACAGGTTTATGTCTGAACAAGGTTATACTAGATGTCACTCTGATCATTGTGTTTATCTGAAAAGGAAAAATGGTGGCAGCTATATTATATTGTTTTTGTATGTAGATGACATGCTTGTTGCGGGGTCTAACATGCAGGAAATAAATGTGCTCAAAAGAAAATTGGCAAATTCATTTGCAATGAAGGATTTGGGAGCTGCAAAACAAATCCTTGGCATGAGGATAACTAGAGACAGGAAAAATCGCAAATTAACACTGTCTCAGAATGAGTACATAGAAAAGGTGTTGAAAAGATTTAATATGCAGAATGCAAAACCATTTAGTACACCTTTTGCTAGCCATTTCAAACTTAGTAAGGAGATGTGCCCAAAGACCCAAGAAGACATGGATTATATGTCTAAAGTTCCATATGCATCAACAGTTGGAAGCTTAATGTATGCAATAGTCTGCACAAGGCCTGATATTGCACATGCAGTGGGAGTTGTAAGCAGGTACATGAACAATCCAGGAAAAGAACATTGGATGGCAGTAAAATGGATTCTCAGATATTTGAGAGGTACCACAAATCAAGCATTATGCTTTGGTGGTTTAAACATTTCTCTACAGGGATATGTTGATGCAGATATGGCAGGTGACAGAGATAACAGGAGGAGCACTACAAGATATGTATTTAGTATAGGTGGAACATCTATCAGTTGGGTTTCAAAAATCCAAAGTGTTGTTGCACTTTCAACAACAGAAGCAGAGTATGTTGTTGTCATAGAGGCTAGTAAAGAAATGATTTGGTTACAAAGGTTTATGGATGAATTGGGTAAGAAGAATGATATGGGCATGTTATACAGTGATAGCCAAAGTGCCATTCATCTTGCAAAGAACTCAACATTTCATTCTAGGACTAAACACATACAACTAAATTACCATTTCATATGGTCAGTATTGGAAGATGAACAGCTAAAGCTGGAAAAGATACACACTAGAAAGAATCCTGCAGATATGCTAACAAAAGTTGTAACTAGGGAGAAACTGAGATTATGCTCAGTTTCAATTGGTCTTCAAGGATGACGATGAATATGAGAAACAACCAGGTCCAAAGAAGAGTCATTTTCCAGCAAATGAAGCAGCGGTGGAGTTGGTACAATCAGTCTCCAAGTCGGAGATTGTTGGGTGTGGAGCCTGATTATCTTGTTTATTTTGTATCACAACGTTGGACCCCTGTACCTTAATGGGGCAACAATGCCACCCGTAATTAAATGCTTCCTGGGGGGTCTATGGGGGGCGGTTGCGACTTTATGGAGCTCCCTCCCCACCCTGGCAGGGGGTTTCGAGGGCAGCACCCCCGAAGCTAAAAACATATGTAAAATTTCCTTGTAAAAGTATAGTAATTTCTAGTCAATCTAGGTCATTCATTAGGCAGATGATCTGACGGTAGAAGTTATGTTTAGTATAGGTTTTTTTTCCCTAGAAGGAAACACCTCGCTTTGTATGAGGTTATTTTATTACGACCGTGTATTGTATGCACATTCTTAGAGTGAGAAACATATAGGGAGATTGTGAGAGATAACAGAGGATATTACAACGAATCTACTATAGATTGTGTCTCTTCATTTTGCTGGGTAATAGAAAGGAAGGACTAGTTTTTCGGGGTGGACGTAGCCCAAACTGGGTGAACCACGTATATATATGTCTCTCTGGTTTTATGTGTTGCATTTCTCTGTAATATTTAATTTTCTAACAATAGCTCCCCATGGGATAGTAATATTGTTCCTTGATGGCATCTCGGAAATAATTCCAAGTGGGTACGACTGAGAATGGAGAGGGTTCTATCTTGTTCCTTTTCTCATAGTAGGTTTCCCACCAGTCCTTAACATGGGGGGTAGCTTTGAGGAGTGCAAAAATAATCTTCTCCCAGTCAGAAAAGTCATGAACCGAGAATTATCCTTCTAATAGATTCAACCATCTATTTGATCAAGAGATCATGTGTTATGCTAAAAAATGAAAGTGCTCAAAATAGGATCAAACCTAAGCGACCGGAAAGGTCTCGTCATTGTGATTTCGGTGCTGCAAACGGTTTGAAAAATTGATGTTGTATGAGGAAGACATCGCGTTATCTCCATTTTCCCAAACATCAAATATTTTGTGACTAGATGCCTAGTCATCATGCAGGTACATTCAGCAGGTATATTCTGGGGAACATTCCATTTTTCTCCAACCAACTATATTGCGCCACATGGCATGTTGTGGGCCATTGATTTGGTGGTACAGAGGTTTGTATTGACCGTTGGATGGTTTTGTGTGGACCATAGGATGAGGGACACGTGGAAAACCCAGAGGCCACCATGTGTCCTCATGATGTAGTTGTAAAATTATTGTGGATTCAGCGAGGTTCAACCTTGTGACCTCCTACCCGCCACAAAGAACTCTGACCATTCCGCCTATGACTTGTTTCTCAACAGTATAGAGTCTCGGCTTCATTTTATGGTTTAAGAGTTTTAACATTGGGGGAGGGGACCGCCAGTGGTCCAAACCCGTTGGCAGCCCCAAGGCTTGTTAACATGTCATAAACCACAACAACAAATGGTCATCAAACCTGACACAAATGATATAATAACCCACAACAACAAACTTTCTGGCAATGGTTCATTCACATGTCATGGTAACGGTTGTATAGGCGGTTGTATGAAATGACTAATCTGGTGGAGTTATTAAATTGTCGCATGGGGCGGGAGTTATGGCATGAAATTCCACCGTTTACGGAACGCTGCTCTCCGGGATCTGCCCACCTTAACACAGAGTTTTAAAAGCCCTCAATCGCTTGGTTTTAGGTGAGGTTTCGGCTTGTGACCACCCTGACCTAACCACTAGCACTTAATATCAAACGGTTTATATTGTGGGAGTTGGAGCGTACCCCTATTTTTAGGGTTTTTATTAAATTTAACTCCAGTTACGTTCTTGTCTCCACTTTTAGTGGAGTTTTTCTAGTTGTCATTGGGAAAAATTCATGGGCAGGTCAATTTTTGACCAATTTTGGTGAAATAAGAGTCTACCTAAACTAATTGGAGCATTCTGGAGCCATTGGTGCAGAGAAAACAACCATTACAGATCTGTAAACACATGTAATTTACAATTTTGAGCATAATGATAAAGAGGGACATGCCATTGGGAGTTGGACCAGTAGATGCAGTCCAGGAGGGGTGAACTGCTTCATCATGCCTACTATGTAAAACTTATGCATGATTTTATTTCTCTATTATACACTATTGCTTCGTGTTTTTAAGGCTATTTTCATGCTGAAATTCATTTATGTTTCATGGTTAAAATTTTTAAATATTCCTTAAGCAAACAAATGGAGAAAAATTGTACATGTTTTCATTACTGAAAGGATACTTAGCACAGCATAACTAATACACTCCTTTCACATCAAGTTGGTATCAGAGCTAGAGTTTAATCTCTGGTGTTTTTATGTGCGAATATTTGTTAACTATTTTTCAGGGTTTTGATGCTTACTAGGCTCAAGATTAAGAGAGGAGAAGGAAAATTGGTGGAACCAAGAGGTTCTCAAAGTGAGTCACAGCAAAGGAGGGAAATATTGCCACATTCTCCACCACCTAGCTCACCTCCAAAAGAAGCAGAAGTAGTATCAAGAATGCCTCTAGGAGAAGCAAAAATCCATGAAGAGATGGATCCCAAAGAGGAATAAAGAGTATACAGAAAAAAAATAAAAAAAAATAAATAAATAAATAAAAAATAAATAAAAATAAAAATCCTTGACTTAACTAAAATGGTGAGAGTCCTTTATCAAGAAAGGAATGAGAAGCTAGAAGAAGAAAGGTCCAAAATTCACAAGGAAGGACAAGGATCATTGGGAGACCACAATGATGAAGATAAATCAAAGAAGGGCAATGGAGGAAATGGAGATAGTGGGAAGTCACCATCATCACCCTCATCTTCATCCTCATCATCCTCTACTTCATCTTTAGTACATCATCCATACAAGTCAAATAACATGGGTAAAATTCATTTTCTAAAACTTGATGTTAAGTTTGAATTGCCAATGTTTAATGGTGAAGTTAATGCAGAAAAGCTAGATAATTGGATTAGGCAATTGGAGGTCTATTTGAGAATCCAAAATTTTCATGATGATAATACCAAAATCCAACTAGCTTCATTGAGAATGGAAGGTGTAGCACTCATTTGGTGGGAATCCAAGACAGAGGAGGAGATCAAGAAGCATGGTAAGATTATTCTATCATGGACTGATTTCATTTCTGTAATAAAACAATAGTTTTATCCATTAGCTCACAAACAAAAATCCATAATGGACTAGAAAAATTTTAAGCAATTGAAAGGAAAAAATGTACAAGTGTATACTCAAGAATTTAGGAGAAGATCTCTTTTATTAGGAGTATATTTTCATAGCCAAGACACTTTTCTCAAGTATATAAGAGGCTTACATACCTACCTAAGGCATACTATCCTCATGTTTAACCCTACAAGCCTAGATGAAGTTTATGTTCAAGCCACACATTTAAAGGCAAGGAGAAAACAAAACCTAGATGAGAATGGGGAAAATGAGTTTAAAGGAAAATGGAAGAAAAAGAGAAATGAAAATATCAGAAAAGAGAAGGGAAAATTCTTTTGCAAACATTGCTCTAAAACGAGGCATGATGAAGACCATTGTTGGAAACTTCATCCAGAGTTGAAACCAAAAAGTTTTAAAGCCAATGAGAAAGGAAAAACGGTTGCAATAGTTGAACAAGACTTATGGTCAGATTTAGGAGATGAAACAAAAATCATAGCTATGGGACTAAATAATATGAAGGGGAAAGAGATTGAAACTAAACCCAATTCTAGTATATCTAACTGTCACATACAAGCTCCAAATGTAGAAGAGAGGATTGAACTGTTTCATGTGAGGGTCATATCCAAACATACCAAGGTTGACACATTGTTTGACAGTGGGTCACAAGCTAATTTAATCTCTGAAGACTTGGTCAAGAAACTTAATATTTAGACCATTCCACATCCAAAACCATATCCACTTGGGTGGATTTGTAAGGATGCAAATTTACTGGTTTCAAAGAAGTGGATGTTGCACTTTGCAATAACTGCACATTTCATTGACACAGTTCAATTAGATGTTTTTCCACTTGATATAATGGGTATGGTGTTGGGAAGTCCTTACTTGTATGACAAGAAAGAAATCTTCCATCACCATGAGAACAAATACCATTTATTCAAAGATGGCAAGGAGTATATTGTGAGAGCTCATTGTAAAAAACTAGACACTTCTTTAGTTAATGCAGGGCAAATAAAGAGGCTAGTCAATGCAAGCCAAAATTTGACATTGATGATGATTAAACAAATAGATGTTTTACATCATCCTTTTCAAACAAATGTTGATGTATGTAATGACTTGTTTCAGTTTGAAAGAAATTTGTCTTTGAAAGAAGATGACAAGCGGTCGTAGCAATTGACATTGGTGTTGAACGATGATGAAAACAAGGTGTTAGAAGTTGCAGAGGTCAAAGGAAGGGAAAAGAAACTTGGAAAAGAAGGCACAGGATTAAAAAATTTTCATTGCTAGTTTCCGAAAGGCATGGTACAATGGCGAAGAAACTTGGTCAAGAATCGACACAAGTTCAAGGCAAATTCAGCAAAAAATTGCCATAAGGGCAAAGTGCAAGGTGAAAACAATTCCAAGTTTCCTTTGATTATAGACCAATGTAGAAACAATATTTTTGCTACAAATTTAGGTTGTTGTTCTGCAAGTTTAGATAATGTGTAGCATTACAGTGTCAAAGACATCAATGGTTGGTTGACGGAATCAAGGAAGAATTTTTCGTTTTGATGAAAAGCTCCATTTAATAAAACTAGAGAAATTTCAGTGGATTAAGATTGGAAGAGTGGGGACACAGTCTCCTCATACTCATGTTCAGTAATCCAGAGAGATTTTGGGGTCGAAAAGCTTCCTAGTGGGGAGTTGTGATTAGGAGATTATGTGCTATGATAAAAAATGAAAGTGCTCGAAACAAGACTGAACCTAAGCGACTGGAAAGGTCTCGTCATTGCGATTCTGGCGCCGTGAAAAGTTCGAAAAATCGATGTCATATGAGGAAGATACCGCATTTTTTCTGTTTTCCCAAACTGCAAAAAAATTGTGATTGGATGCCCAGTCAACATGCAGGTACAGTCAGCAGGTATATTCTAGGGAATATTCTCCAACCAACCAGATTGCACCACGTGGCATGTTGTGAGCTATTGATTTGGTGGTATGGAGGTTTGTATTGACTGTTGGATGGTTTTGTGTGGATTGTGGGATGAGTGACATGTGGAAAGCCCGGAGGCCACCACGTGTCCTCATAATGCAGTGGCAAAATTATTGTGGAGTTGGCAGGGGTCGACCCCACGATCTCCTGCCTGCCGCAAAGAACTTCGAACATTCTGCCTATGACTTTTTTCTTAACAGTATAGGGTCTCAGCTTCATTTTATGGTTTAAGAGTTTTAACATTGGGGGAGGTTACCGCCAGTGGTCCCAACCCGCTATCGGTCCCAAGGCTTGTTCACATGGCATAAACTGCAACAAAAAACTTTCTGGCAATGGTTCATTCACATGTCGTGGTAACGGTTGTATGAAATGGCTAATCTGGCGGAGTTATTAAACTGTCACATGGGGCGGGATTTATGGCATGAAATGCCACTGTTTGCAGAACGCTGCTCTCCAGGTTCTGCCCACCTTAACGCGGAGTTTTAAAAGCCCTCAACTGCATGGTTTTAGGTGGGGGGCGGCTTGTGACCACCCCAACCTAACCACCAGCACTTAATATTAAACGGTTTAGATGGCGAGAGTTGGAGCACGCCCCTATTTTTAGGTTTTTTGTTAAATTTAACTGCAGTTAAGTGTCTGTCTCCACTTTTAGTGGAGCTTTTCTAGCTGTCATGGAAAAATGCATGGGGAGGTCAATTTTCGACCAGTTTTGGTGAAACAAGATTCTACCTAGACTAATTGGAGAATTATGGAGCCATTGGTGTAGAGAAAACAACCATTAAAGGCTTGTAAACACATGTAATTTACAGTTTTTAGCATAATGATAAAGAGGGACATACCATTGAGAGTTAGACCAGTAGATGTAACCCAGGAGGGGTGAACTGCTTCATCATGGCTACTGTGTAAAACTTATGTGTGATTGTATTTCTCTATTATACACTATTTTCAGTGTCGTTAAGGCTTATTTTCATGCTTAAAGTTCACTAATTCATCTATGTTTCATGGTTAAAACACTCATTCCTTAAGAAAACAAATGGAAACAAATTGTACATATTTTCATTACTGAAAGGACACTTAGCACAACAGAAATAATACACTCCTTTTAGATCACTATCTATTACTTCCGCATCTATTGGACCCTCAAATATGGGAATTTCAAAGTTTATTTGTACCTTAAAGGGAGTCACGCCTATAGAGTGGCTACTGGATGCAGATGAGCCGCTAGTGGGCAGTCGTTGAAGGAACTGGGCAAAGTTATCCATCATCGTGTTCCTTTGTTTTTCAAGGGCCTCCTTGAGCAATATTTTGATAGGATATCCTGCTCCCTCATCTTTCTTTTCATCCCCCATGGGCAGTTGTCAGTGTTTGTGAGGCTGATCTTGCAAAGGTTCAACCAGATCGAGCCCTAACTCCTTATACCCCGACCTCGTTGGGGACATGGAAATAAGGATCGAGAAAAAGCAGACCACTCTGATACCACTGATTCGGATTTATGAAGGAACACAATATAATACACATATAACCATAAATACAAATATTCATTGGAAATAACACTTCATTTCATTAATATCAAAGAACTGAAATTTTCTTACAGATAGAATGGAAATAAACTAGCTAGGGCATTGGTAGCTTATCTATCAGAAGATATGTGGCGGCTACAGACCTCTAAACTCTGCGTTACAATGAGGCTTGAAGGCCTATATATTATTGAGAAACAATTGAAAACCCTAAACATCCAAAAACCTAACCCTAGGAGATGAAACGCCAGACTATGGGCCCCCTTGGGGTAAATTGGTACATAAATTTCCCGAGGTCGTAAATTTGGCATACTATCTTAGTTTGATGCACATGATACATCATTATAAAGATCTATCTGAGGACTACAACTATCGACTATGAATGTAGATTCAAAAATGGAATCATATTAATCGGAAAAAACGATGCCCAAAAAACATCATTTAGGGCCTCAAAATGGTTTCGGAAGTCCAGGACCCGAAAAAACTACTAAAAATAGTAACTTGTGCCGAAACTAAAAAAATGAAAGAGACAATGGTGGGGCCCCAAGTGGAATAGGTGGGTGGCCACCAATAGCCACTTGGATCAATGCAGTCGTTTCCATGCTTAGTATAATGAAGGCTCGACATGTAATCCATCGATATGGATTCCCAATGTCGACTTGGAGTAGGAAGAGGAGTATTATTGATTGTCAGTTTGGAAGTGGCACAGGTAGTGCAGAATCTAATGTAATTCCCAATATCTTGTTGAAGTTTTGGCTAATAAAAATAATTCTACAACACGGCCACTACTTTCTCTACTTTGAAATTTCTAGCGACCCAACTGTAGTGCGCATCCCAAATAATCTTGGAATGCTCACTTGAAGGAACATAGAGGTGTCTGAGGTGGCATAACAGTGTGCCCTGGAGGTGAAATTTTGGAACTTGCTTTCCTTTGAGGAGAATCTGGTATGCATTGTTGAATTTTAGATCACTCGTGTAAAGATGTGGTCACCCCAAAGTCTTCTGTCCACAAGAGTTTAGCACAGTGTTTAGTGCCATAACTGGCGGTCGACTAAGACAGTCTACAACATTATTGGTATTTCCCTTCTTGTACTTGATGTTCAAATGGAACTGTCGCGGATATGTGGACCATTTTTTATGAAAATCATTTTTCAACTTCCCTTGTGTTTGTATGAATTTCAGGGTTCAGTGGTTTGTGTGGATGACTGTTTCCTTCCCCATAATGCAATGCTTCCATTTTTGGTAGGCTTGCACAATGGAATACATATTTTTTCAGAGGTGGGATACTTTCAGAATGTGTCTGAAAGTGTTCCACTGTGATATGCTTTTGGGTGCCCTTGTTGAGTTAGAACTACCCCGATAGTATATTCAGAGGCATATTTCTCAACCTCAAATGGTTACTACAGGTCTAGTAATGTGAGAATTGGTGCAGAGAATAGGCGATGCTTCATCTCAGAAAATTCCTTCTATTGGGATTCAGACCAAAAGAATTTTTCTTTCACTTCGCCCTTGGTGACTTGGTTCAAAGACAAAGTGATATGAGAGAAACCCAACACGAACATGCGGTAGAAATTGGCTTGACCCAAAAAGCTACGTAGCTCTGTTAGAGTGGTTAGGGCTAGCCAAATTTCAAATAAATTTTATCTTGGTTGGGTCCACATGCACAACCCTCTCATAAATGATATACTCCAAATATTGAACGTGGGTTATACCAAAAGTGCATTTCTCCAAATTGGAACACAACTTGTGTTGTCACAAGTTTGTAGGACCTGATGAATATGGTGTAAGTTCTCTTCCCAAATCTAGTTGAAGACTAGTATGTCGTCAAAATACACTAGCATGAATGATTTGCTGAAGGGCCACAAGATTTCATCACTCAACCTCATGAAGGTTGTGGGGGAATTCATCAACCCAAAAGGCATGACCAGTCATTCAAAAAGTCCCTGCTTATATTTGAAGGAATTATTCCACACATAAGAGGATTCAATTGGAACCTAGTGATAACTAGACTTCAAATAAATATTGTTGAAATATTTGGCCCCCTTGATCTAGTTCAGAAGGTCATCAATATGTGGGATTGGATACCTATTCCAGAAAAGGATATTATTCAATGCTCAAAGTCAATAAAAAGTCCACAAATGTTATCTTTCTTCTATACCAACATGATCGAGCTCCCACAGGGTGATGAACTTGGCTTGATGTCCCCTTTATGAAAACTCTCTTGAATCTACCCCTTAATTTCATCATTCTCCATAACATAGTGTTGGTAGATCAGTCTCTTGGGTAACGATGTGCCCGAGGTCAGATCGATGGATTCTTTGACATGATAGTGCAGGGGTGCCCCTTTGGGTGAGGTGAATATGTCCCTGTACTCCTCCATGACCTTATCCATATGTTTTTCCATGTGGAGGAGCCCTTTATGGAGGTTGTGGATGTGGCCACGGTATTATTCTTGCCTTGAGGTTGAATCATAAGGAAGAAAAATTTCTCATTCTGAGGAATGATCATACCGTATTTCTTCACATATATCAAAGAGATGGAAATGAGCGATGTTATCTTTGGTATCTTATATAACTTATTTCCCAAATAAATAATAACAGTGTGAGGCTAAGACTCATACACAACATGACGCTTCCATAAGTATGGTTGGCCTAATATTACATCCCCAAACTTCAAGAGGATAAACATCACACAATACATCATTTTTGAAGGGCTTGATGTTGTAGGTAATACGACACTGTTGGCTAACGCAAAGATCTCGTCCTTTGTGGTGCCACCCGATGGTGTACGACTACGGGTGTGGTGTAATCGGTAGACCCAACCACTTCATGACCTCTGCTGAAATGAGGTTATTTTTTATTTCACTATCGACAATGAACTTCAGTGGAGAACCCTTCACCCACATCTGTGAGTAGAATATTCGATCCCCCTCCCCTGGATCTTCGGGCTCAATCTTTTCGATATTGGTGGTGCAAACAGTGGAACTAGGCTCCGCATAAATAATATTCTTCCATTTTTCATTCCCCTTTTCAGGTTCTAACTTAGAGTTGGAACATGCATCTAATTTGGAATCCCTCAACTCAGCCACCAGTGATTTCTTCCCTTGACACTCACTTGTGTTGTGAGTTGTGCTCTTATGGAACTCACACCATTTCCATGTGTCCTCATTTTTCTTCGTGGTTTTTTTATTTTCTTGCAGCTTTAGGACATTGTCCTGGGTCGCACCTCCTTGTATTTTTCCTTTTTTTTTGAATTTTGGGGACGCCTTTCCCTTGCTTCAGATTCAAAGATCCAAAGTCTCACTTCTTCTGTTTAAATTTACGCTTAATCTTGATAGTGTATCAATAAGAAATGCCAAGCGAGGATATCTCCAGGAACTCAATCTCATCCTGGATGTACTTGTGTATACAGCAACGGTACTTGAGTACCAAATGCCACTCAAAATCTTTGATACCCAACTTTGTGTGAAGGGTATGAAAAATATTTGTGAACTTTAACACGTCTTGGTCCTTTCCCTGTCGCAGCTTGGTCCACTTTATGCATTTATCTTCATAGATACCCACAGGGTAATATTGTTCCTTGATGGCATCTCATAAATAATTCCAAATGGGTGTGGCCAAAAACATTGAGAGTTCCCTCTTGTCCTTTGGTTCATAGTAGTTTTCCCACCAGTCCTTGACATGGGGGGCAACTTTAAAGAGTGCAAAAGTAATCGTTTCCCGATTCGAAAAGTCATGAACCAAAAAATTTCCTTCCAAGAGATTCAACCATCTATCTACAATGTTTGCATCTATCTGGCCTTCAAATATGGGAATATCAAAGTTGATTTGTACCTTAAATGGATTTGTGCCTCCAAGGTGGTTGTTGGATGAAGATGTGTCGCCTGTGGGTAGTCGCTGAAGGATCTCGGAAAAGTTATCCATCATTGTGTTCCTCTATCGCTCAAGGGCTTCCTTGAGCAATATTTTGAAAGTAGATCCTACTCCCTCATCTTTCTTTTCTTCTTCCATGGGATGTCGTCGGGGTTTGTAAGGATGGTCTTGCAAAGGTTCAACCAGTTCAATCCTTAACTCCTTATACCCTAACCTCATTAGGGACATGCAAAGAAAAATAGAGAAAGAACATACCACTCTGATACCACTGATATGAACTTATGTAGGAACAAAAATATATATATAAATAAATATAAACACAGAGATGCAGTAGAAATAGATCTCCATTTCATTAATATCAAATAACTGAAAGATTCTCACAAGCATAATGGAAATAAACTAGCTCAAGCGATGGTAGCTTATCTCTGAGAATAGATGTGACGGATACACTCCTCTAAAATGTGTTACAATGAGGCTCAAGGGGCTTTTTATTATTTAACAATAAATGGAAACCCTAAACAACAAAAACCTTGACCCAAGTAGAAGAAATTCTAAGAGTTCATGGGCCTCATTAGGGTTAGGGGTCGTAAGTTGGTCATATGATCTCTGTTTGGTGTGTATGATACCTCGTTGGAAATATATCTCTTAGTACTACAATATTTGCAGCATTACCCTGACTAAGGCTATGGGTTTTCTGCAGACCTCAGAAAAAATTCGTTTGGGGGGTCAAAAAAGCTTTGGAATTTTAGGACTCGAAAAACTGCTAGAAATAGTAAATGTTGCTATAATCAAGGAAACTGATGAAACTAACTGGAGGTATAGGTGTAATAGGAGGGTGGACACCAATATCGACTTGGATGAAAATTATCCACTATGTGATGGTTGTTATCTGCGATGTGCTCCGTAAGGCAGGCAATGATCGGACGAATAGTTTGGCCAATGTAAGACTTACCGTATGAGCAAGGAATTTGGTAGACACTTGATCCTTGCATGGGGTCCGACTTATCTTTGGTTGACCAGAATAACTATCTGAGGGTTCTATGGAGCTTGAAGACAATATTAATTTTATTTTAATTGTAATTTTTCCTCATCTTTTGACCATTCATAATATATATATATATATATATATATATATATATATATATATATATATATATATATATATATATAACCCTATGACCATTATTCCAGTATTTTTCCTCTCATTACTTATAGGTTTGATAAGCTCTCACACTTACCATTTGTATGCTTTCTGGTACTTGATCATGAGTGGAGTGTCCACCCAAAACATTAGATATGTAAAACTTATACACAGTTCCCATCTGAAGGATTCAGACAGTAATTGCTTGTTGATTTAATTTAATGTTAATTATATTAGCTTCATTCTTATTAATTATCTTAACTATTCTAATTTGAAATTCCCCTCTAAAATCAATAATTTTTAATAGATTGTTTTCATTCACATTCTCCTTACTACCCTATAATATCCCAAAATAGGGATTTTCTACAACAAAAAGAATACCTTAAGTAATTCTAAAGTTGGAGATGCAGCAATGTAAGAAGACATAGGGAATAACAGCGTTATATTAATACATAAGATATCAGAAGATCTCAATAGCCATCATATTGATCATAGCAGCAGAAATGTATACAAGATCTTGAGGAAAGAGTCACTCAAGATAGGAAATACAAGCCTTAATGGATCCTGTGCATAAAATGTGAAATACACTGCTACTCTAAGATTACCCTAGGCTATGACTGCACAGTTTATAGGAGACACTGAAACATACTAAATGATGATACAAATATGTAACAATATAAGTCTCAAGAAATGTGGGGGAGCAAGCTCTCAACCCCTGGAAACAATATACAACAATCCATAGAAGGATTGGCTGAAATACACACAAAATGGAAAATCTGCAAAAATGTCGGAGTTGCAGTCCCAAAGACTGAATAGCAGCTGCAACTCAAAAAATGTATGGAGATGGTTGAAGATGATGCACAATATGAAATAGACCTCCTCCAACAGATCTCTTAAGTGATAGGTTGATCCTAACACTGAAGATATCACCCTCTGAAATAGTAGTGCAAACCCCCACTACAGATACACACTGAAATAACGCAGTCAAGGAGAGGGACTGCATTTTAGTAGATGGGAGATGCTTGGCCTGATGCCAAGATATTCAAATCAGCTCTGAAACCATCCTCAATAACCTCCCAGAGGAATAGAAGCTCCCTCCTATGAAACATGAGCCAAGGAAATGGTGTGGTGGAACCCTCCACTACAACACCCTACAACACAACATTTCCTGCTACAGGAATAACGTTGTAGCTGAAGGAGGTGGCTTGGCCTTGAGCCTAGATGTGGAGAAATGAAGTGAAATACTTCAAGAGGCCTCTCAAGAAGGAGAAGGAATCTTAAACAGGAATCCCACTGCAACTCTGCTAAACAGCTCGAGAATGAAAAGAGTCTACATATACCAAAATCAAATACTCAAACATAATCCTCTATGGCTACCTCTTCCTCCTTTTATGAAAATGAAAGCCTTCTTGCCTTGGACCCCACACATTATGGTTTCCTCCACCAAGTGAGTTTCCTCCCATTCAAACTGTGTTGTCTTCTCAAGCAATCCACACCCTCTTTGGCAGCGTTGTTGACTTGGTCAAACTTGACCTTGTCCTCATGCATTTTCCCCTTTTCACACTAGAAGGTGAAAAATAAAGCTACTATATTGACCCCTTTCACACTATGATGGATTTTATTCCTACTCATGGGTCTCCTCACCCATTTTATTCACCTCCTAGATGACACGAGCAAAATCAATGTTCCAATTAGCTTTATGCTAATTTTGGGAACATTACAGTCCTCCCCTCTCAAAGATTGCTTGTCCTCAAGAAAATGCAAGGATAGAACTGAGTTATTTCTCCTCCTCTCCCTTTAGAATCCATGTATGGTGAATTCCTCCAAGTACAAATATGTTATCTCATTAATCAAATCTCCACATTTCTCCTCCTCAACATGCAAGTCAGCTATCAAGCTATCATCATGTAAAGGTAAAATACTCACGAGGATAACAAATTGATGTCTAAAGGTCCCTTTGAGGAATGGCATCTGAAATATAATGGGAAATATATCCCCCATATGGATGCTCCATCCCCCAAGCTATTAGCCATGCAAAATGAGTCACCTCCCAGCTAGGCAACCCCTGGAAATGCTCCTCCACCTTGTGCTCCGGCAATGTAGGTGGATTGAAAATCTGATCTTGGTAGACAAGATAGTATACCACATGTTGTGCTCCTCTCCACTTAAGATAAGTGTAGAGTGTCTATTGATCCTGGGCTGCAATAGTGTTGCCCTCAAGTGGTAAGAAGAAGAGGGGATCCTCAAAGATATTCTCTCCAACGTTATGAATCATGCTAGCCCAAATATCCACATATATGATAAGTTGGAGATCATCATCATATGGCATCACATCCATTATATGGCTCACCTCATAAGGAAAAAAATTTGTTATGGTGACCATACCATTTCCCATGCTCCCCTTAGAACATTTAGTGCAAAAAATTTGGGAGGGTTCTCCCTCAAAGGACACATCCACCCAATGTGTCTCTCTCCCAGACATGCTCCTCATAAAGACAGAAATACTAGAAACATAGGGAGCCAAAATGAGAAGCATGCTTTCTGCCATATGTAACAAGTGAGAAGGACAATGGTCCCTCAAATGTAACCAACGCAGCTTGACTCTCAACTGCAATAGAGACTGATAAAATGTGTGGCTTTTCAACCACTTTCTTGTTGCTCCAATCGCCTCATAAGTATGGAGTAATTGAATGATGTATGGTGTAAAGTGAGCATGTCCTCCATAATACACCTCCTCCCTAAGTCCTCCTATGGAGTGGCCCTCAATCATGCTTATGGCCTCAAGTAGACCATGAATCTTAAAAGAAATAATGCTCCTCCTTGGAGCAACATCCTGCACATATATGGTTAAGGGATATATACATACATTATGTAAATCATCATGTAAACAATCAACACCCTTACCATATGTTTTACTCATACAAAGGGAGTAGCTCATAGATGAATTTCATCTCATCCTCAAAGGGAAAAGAGGTGGTTCTGCTAATTCTTACAAAGATTTATGTCTCTCTTCCTTGAGCCTACCCAAGGCTCTTAGCATTGTATCAAGCTCTCCCAAGGCCCCCACTCCTCTGAAATCAATGAGTGATGCCTCAACAGGTGAAGAATCCATCCTCCTCTGTTGATCCAGCGGTCTCCTTGGAAAAATGCCTCCATGCAATGAGACATCATCATCAAAAGATGATTGCATATATGAATGGAAAAATATGTCCATGCCCTTACTACACAATCCAGTCTTCCCCTTGGGTTCATCAACCTCCTGAAGTGGATAGGGGTGGGTACTCCTCATCTCATGATGTTGATTCTCCTCCCTACCTCCTCCTTGTGTCTCCATGGTCCCACACCTCCTCATCAATGGCTCATGTAGATCATGAGTGGTGCCTTGATCTCCACACATGAGATCCTGGGGACTTCCTTGAAAAGATGCAAGAATCCCTCCATTTGGAGCAAGAGCTCCTCCTTCCTCTGCATGAGGCACTAGATAATCTCTATTTGTGACAGTTTTGTTGCATTCAACCTCTGAAACATGAATGGGAAACCTCCCAATGATTGGATCCTTCTCTGAAAAGGAGATCCCCATGCTCCCTTTCTCAAAGATGTGAGATGAAATTCTTCCTTCCAGCAAGGTATGGTGCAATTTTTGAGCCTCCTCCATGGTTTTCTGAAGTGGTTTTGAGTTTTCATGCAAGTATTTTGTTTGAGTTCCCACCATATGTGTCTCATGAATACCTCTATCAAATATTCTCAATAATTACTTAGTGAAACTTGCATAAGATGTAGTGTTTACATTTTTCAAAGAGAAGGATTCAAAGATCCACTAGGCATAGGCCTTACCTCTCAAATGCAGCACTGCAACTTTGATGGCTTCATCTTCAGGAATTTGGTACTGCTGTAGGAAGGTATCTAACTCCTTCACCCAAGCTTTGGCTAAACATATAGTTGACCCTTCAAAAGTAGAGAGAAGAAATCTATCCTGCTGCTCTCTTCCCTTCACCTTGATTTTGAAAAACTCTGAAAAATTGAGATGATCTCGGAATTTCTGAGTTTGAGACTCGCACTCTTTCAGGAAATCACTAAGAGTTTCCCTCCTAGCAACCTCTTCTCCTCTTCCCATCTCTCTCATGGAAAATCTGGGCATGTGACTGCGCTGTGTATTATGGTGTGTGGTTGCTTACTCCCACTCCTCATATAAAAATCTAGATTTTGTTTTAGATTCAAACTCTTTTGGAGATTCTCCATACATCTCCCACCTTATCTTCTTGAGATCATCATGAATGTTTTGTAAATATTTCGGAAGAATCTTTGTAAGCTTATCCCCTTTGTCTCCTCTAGAAGGTGGAGTCTTTTTCCTACTCATCTCTCTGTCTCCTTCTTGATGAGAATATGAAGTGCAGGGTCCTTCCTCTTCTATTTTCTTATCCTCCTTGGGGGGGTTCTTCATGGATCTGAAATATGATGAGATAAAACCCATCCTCTTCTGATCTCCTTTGGTTGAGACTCACAAGTTGAGCCAATATTGTAGCTTTGATACCACTGTAATATCCCAAAATAGGGATTTTCTACAACAATAAGAGTACCTTAAGGTATTCTAAAGTTAGAGATGCAGCAATGTAAGAACACATAGGGAATAACATCTTTATATTAATACATAAGATATCATAAGATCTCAATACCATCATATTGATCATAGCAGTAGAAATTTATACAAAATCTTGAGGAAAGAGTCACTCAAGATAGGCAATACAAGCCTTAATAGATCCTGTGCATAAAATGTGAAATACACTACTACACTGAGATTACCCTAGGCTATGACTGCACAATTTCTATGAGACACTGCAACATATTGAATGATAATACAAAGATATAACAATATAAGGCTCAAGAAATGTGGGGGAGAAATTTATCAACCCCTGGAAACAATAGTACAACAATCCTTACAAGGATTGGCTGAAATACACACAAAATGGAAAATCTGCAGAAATGTCGTAGTTGCAGTCCCAAAATGTATGGATATGGCTGAAGATGATGCTCAATATTAAATATACCTCCTCCAATAGATATCTTAAGTGATAGGTTGATCCTAACACTGAAGATCTCACCCTCCAAAATAGTGGTGCAAACCCCCACTGCAGATACACACTGAAATAACGCAGTCAAGGACAGGGACTGTGCTGTAGTAGATGTGAGATGCTTGGCCTGATGCCAAGATATTCAAATCAGCTCTGAAACCTTCCTCACTAACCTCCCAGAGGAATAGAATCTCCCTCCTCTAAAATATGAGCCAAGGAAATAGTGTTGTGGAACCCTCCACTGCAACACCCTGCAACACAATGTTTCCTGCTATAGGAATAACGCTGTAGCTGAATGAGGTGGCTTGGCCTTGAGCCTAGATGTGGAGAAATGAAGTGAAATCCTTCAAGATGCCTCTCAAGAAGGAGAAGGAATACTAACCAGGAATTCCACTGCAACTCTGCTAAACATCTCGAGAATGCAAAGAGTCTACATAGACCAAAATCAAATACTCAAACATAATACTCTATGGTTGCCTCTTCCTCCTTTTATGCAAATGAAAGCCTTCTTGCCTTGGACCCCACATATTAGGGTTTCCTCCACCAAGAGATATTCCTCCCATTCAAACTATGCTTTCTTCTCAAGCAATCCACACTCTCTTTGGCAGTGTTGTTGACTTGGTCAAACTTGACCTTGTTCTCCTGCATTTGCCCCTTTTCACACTGGAAGGTGAAAAATAAAGCTACTCTATTGATCCCTTTCACACGATGAGGGATTTTATTCCTACTCATTGGTCTCCTCACCCATTTTATTCACCTCCTAGATGACATGAGAAAAATCAATGTTCCAATTAGCTTTATGCTAATTTTGGGAACATTACATACCCTTATTTGAGGTCTAACACTCTTCATATCAATAATATAGCTTTATGTCCTTGAATATGGGTGTTTTTCACCTAAAACTTCAGACACCTCAAAAATACTACAAAGTATTCCAGAAAGTCAACATCAACATAATTATGACTCCCAAAAATTACATGCTAAAATGTTTCATGTTATGAAATGTATTGATCGTATATTAAAAATATAACTTATTATTTAAAAGTTACATAACAAGATTCTATCCACTATGGAAAGGTTATGTATTTTCTTCTCTTTAAATAAATATATTTAACTAAAAGAGCATAGATCCATGTTAGCTATGAATCTATCAATTTCCAAGAAGGATCAAATCTCTAGAGGTGCAAACCTCTTTTAGAGTGAAAACTTAAAGCAACTTTTGCACCTTGATAGATTTCATCTATCTTTACGCTTGATAAATATTAAGTTTACACGCGCACACATCACATTTGTCAACACACACACATGTCAACTCCATGTTGAACATGGAAGGAAGTACACATGTCCTTCATTTTGAGAAACACGCTAATAAAATATTTAAACCATATGAAATTTGTTACTTTAATTTGTTTTATATAATATATACATAGTTGAGATACCAAGGGGGCGCTTAATTGGTGATAAAATTAATGTAATTCCTGAGAAAATTGAGAGATCCAAGGTTCAAATCCCCTCAGTTGTGACCTAGTTTACAGAGAGGAGGAAAGGTTGTAGACCTCAGAGGTTTACTAATAGTTACGTGTCAGAGAGGATGTTGGGTTCCTCTGGGATAAAAATATATATATATAGTTGACATTGAAATATTTTACCCAACCTGGCCATTGTAATATTTTATTTATAACTCACATTTTTTATCTAAGTGGATATTGGTGGCCACCCACCTATTCCATTTGGACCTGCAACATCAATTCTTTTAGTTTTTCAGCTTCGGCACAACTTACTATTTTTACGAGGTTTTCGGGTCCTACACTCTCGGAGCTGTTTTGGGGCATTAATAATACAGGTGGATATTGGTGGCCACCCACCAAGTCCATTTGAACCTCCACCATTAGTTATTTCAATTTTTAAGTTTCAACACAACTTACTATTTATAGCAGTTTTTCAGGTCCTAAACTTCCGGAGCCGTTTTGAGGCCCTAAACGACGTTTTTTGGGAAAACATGGAATTTTTCACTCAAAAGTTGTACTCCTCAGATAGATCTTTCTAACGAACTATTGAGTGCGTCAAACAGAGATCAGATGCCAAAGTTACGTCCCCGGGAAGTTGAAACACCAACTTACCCAAACGGGGCCCACAGTTTTGGCGCTTCATCTCCTAGGGTTAGGTTTTTGGGACGTTTCAGGTTTTACATTATTTCTCAACAATAAATAGGCCTTCAAGCCTCATTGTAACACATTTCAAGGGCTGGTAGCTGACACATCTCTTCTCAGAGATAAGCATTGCCAGTACCTTAGCTCATATATTTCCATTATGTCTGTAATAGGCCTGCGAGCCTCAATGTAACACAATTCACAGGCCTGCGTACGCCACATCTCTTCTCAGAGATATTCTATTATCTATTATGTTTCTATTATGTTTTTAAGCTTATTTCTCTTATGTTTGTAAGCTTATTTCAATCATTATTTTATTAATAAAATGAAGCATTATTTCTGTTGCATCTCTTTATCTATGCCTATATGTGTATTATGTTACGTTCCTGCATAAATATGGATCAGTGGTATCAGAGCGGCCTACTCTTTCTCTGTTTTTCTTTTCATGTCCCCAACACGGCTAGGTTATAAGGATTTCAACCTCGCAACCCCGACGACCCCCATGGTGGAAGAAAAGAAAGACGAGGGAGCAGGAGATCCTATCAAAATCTTGCTCGAGGAGGCCCTCAAGAAACCGAGGAACGCGATGATGGATAATTTTTTTTCAAATCCTTCAACGGTTGCCCACCAGCAGCACATCTACATTCATCATGTCCACCAACAATCCAGAACATCCTATAAATCCACTGACCAAGTCTGTATTCCCCCCCCCCCCCCAATGGAGGAACTTAAAGGAATGGAGACCATTGCTTCCTAAGGAGGGAGGAATGATCTAGGTGGATGTCCGTGGCCACCCACCTATTCCATTTGGACCTGCAGCATCAATTCTTTCAGTTTTTCAGCTTCATCACAGCTTACTATTTTAGCAAGTTTTCGGGTCCTGCACTCCCGGAGCCGTTTTGGGGCATTAATAATCCAAGTGGAAATTGGTGGCCACCCACTAATTCCATTTGAACCCACACCATTAGTTATTTCAGTTTGTAAGTTTTTGCACAACTTACTATTTATAGAATTTTTTCGGGTCCTAAACCTCTAGAGCCGTTTTGAGGCCCTAAACGACGTTTTTTGGGAAAATGGGGCTCAAAAGTTGTAGTCCTCAGATAGATATTTCTAAAGAAATATTGAGCGTGTCAAACAGAGATTGGATGCCAAAGTTACATCCCTAGGAAGTTGAAACACCAACTTACCCAAACGGGGCCCACAATTTTAGCGCTTCATCTCCTAGGGTTAGGTTTTTGGGACATTTCCGGTTTTACATTGTTTCTCAACAATAAATAGGCCTTCAAGCCTTATTTTAACACAGCTCAGGGGCTGGTAGCTGACACATCTCTTCTCAAATATAAGCGTGGCTAGTACCTTAGATCATCTATTTCCATTATGTCTATAATAGGCTTGTGAGCCTCAATGTAACACAGTTCAGAGGCCTGTGTATGCCACATCTCATCTCAGAGATATGCTACCAGCGCCCTAGCTTGTTTCAATTATTTTTATAAGCTTATTTCAGTCATTCTTTTATTAATAAAATGAAGCATTATTTCCACTGCATCTCTGTATCTATGGCTATATGTGTATTATGTTGCATTCCTGCATAAATCTAGATCAATTGTCCACATTAAAATGTTTTATTATCATTAGTATATCTTTAATTATATGTCTCCCTCGTCTTAGTAATTATAAAGCATATATCAATGGGATATAATCTCTCTCTCTCTCTCCACATACACACACAAATTGAATTGTTTTGTTATTAATATTTTTTAAATGACACATGTCAACTTTGAAATCACAAATTTTTGTGTGTTGAAATTTTTTATTCAACATGCATTTGAAATATTTTAGTTAGAACATAAAAAAAAATTATGTTATTACTATTTTCTAAATGCCATATATTTTTTTAAGTGAAAAAAATCTATTAATTCAAGAAAATGGTACATCGTGAAAATATTTTTCTTAAAACACATTTGGACTCATTCTTACCGGACTTATTGGCCAAATTATACTAACAGAAAGATATATATAATAGCATAACAAAGTTAACCAACCAAACATGGATTTTCCACTAGGACCAAAATTGACTAAGGGTAAAAATACATCAAATTACCATAATTAACAGGTAGAATTACCCAACCACAAGGCTTCTAATCTGTCTCCACATAGTTGATGGAAGGATTCATGAATATGGGCCTCTATATGGGCCATCTCGTCTTTCATGTTATCAACCCTCACTAGTAGCCTCTTCTGACCTCACCAGAGAGAAACCAATATGTCCATCATGTGCCATTGGTTATGTTGGAGATAATTCATGAAATCAATGATCTCATTACGATCATCATATCTGTCTCGAGCCAGTTTCTCTACCATGATTTTCATATGAAGACGATGAGCTTCAAGAACATCAAATTTTGGTAGTAGGTCAAAGTTTCTCGGTATTTTCCGTACTGTTGCTCAAGATCCTCTCCATCTTCAACCTTCTCAACATGTTAACATTCCACCTGAACTCTATGACCACCTTTGCAACGAGCCCTCCCCCTTTGGTGGATCCTGTTTCCCACACTATCCACCAAGCAGAGGTTGCGTAACTCTTACGGGCCAAAGACCCTACTCCCGAGGCTCTGAATCCACCTAGGTAAACCACTCACACCTACCTTTCATCTAGTTGGGCCCTCAAAAAGCCACATCACCAACCAATGGACTCCACCACCTTTTGGACTCTCACCATCCCTTGTCGAATTATAGTAGCACCAATCCCACGACCCTTTAATGCATGGCTAAACTTTGAGTAGAAAAGCCACTCTGTTACTCTTTTATGAGCTAGGCCACTTAAATAAGAGCTACTAAATTCCTCCTCTGATGAGAAGAACCCTCAATCTACCATACCCACATCACACAAAGCCCTGGAGACCAAATTACAAAACAAGGAAACATCACTACAAGGAAAAGACCTTCTAACAGAGGTTATAGAGGAGGTTTTTAGTGTTATAAAATTGCCCAAAATTGTCAAAAAAACATTTTCTACAACATTCGTTTTTGGTAACAAAGGTTTTGGCGAAGCTTTTAATGAAATTCCAACACAACTAAAAAACCTAGGCAGCCGGAGGTTATTACGGATTTTTTTCATCGGTGCGCTACTAAGGTGTGAACGCACCAGTTTGTGTCATATAAACGGTCGACCCAGGTGGTCGAAGGTGCATGCACCAGGTTGTAAAGGTATACAACCGCACTAGGCACACTGTAGGTGATATAGTGCATGGGGCCATTCTAATTTGTATTGGGATTTGTGCGGTTCCCATATGTTGTATCAACGCACCGATACATAGTCTTATTAAAGCGTACTGGTGCGCAGTATCAGAAAAACGCACCGATTGTTCTAATTCATATTGGTATTTGTGCGGTGCCATGGTTGTACAAATGCATCGGTGCGTAGTCTCCTATAAACACACTGGTGCGCAGTATTTCACAAATGCACTGAGATTTATAATTGGTATTGATATTTGTGCGGTGTCCATAGGTCGTAAAAACACACTGGTATGTTGTATCATACAAACGCACCGGTGTTCATTTTGTATTTTTTAGAAACATCGACCTGTGACAATGCAATTAGTGTGATTTTTTTAAATTAATTATTCATCAAAAGTCGACACATCTTATAAAAATATTCATATTAATTAATTTTTTATTATTGCATTTGAATGTGATGTTTGGATTAATTTGTTATATCATAGCATAATTATTGTGATTTTTTTAAATTCATTATTGATCAAAAGATGACACATATCTTATAACAGTATTCATATCAATTAAATTTTTATTAGTGAATTTGAATGTAATGTTTGGATTAATTTGTTATCTCATATCATCAGATTCCACATCTCTTCATTATAATATTTAATCATCCATACATTTAATCAGACGTGGTGTTACATTTCACGACAATGGAGAACACAATAGAATAAATTAAAACATGTTTTATTATTATTATATATATATATATATATATATATATATATAAGACAGTCTTTGTCATACAAAGTGGGATAGTTATTGGTATCCCTTTGTCTTTCAATTAGGACACTATGTCCATTACAGTAAACAAAATGTTTGATTTCAAAGACAAATATTTCAAAAAATACAACGTCTTGCTTTAATATCCAAACATAATGATCATCATTCTTCGCTTGAATTGTTGTCACTGCTCGAGCTACTTCCATGACTTGGGTTATTTTCAGGAATGTTTTGTTCATGTTGTTGATTTTTTTCTTCTTCTTCACCTTCCATCTAAAACCATAAAAATAAATTGTAAGGAGTGTATATACATTTTCGAGAATAATGAAAATTGCAATATTAAATACTATACATCAATGTAAATCGAAAAGAAATGACGTACCATAGAAACAATTGACTCATGAACTATACACATTCTTTCAAAACCATGTAGTATGCCATCTTTCAAGATTTCATCTGTTGGCACAGTTATATACTTTGTTTCCTGCAATTTTTATACCCCATAACAAATCATATATTTAATATAAAAGTTTTTTTTGTTCTATTAATTATAGACGGATCTAAGTAAAACAATATTGATATATGATTACAAATTCCACAATTAATTTTTGATATGCCAACATATACTCACAAGCCATATTTAACCCAATGTCAATCAATTCGTCTGATGGTTCTTCTTTGTATGTTAGCACCTGTTTGAAGACATTCAATGATGATTTTTGTAAAAAAACTTAAAATATACAAAAATGAAATCTAGTTAAGTTGTTATAAGGAAGTAACAATTACTCACAAACTTAGATATCAACCCTTTTCTTCCTTGTCGTCCTGTTTTATGTGCTGAATGGGCTCCATTTTATTTTCTTTTCTATAAGAAAATACTTGAAAATTAATATTTAATTCTAAATTGTTTATTTGTTGTACCTAATGATCGAAAAATTCAATGATTACATATTACATTTTAATCACATTGTTGTTGATATGGCTCCTCCTGCGATGCAATTTTGTCCATTTCTTTGACCATCTCCTTGTACACCCTTTTGGACATTCCTACTGGCATATTTCTGATATCAGCTCGTTCATCCTTTGAAATTTTCATAATCTTCCTGAAAATGTAACATGATAATAAACTATTTAATTTTAATATTGATATATGAAAATTATATATAACAAAAGTGATATTTATAAATAATTCTAGAAAAACATTTAAAGAAATATTATTTTTTCATTCCTTCCTTTTTTTGTATGTTTTTTCCATTAAAATTCTGACATGTCTCATTGACCAATTCTCTGGAAACTCTTCCTGTAGTTTAGATAAAATTTGGTTCTTGGAATCATTGGATTTATTTTGGTATTGTAAGTGGAAAGAACGTTTATACATTTGTTCCACTAGATCCCTCAAACTCTTGTAAAAGAATTTCCTCCTTTCATTAACCTCCAACACCACTCCAGATGAGCTAAGGAGCAATTCATTTTCATTTGCATGTTCTATTTTTTTTCTTTCCTTAGAACAACATTACTTTTCTAAGTTGTTGGTCCCTGTAGAACATTAAACAGATGTGAATTAATATATTGTTTGGAACATGTTATCTAATAATTTTAAGTATATTATTAATGAAAAATAAAAAAATAAACTCATATTGGATCGATAATATTTTTTCATTCACCTGATTCATCATTTTGCAATTTTTCCATCAAGCTTTTATGCTCTTCTAGTCCTAGATCATAACTAATATTATCTAGCTTTGTCATTTTGTGGCTCTGCATGATACACAGTAAAAAATACATATTAGTTAAACTTACATATAGTTCAAAAATAATATTTTTTGTAAATAATTTACAAAGAACTTTCCTTTTTTTCTTTTCTTGATGTGTTATCAGTATTTTTGTTACTTGATCTCTTGTCAACCATTTCTTTATCAATATGAAACTTGTACCATATCATTCATTAATATTTTTTATAAATAAATTGTTAACTTTCCAGGTAAAAAAAAATATCAAGAAATCGGTGCGCTATTCATGGGTACGCACCGACCTCGGTGCATGGCGGTCTTATAAACGCACAGCCCAAAGAGTATAAAACACCATATGGTGAGGTGCGTTACATATTAGCCACTACACCGATTAACACAAACAAAATAATAAAAATCATTTAGTGCTAGGTTTTGTAGCATATGGTGTCATGGAAGGGGCAGTGAGCCCTATTCTTATAAATGCCTCGCACAAACAAGGGACCACCATAGGTGCTATCTGTCAACTAGGAGACCCAGTGCAGTGCGTTATATGTTACATGGTGCACCGATTAACACAATAAAAAAAAAATGCAAAACAATACGTGCGCAGTGCGCCATAATGAAATACCGCATTGGTGTCCTATTTTACATATGGCGCACAGATAAAAAAAAATTGTTTTTAATTTTTTTATCAAACAGTATGTGCACAGTGCGCTGGGATAATCTAGTGCACTGGTGTGCTAGGTTATTTCGGGCGCATTGATTAAAAAAATTATGCTTTTTAAAAATTCATGCAAGGGCTGACATGGATTGGGATCTAACTATGCAAGTCATCCCATGGGTTGGATTTCATAGGCATATATATAGCAATACAAACTCTATAAATCTAAAATGAAAAACTCTAAATTTGAAATCACAAAAACATGGAGAATAAAGGGCAGAAACAAAAGGAATGAAGGGCTTAGGGTAAATTTTTTTTACTTTTTTTTACCTTTTTTTTCTGAAAATGAACAACAAATTGAAATTTTTTACTTACTGCGTAAAAAAAACTGTAGAAAAAGTTTAAAAAATAATAAAATTTAATCACAAGATTGTTTTAAATTCTATGCTACAGGGTTTGAATCACAAGAGGTTTGGAATTATGATTGTCTGAATACTTCTGTTCGAATGTATTTCGTTGCTCCACAGTGCTCTCGTGCTCTCTTGCTCCAGGTATGTCTCCTGAAAATCTCTGGCTGAAATTTTTTGAAGAAATAGTGAAATAATGAAAAGTCTTTAGTATTTAAATAATTTTTTTATGAAATTAGATTTTTGAAAATATTTTTCCGCCCATTTTTTAATTTACCATTTTTTTTTCACTTAAAAAAATAGAGTTGCACTTTTTTTATTTGCGGTTATTCGTCATCGGTGCGTCACTTAATAGAACTGCATTGGTGCGTCCACTGATAACATGACACCTGTGCACAGTAACTAAAACGCACCGATTCAGTTATTTGTACATTAGCACCGATAACAAGAAGTCCATTTTTATGGCACCGAAATTAATTTTACGTGTGTACACCAAAATTTATTGTTGATTTTTCTCAAATGCAAGGAGAAAATATCATAATTATATCGAATGGAAAATTCTTCAAAATCCAGATCGTTCCATAATATTCCTCAAATTCCATTGCGGAGTTCTCCCTATCCATCTCGAGACGTAATATTTACTTCAGATTTTATTTATATTTTAATTTCTAATTGAATTTATGTTTTTTATCCATGTCAATCATGCACAAATTAACTAAATTTATAGTGTATACAAATTTTCAGGTTCATGCAGATTCAGAATCGAGTTCAGATGCACAAAATATTCAAATAGCTCCAAAACGTCAGAAGCTCTTATCAGTAGCAGCATATTGCAAGGCGCATTTGGTAGATGAAAATGTACAGTCGCTTCACCCTGCCAATTGTAAAAATATTGCATCTTCTAGCCACAATCCTGGGACAATGATGGTAATAATTATAATTTTTTGGTATATTGAGTAATGTAATTATTTCAATGTCAAACCAATTAATCATGCAATATTGTCAACGTGCTTACTAATTAATATCATGTATTTTGTACTAATCATGTTCAATTTTTTTTTTCATTATTAGGATTCTAGTGATGATGAGAGACCTACCTACCATCTTCTGTTGCACCCCACGACAATGTCAAATCGAGAGAATACTGAATTAAGAGAAAAAATCAAAGAGGAACGATTCCAAGAATTGTTGAATCAACTACCGATTCAATTCTCACTATGTCCAGATTCACCAATTAGGAAGGACTACAGCAATAGTAGTTCTTCACAAGCTGGAAATGGAGGAAATCAAATAGAGGTTGGTATGGATGATTATTTAAGGAATATGACTACCATGAGACAATGTTGTTAGATGCATTCCAAAACAATAATCAGCTAGGGGATGATGCTCATATTGTTGAAATCTTTTTCGAAAGCCTTAAATTTGCTTCTACCACCCCTCTCTTTGGACCTGGCGATCAATCAAAGTCTACCCATTTGGGGAAAACAATGTTACTATACAAATTGAATGCAAATTTTTTCCTGCCTAATGCATGTTTCTCGAAATTTTTTATGTAAGTTACCATAAAGTCTTCCTTATATAATTTTGAGAAATATAATCAGTACATAATGAACATTACAAATGGTCAATTTTATGAACGTTAATAATTATATCAGCACTAATATACATTTAATAATATTTTCCATGATCACCAACTACATGTTATTCAAAGATAAGGTACTGCCGAGTGATAATGTCTTTCCCGGTAGTTGCGAAGAGGCAAAGAAATTGTTGAAAATGTTGGGTGTTGAGTACATATCATATCATGCATGTCCAAATGATTGTATTCTATAGAGTGGAGAATATGCAGACAAAGAGATATGTCTGAAATGTGGGCATGACAGGTATGGTAAATAAAAAAATAAGGGTAAATCACGTGGCCCTCCTTTTAATATATTGAGGCACATGCCTATAATCCAAAGGATTCAAAGGCTCTTTCGTTGCAAAGAATTAGTTGTGTTGTAGGGATAGCATGCCTCACATAGAAGTGAGTTGGGATTTATGCGAATCCCAACTGATTCAATAGACATGAAGAATATAGAGGATACATGGCCCAAAAATTTCAAGGATGAAGTACGAAGTCTACAACTCAGCATAGCCATGGATGGTGTCAACACATATTCCCTTCAGAACACCAACTATTTTGTTTGGCCTGTAGTAGTGATCAATAACAATGAACCCCCTTGGTTGTCCGTGAATAATGAACATCTTATGTTGCCTCTCATAGTCCCTAGTAGAAGACAAGTGAAGGATATGGATGTCTACTTACAACCACTGGTAGATGAATTGAAGGAATTATGGGATGGGATAAATGTATATGTTGTATCAAGACCCATCGCAGCAAAGAGGATTTTTATGTTGTATGGAATATGTGCTTACATGACACATGATTGTCTAGGCTTAGGAATTTTCTATGGTAAATTACATGTTTATTGATTTTTTTATATACGTAACAATATTCTTTCACATATTAGTTATTTAATTCGTTGTGACTGTTCTGATCTTCATGATATTCTGTAACGTGCCATACATATAAATTGTATACAATAATCTCGTAGGTCTTGCAAAAAAAGGGTATTTTGGATGTAAATGTTGTGGACCTTCTCTGAAAGCTAGATGGTCCAAGGACCTATGAAAGCCAGTGTATGATTGCTCCAGGGTATTCCTCCCAGAAGAACACCCTTATAGAAGAGCAGCATCCGCTTTCAATGGTAAACAAGAGAGAGCCCAAAGGCCTCCAATAACGACACCAGTTCAATGGCTTAGAGCATATGAGAGATAGAAGGAGAAGGAGTTCATAGAAATGTTCGATTCAAATGGGGAGCCTATGTTTGATGATCCAGAATTCTTCAACACATATGTTGAGAAAATGCCCCTTGGTTTGAAAAGGAAATATATCTTTTATAACCTCCCATATTGGGAGCATATTAATATTACCGACTTATTAGATCCCATGCATATATTTAAAAATGTTTCATCTTCTTTATGGAGGCACATATCATCGAAACAAAGTGACACATTGGCTGTTAGGAAAGATCTTATTACTTGAAAAACTAAAAAGAAACATTGGCCAAGATGATTAGAAAGTACAAGATCAGAGGCAGGCGTTAGTCCCTCTAATTCATGATATTTTGAAGAAGGTGATGTCCCATGTATTTTTAAAAAAGATGATCTTTCTTTGGCAAAGGAAGTTATAATGGGTGTGAGGATTCCATCTTCAAATGGGTCTTCACTATGGCACTGCTTCACCATGGATGACCATTTTTTGGGGTTGAAATCACATGACCATTTGAATCTTCCAATAGTACGTATAATGTCAAAAGCATGATTTTATTATTTGTTATATTAATAAATTTTATCCCATGCACGGATCATAAAAGAGAACTAATTTTGTATATTATTGCATGCATTTATAAATTTGCAGTGTCATTATCCTTTGTTCGTGCATGGGTGTGTGAAACATGAATTCCCTCAAGACCTAGGATGTGGCATATCTAACTTATTTGCATTTGTACATTGGATCACGTCAAAGGAGATTCATGTGGCTAGCATTCTACGGTGGTTTCAAGAGATAGTTGAGATTGTTTGTATGTTTGAGAAGGAACTACCGATGAGTTTCATGGACTTCCAGGTTCATCTTCTAATCCACCTAGTAGATGAGGTTGAATTATTTGGGGTGGTTTCTTATTTTTGGATGTTCTTCTTAGAGAGGTACATGAAGAAATTGAAGGTTTTGTTTGACAAAGGGAAAAACCCGAGGGCTCTATGGCATAGGGGTACATATCGTATGAGTCTTTCTATTATGCCAGTGAGTACATCAATCAAATCGACAATAGACCACGTGTAGTGATTTGGTACGATGAAAGGGATGAAGACAAAAGAGAAGGGGAGTTGCTCCAAACGAGCGGAAAAAAGTGCTTGATAAGGAGTAAGAAAATTATAATTTTTCAAATTTACATAAAGTAAATATTCATGTTGACCTTCGATATAATGTATATTTTGATCTCTATGTACTATATAATATCGGTTTGATTTCATCAGTGAATGTAGAAATTGAATAAATCAATAAATTCATTCTTTACCATTATGAAGAGACACAACAATGGGTCACATTGTATGAACAAAAGAGGATGAAATGGGATAGTGACAGGAAAGCAATTAAACAGTTGAATGGTAGAAGTGTGCCTTATCCTGATCATTTAAGAGAAAATGTGCCAAAAATATAACCCAATAGTTGGGTTGTTGACCAAGTCAAAGAGAAATATGGTGCAACTAGTCATTAACTACGTGCTGAAGAGGATGTGATAAATGTAGGGATTGGGTGCAGCAACTCAGTAATTTTATTTAATTTATATGTACATTTGAAACTTAATAATGCACCTTTCAAATATAATTACATCTATATTGCATATTTTAACTATTGGGTTATTATAAGACACATGACACTATGATTTTTTAACATTTTTATAGGTGCATTTGTTCCCATCTATGTGGGCATATGGACACCATGTTCGCCCATAAAATGCCGATGATGGACATGTTGTGGCTCATTTGCAATATCCTTTATTTTTAATTTTAAAAAATACAAAAAAATAGAAAATTATCAAAATATATGTTAAATTATAAAGATTCATATACTTTGGCATAAAAATGTAATATTTTTTGCATCAAAGTCTAAAGTTAATAGTTTAAAGCTTTTATGGAAGCGGGTCCCAACGCACAGATTAAAAAGTGAGCATATTCTGGAGCAGGATCTGCTGATTTATCAAAAAGGGAATAAAAGTTTCAACGAGCGGGCACTTTCATCGCGCAGGTTAACGAGGAAGGTGCCTCTGCAGTTGACCTTGTTGACTGCAGGGCCGATCCAGATCAACTATCGAGATTCACTGCAGAGGCATGACCCCGACGATCTCTCTGTATCTTGAGACCACCCATAGTGACATATGCAACCAGCTGGTGACAGATGTGATCCATGTCAGAGTACTTGTAACTGTCTTTTGGCATGTCTCTTTAGCATTTAATTCTTAAGCCCACGCCACCTATTTAAGACAGATTTTCATTTTTCTAAGGTTATTGTTGTTAATTTTTGTTTGAAGATGTGTCTGCATTGTGTCTTTCTCTATTGTCCGCCACCTTGTCAATTTTATGTCACCCCAAGCTAAACTATGGCTAAGCGTCCATCCCTTTCAAGTTCTTCCAATCACATTCCTCTCCTGGACACTGAGAGGGACATCCAGGATACTATCTGTTCTCTAGAACACCTTTCATTTTATAAGCAGGTCTGCCTAAATGATAAAAATTCTCCAATTTACATTGCCATGGTTTAAACTGGTGTGTTGTCTGCATGCATCCCAAGAACACACCTTTCACGAGAATTTTTCTATTGGCTAGTGTCTGTTATGTACCCTGGAAAATTTTTTGTAATGAATTGTCAAGGGGAAAATGTTCTACACGTCTCAGCCCAATTAATTCGTCAAGCTCTGTGTTACCCTGAGTCAGAGTCGTATGTCCAATTTACTGATGATTCCTTGATGGCGCATTATGATAGTCTTGTAGGTCAAGAGTTTAACCAATTCATCTTTTTTCTGAAGCCAAATACACAACAATTTGCACCTGATAATAAATAATTCCCCATGGAGTTTTTTGATATAGAAGTCAGATCAGTGCTAAGGTGCATTACAAAGATTTTGGGAAAGGATGATGACAGGACAATGGACAAATCAGTTCTGGGAATGTTCGCCTTGATGATGAAGCCTGGAGTGGTGTTGGATATTCCATCTTATTGGAAAGAAGCTGTCAACTCTCAGCTCATGAGCTTATCACTGACAGGTTCATTCAGGTTTCCTTCTCTTGTTATTTACCTCTTTTTATATCAAAATGTAAAATAATTCATGCATCTGAGGTTAAATATAATGGATATGAATAAGAAGATGTAGTCAGTAGTATTTTGGACAAACATAGTGAGGAAAGAATAGAATGAGGATGGATTTTCTGATTTTTCTAGTCATTCTATGTCTACTGCATATAAAATTTTGATTGGAATTCCCCCCCCCCCCCCTAATTTCTACCAAAAGCTCAAGAGTTCTTGCAGTTGGGGACAAATTGTAAGTTTGGTGATTGGTTTTTCTTTGAAGGCTATTCTGAAATTAGACTTTATGGAGCTAGTGTAGAACCTTATAGGCTTCCTGTATTTGTGCCTATGAGATTATTCACTTTGGAGTTCATTAGGAAAATTTTAAACGTGGATCAAATACACTTTGTGCCTATGAAGAAAGGTCACAAGTTTAAGTTACCAATGACTGTTGGTTCTTTTATAGTTAATACGAGACAAGAAATTGATGAAGCCTCTAATATGTTATATGAAATGCACCTACTGTTAGTAGAGAAGTGGGCGTATGACCCTCACAGTGTAATTTCTAATAGGAGAATTGAAAATGGATATTCAACATTTATTCATGAAAGCAGACCTGATATAGTTAAATGGAAAGTAAAGGTTTTGTAGATTCGATGAGCTCAAATGTACAGACTCCTATCATATCAGAGAAGTCAAATAAGAGAGCTAAAGAAGCAGTGATTGATTCAGAGGATGAAGAATAGAGGATTGAAAAGATAACAAAGCTTAGTGAGGATTTTTTAGATGCTCAACCTAGTTTCACATTACAATTGGGAGATGAGAAAAATTTCCTTGCTTCACCAAGGAGACATCAAATCACTCAGGAAGGAGTGCCCTTAATTAAACAAATGTTTGCCCAGATTTCAGAAAGAAATCATAAAATGAAGGTAAGCATGGAGGCTCAAGATGAGTACCAGATAACAACAGATCAAACAAGACTTCTAATTGCAATGGATCTTGAAAAGGATCAATTTAAGATTTCCCTTTCACATCCCTCTGATATGTCTAATGGTTCATCCAATAATTTCAATACTGTGAATCTAACTATAGATGTGAAGAAAATTCCATTGCTTGGCAAAGTAAATCTACATATGAAAACAGGTCAATTGATTGTAAATGACCTAACCAAAACCAATGCAATGGCACTCAAAGCTGAAAATTTTCTTGGAAAAGTGATCAAGCAATTGAAGTTAGAGAAAGAAAATTCCAAGGCTTTGACAATCCAGAACGAATAACTCAAAAATATTATTGTGAAGATTGGGGTACATCCCAATGACACGTCTACTGTATAGAAGCTTCTGCAAAGTGTTGAATCAAAAATCTTTGTGCTGAAGAAAAATTTGAAGTTGCCTATAGGAGAACACTCCATGGCAGCAGAGGTTGCAGAGGTAGAAAATGAGAAAGAAAAACTTCTTCAACATCTTTTGCAAAAGGAAGAAGAAATCGCCAAACTAAAGAAAATTGCATTGTCATTGCAGAATCACATTGAATCTCGTACTTGTACTTTTTTTTTCCATCTGGTAATGAATATCCATTAGCACAAATATCTCAATTAACCACTAAATTGCAGATGGAAGAGAGAGATCGAAAAAAAGGTACAAGCTAATTTGGAAACAACAACAAAGATCATACAAGCCACTGAGGGAGAAGTCAGTAAATACAAAATACACTGCCATATTGTTGATGCTAAGATTTAAAATCTCAAAGAAAAATTGAAGGGAAATATATCCCTAATACAAGCTAAGGATATCATCTAGAATGATATCATTGCATAAATTAAATAAATTTGGGGTTTACTGATTTTTGTTGCAGAGGAAAGAAGTATTATCAGGGATTTTTAAGGACAAGACGTGACAGACAAGCAAAATACAATTAATAGGGCCATTTGGGCAAGAAAATTCATTGATTTCATTGATTCCAAAATTGATTAAGAGTTGGAAGAAAATGAAATTAAAGACAGGATTTTATATGTTGTGGAAATTAATAAGATGATTGTCAAGAATGATTGCAAGAAGTCTACAGAATAGAAGTTGATTGAGCTTAAGGAAGCAGTGAACCAGTTTGATAATTTATTTGATAAAATAGTAAGAGCAGTTTTTCCATCATGTTGAGGTCTTGGAGGTAGTATTTTATCAAGGGATTCTTATGAACCCTTACTGGTGTTGGTAAAAATTAAGGTAGATAGTACTCATGAAAAGTCTCGGGTTATTAAAGGAGCAACAGTAATCAATTTACTTCAAATACATTTTCAGCTATTGTGGTTAGTGAAGACTTTATTTACAGAGAGGCCATCATTCAACAAAATCACTGCTTTATATTGGAATATCACAAGCTAGTTCATTCACCTAATACAAACATTGAGATATGGAAGAAATGCAGAGCCTGGATGGAATATTTACCAAAGGACCCCTCGACTTCAAAGAAGGACAAACCATCCAGTCAAGGAAATGTAGCAGCAACATCATCAATTCACATTCAACAAATAGATTAGGATTTATTTTATGTTAATTTTTTCATTTTTAAAGAGAATGTAATTTTTATAAGACATTTTGATGACATTTAGTAGGTAGTTGGCGAAGTCATAAGTAGTTGAAGCAGTTAGGATTAGTTCTAGTAGTTACAAACTACTTTCTATTGTATTTAAAGAGAAAAAAAAAGAAAGGTAAATGTTCTGAGTTTTGGACCTTCAAACTGCAATTTTTGTACTCATATTTCAAATGATTAATGAATGAAAAGTAAGATTCTGTATTTTTTGATATCGATATGTCTTCCAGTTTACATTATGTGTTTTCTTTCTTTGAATAAAATGAAGTAATGAAGCTACAGGTTTCCTTTTACTTGTGTGAATAAGAGTTAAAATCCTTAATAGGCGCTCCTTCATTTTAACTGTTCCTTGTCTTATAATTCTTCTGAAGTTTGAGGTGATATATTCTATACATCAGCATATCAATTTGGGCTTCTTTCCTTCATGTTCTTTTGATCATTCCATTCTATATTAACAAATTATAGCATTGTGGGACATTCATTGTATTTGATATTTGAGGGTTCAATGATAAACATATGAAGGTGATTAAACAAAGACCAATATTTCTGTGACACATTTATATAAATTTCTTAAGCACTGATTCCTTACCACGGTCAAGGGATTGTCTCTTAAGTTACAACATTTTTTGGCGTCATTTCCGAGGACGAAGAAGCAAAGTTCTTTCCCTTTTTTTTGTTCATATTTCCTCTAGTTGTTCAGAGAAGAGGAAATATCAAGTTGTGTTTTTATTTCATAATTCTGGCATATAAAAGGCCACATACGAGGTCAGATACCTCTAAGCAAAAAGCTCTTATTCTGTCAGATCCTGAAAAGCTGGTTTCAAAAAAAATCCATAAATCAAGAACGCTTTCTACACCTAATGCTACCCTATCTGCACCAGGCAGCAGTTCCCATACCCTTTCATCCAAGGATATTTCCTGAAAACTCATTTTATCGGAACACGAATCCTTGTCCCCACCTATTCATTTCCAAGAACTAAAGTTAGAAGAAGAATCTTTTGATTTTGTTTCATTCACATTTATAGAAGCTCAACCTAATACAGTTGCCAGTTCTTCTGCTATTGTTCATCTACCCCTTCCCATATCAGTTGTTTCACCTCATCCATCCACATTTACAACTGGTATACAAACCCCACCTACTCAAGGTGCAGTTAATCAAGGCATAAACATGGCAGCCCATGTCCCTACTTTCTTGATGAATAGATATGCACCATTAAATCTTTCTCAACCTATGAATGAAATGCCCCAAGAATACCTTAAGTTGCTTCCTAGATTTATTGGTGAAGATGAAGTAATTACAGAACAACACCTGCCTTTGTTTTTCACTTTTGCTGAAAATTTAAATGTTGAACATCTTGATGTAGTAATGAGACTTTTTGTACAGTCTCTGAATGGAGAGGCAAGAAAATGATTTAAAGGATTTCCAAATGGCTCAATTAATAATTGGGATGAATTAGAAACACAATTTATCCAAATATGGGGTGAAAAGAGAGATCATGGTTATTCATTGACATATTTTAATGCTATTAAGAAAAATTCTAATGAAAGCATGAATGATTTCTTTAAAATATTTAACAAATTGTATAATAGTTTTCCCACAAAATGAAACCCCCTCCTGTTGGAGCAAGAGTTTTTTTTGTTGGGCATTTGTATCATATTTTAGTTTTACTTTGAGAGAGAGAAGATCTGCTACTCTTGAACAAATCCAAACATATGCTTTAGAGATTGAAGCAAACATGATTGTTGCTGGAAAAACACAGGAAAAGAAGTCAGTTCAAGATAAAGGTAAGGCCAAAGAAGATTCATCACAAGATAAAAGGATTGATGACATGACTAAGGTCATAAATAACTTGTCAAATAAATTAGTGAAGATGGAATTGGAAAATAAGAAACCTGCACAGCAAAATAGAGGGGATTTCAATCCACAGTTCAGAAAGCGGCCCTTGCAGATTTTGCAGAGAGAAAGGAGAGATCGGGATCAAGTTCAAGCACCATTATATATAGAAGCAACACCTTCACAGTTTGCTGAGGATGATCAAAAAGAGGTTGAAGATCAAATATTTTTTGTTTAAATGGAAGACGATGAGGAAGAAGAGAAATGTGAAGAAGAATGCGCAGACGCTGATGTGTCATTTGGTCAGGAAGAAATGGATGATTATTGTAAACAATTCACTGATTTTATGCAAGAAGAACTGCATAAGAAGTATAAATTAAGATCAAAAAAGAGATTAAGAGCTCGATATGATGAGGAAAAAGAACCAGAGTCAGTCCCTTCTCCAATGGCGACTCCACAACCAAATAACTCAATAAAACAATCAGACAAGGGGAAACAACCTATGAATTTAGTAAATGGAAATGAAAAACAAGCTGAGACTTCCCAGAATAAGTCTATTGATTCTAATATTTTGGAGAATATTTTTATTGTACCTGAGCAAAATGCTAATTCTAACAAGAATCAAGACTAACCTGAGAATATTATTAAACATAATCAAGCTTTTAGTCTGTCCAAAGAATTAGAAAAGATTAAAATTCAAGTACCCTTGCTTGAGTTAGCTAAGACACTTGGTTACAAGAAGGAAATTACAAAATTTATTAATCTTTCTCAGTCTGATGATATTGGTGATACTGTGAATTTACAAGAAGAAAAACCAGTGGTCACTTTTGGTCCACATGTGGAAGATGTAGATTCTTCTATGCCTCCATTTTATATATCAATGCTTCTTCATGATTTCATTCTACATAATTGTATGTTATGTTCCAGTGCATCACATAATCTCATGCCCTTATCTATAATGAAAGAATTAAATTTACAAATCACTAAGCCCTATAAAGACCTTTATTCATTTGATTCAAAAGGGTGAAGTGTTTTGGGCTTATCAAATACAAGGTGGTATCTCTACCCCAAATTCCAACAAGAGTATTATGATGGATGTAGTAGTTGCAGATATTACAACCAGATTTGGTATGATTTTGTCCAAATCTTGGGGAGCAAAGCTTGGAGGTGTTTTAAACTTGGACTTCACATATGCTATCATTCCCATGTTTAATGGGGAAGAAAGGAGGTTATACAGAGAAACAATATTTGTAAATACTACCACAAAGAAAGATGTAGGAAATTCCCCTATATATGGTCAAGAGAAGGAAGATCTCTCTTGTTTTATGCTGGATGAAAATGTATAATTTGCTGAAGACTCACAGAAGCAGCTCTCTTTAGCAATTGTACATAAAGAGATGGATTGAAATAAAATTTGGAAGTGCTATTTTGATGGTGCCTATTCTAAGGATGGAACAAGAGCTGAATTTTTACTGATTTCTCTAGAAGGCAAGATTTTTCCTTTTTATTTTAAGCAATTTGAATCAACAAATAATGTAGTTGAGTATGAGGCATTAATTTTGTGTCTCCATAGTTCTTTTGGTTTTTCTGATTTTTCTATTTCCTTTTTTGGTGATTCTGAGTTGATTATAAGACAAATTAAAAATTTGTGTCAAACTAAGCATCCAAGGTTGAGATCGTATAGGAATGAGGTTTGGGACCTTATTGAGAATTATTTTGAAGCTTTGAATCTTCAATTCATTTGAAGAGAAGAAAATAGAATGGCAGATTCACTAGCAGTTGCAGCCAGTACATTCAAGCCACCAATAAATACTAAATTGGTATATGAGATTGAGTTGAGGCATAGACCCTCAATCCCTGATAATGTTAAACACTGGCAAGTTTTCGAAGATGATGAGCAGATAAATCATTTTTTAACAATGATTATAAATTTTGAAGATAGTGAAATAGATCAGGAAAGTGAGCAGACTGATCAGGATGAGGACTTTACAAATCTTAAACAATCAATAGGTGAGCAGAAGATAATAAAATTGAAAGACAATGTATTACCCAGAGGTTTGGTTCCTCTTGAAAGGTTGTTTGATGCAAATGATGTAGCACTGGATAAAAATAAGGTTTCTCAAGAAGGTGAGATGGAGGAATGTAATCTAAGAACTCAGCAGGAACCCAAGATGGTCAAGTTATTCAAAGGAGTTCCTAAGAACTATAAAGAAAGGAATATTGATATTTTCAAGAAGTATATGGATGTATTTTCATGGTCCTATGATGATTTGAAAACATATGATCTGGATATTATTCAACATAAAATACCATTGAAGGATGGAGTTAAGCCTCACAAGCAGAAGCTTAGGCAGATTAATCCACTGCTCCTTTCCCCAATTGAAAAGGAGGTGAAGAAAATGTTGTAAGAAAAAATAATAGTCCCACTTAGATATTCAGACTGGGTTTCTAATTCGGTTCCTGTGAGGAAGAAGAATGGAGAGATAAGGTTATGTGTTGATTTCAGGAACTTGAACAGAGCTTCTCTAAAATACAACTATCCTTTGCCAAAGATGGATTATGTTTTACAAAAATTCATAGGAGCTTATAGATTATCTATGGTTGATGGTTTCTTTGGATACAACCAAGTAGCTATTGAAAAGGAAGATTAGAAGAAGACAACTTTTACCACGCCTTGGGGAACATTCATGTATGCTAGGATTCCATTCAGTCTCATGAATGCAGGGGCTACCTTCCAAAGGGCAATGGACATAGCATTTGTGGGTGACAAATTTGTAATCATATATTTGGATGATGTGACTATTTTTTCAGATTCTGATGATGAGCACTTGGAGCATCTACAGAAAGCTTTCTTGAAATGCAGGAAGTTTGGGTTATCATTGAATCCTAAGAAATCTATGTTTTCTTTGGAGGAAGGTAAGTTACTGGGACATATAGTTTCAAATCAGGGGGTGAAAATTGATCCAGCAAGAGTTGAGGCTATACGGACAATTCCATTGCCTAGAAGTAAGAAATATATCCAGTGATTTCTAGGAAAAAATAATTTCCTAAGAAGATTTGTCCCGAATTATGTTGAGATTGTCAGAAACATAATAGATATGCTGAATTAAAATGGGACAAAGATGTGAGAGGGTCCTTTGCTAGGATTAAAGAATCTCTTCATGAAGCTCCAGTTTTAATCAGTCCCGACTATCAGAAGCCTTTCCAAATATTTTCATTTGCATCACCTTCTACCATTGTTGTTGTGTTGTTGCAAAAGAACGAAGAGGAAAAGGAGCAACCTGTGGAATTTTACAGTAAAGTTCTCAGAGACGCAGAACTCAAATACAATATCTTGGAGTAACATGTATATGCCTTAGTTAAATCATTAAAATCCTTCAGGACTTATGTGTTGCAGTCTCAAATAGTTGCATATGTACCTAACTCAGTTGTAAAAGATGTGTTAGTTCAAAGTGATGTTGAAGGAAAAAGAGGAAAGTGGATTGCTAAAATCCAGGAGTATGACTTAGACATTAAACCTACTAAATTGGTGAGAGGACAGGGCTCAGCAAAGCTGCTAACAGAATCAAATTTTCAAGCTCTAGGAATTAATCTGCCTGCACCTTTGGATGAAGTTGTTGATGAAACAATTCAAAATAGCACAAAGTCGGCAATTAAATACAAATTTCTCTGTTCTGATTGGTATAAGGATATTATTCACTACTTGTGCTTTTTCTCTTGTCCACCCTCGATAAACAGAACAAAGTACAGAGCTCTTAAACTCAAATCTCAACCTTATGTTATAATTGATGCTAAATTATATTGGAAGGATCCTACTAGTATTTTGTTATTGTGTTTGACAGAGGGGGAGTCAATGGAATTTATCAAAGAATACCATGAAATTTTGTGTGGAGGCCATTATAGCTGGAAATTTACTGCTCATAAAATTCTGAAATCAGGTTTTTACTGGCCTTCCTTGTTTTTTGATGTATACAGAGTGGTTAGAAGCTACCAGAAATGTCAATTGTTTGCAGAAAAGAAAAGGTTAGCTCCTTTAACTCTTCTCCCTGTATTTGTTGAAGAACCCTTTAGAAAATGGGGATTAGATTTCTTTGGAGAAATAAATCCACCATCAAGTGGGCAGTTCAAGTGGATTCTGACTGCCACTGATTATTTTACAAAGTGGGTGGAGGCAATACCTACCAGAAAAGAAAATGATCTGGTAGTGATGAAGTTTCTGGAAGAGAACATCTTCAGCAAGTTTGGATGTCCAATCAATATTGTAACAGACAATGCTCATGTATTCAACTCAGTCAGATTCATTAATTTTTGTCAAACATATAATGTCATTTTGTCTCACTCTACAGCATATCATCCTCAAGGGAATGGGCTAGTTAAATCTTCCAATAATAAATTGGTTAAGATTTTGAAGAAAACAATTAATGAGAATCAGAAGAACTGGGATTCAAAGTTGATATTTTCTCTCTGGGTAGTAAGAATGACTACTAGAAGATCTACTGGTAAGTCCCCTTATTAATTGGTATATGGTACTCAAGCTTTGTTTCCTACTTAGCTAGCTAGACCAGTAATTTCTTTTCTTCAAGAAGCACAAGAAGAACCTAATGCATTGATAAGAAGACTGAATAAGGTGATAGAATTGAGTGAGAGCATGAATAAAGTCAGGGAAAACTTGGTCACCTATCAAGAAAATACGAAGTCTATTTTTGATAGAAAATCAAAGGAGATTCTTTTTCAATTTGGAAATTTGGTATTAAGATGGGATACCAGAAGAGAAGAAAAAGGAAAGCATGGTAAGTTTGATCCTCTTTGGTATGGCCCATACAGTATTATTGAAGCAAGATCAAATAACACTTTCATGTTGGAGAAGCTTAATGGAGAAACGGTACAACTGCCTATGAATGGGCAGTATTTAAAACATTACTTCCAGCATTGAAGTTTTATGGTTCACCATTGTACATATTTAGTTTCCTTCATTTTACATTTTCCATCAAACAACATTTGACTCCATGACCGAAGTGAAGGCACTAATCTGCGGTTCTTAGTGTTTCATGGCAAAAAACACTATCCCCAAGTGGAGCCAGATGTTGTGGCTCATTTGCAATATCATTTATTTTTAATTTTAAAAAATAGAAAAAAATAGAAAATTATCAAAATATATGTTAAAGTATAAAGATTCATATACTTTGGCATAAAAATGTAATATTTGTTGCATCAAATTCTAAAGTTAATAGTTTAAGCTTTTGTGGAAGCGAGTCCCAACACACAGATTAAAAAGTGAGCATCTTATGGACTGGGATCCGATGATTTATCAAAAAGGGAATAAAAGTGTCAACCTGCGGGCACTTTCAGCGCGTGGATTAATGAGGAAGGTGCCTCCGCAGTTGACCCTGTTGACTACGGGGCCGATCCAGATCAACGGTCGAGATTCACTACGGGGGCATGAACCTGACGATCTCTTCATACCTTGAGATCTCCCACAGTGACGAATGAGGCCAGCTGGTGACAGATGTGATCCATGTCAAAGTACTTGTAACGGTCTTTTGGTGTGTCTCTTCAGCATTTAATTCTTAAGCCCTCCGCACCTATTTAAGATATATTTTCATTTTCCTAAGGTTATTGTTTTTAATTTGTGTTTGAAGCTGTGTCTACACTATGTCTTTCTTTGTTGTCCATCACCTAGTCGATTGTCTGTCACCCCAAGCTAAACTATGGCCAAGCCTCAATCCCTTTCAGGTTCTTCCAGTCACATTCCTCTCATGGACACTGAGATGGACATCAAGGATATCGTCTGTTCTCTAGACCACCTTTCATTTTATCAGCAGTTCTGCCTAAATGTTAAAACGTTTCCAATTTATACCGCCATGGTTAAAACTAGTGTGTTGTCTGCATGCATCCCAAGAACACACCTTTTTCCCAAATTTTTCTATTGGATAGTGTCTGTTATGTACCCTAGAAAATTTTTTGTAATGAATTGTCAAGGGGAAAATGTTCTACAAGTCTCAGCCCAATTAATTTGTCAAGCTCTGTGTTACCCTGAGTCAGAGTCGTATGTCCAATTTACTGATGATTCCTTGATGGCGCATGATGATAATCTTGCAGGTCAAGATTTTAACCAATTCATCTTTTTTCTGAAGCCAGATACACAACAGTTTGCATTTTATAATAAAGAATTCCCCATGGAGTTTTTTGATATAGAAGTTAGACCAGTGCTAAGGTGGATTGCAAAGATTTTGGGAAAGGAAGATGACAGTACAGTGGACAAATCAATTCTGGGAATGTTCGCCTTGATGATGAAGCTAGGAGTGGTGATGGATATTCCATATTATTGGCAAGAATCTGTAAACTCTCATCTCATGATCTTATCACTAACCGGTTCATTCAAGTTTCCTTCTCTTTTTATTTACCTCTTTTTATATCAGAATGTAGAAGAATTCATGCATCTGGAGTTAAATATAATGGATATGAATAAGAAGAGGCAGTCAGTAGTATTTTGGACAGACATAGTGAGGAAAGAACAGAATGAGTGTGGCTTGCCTGATTTTGCTAGTAATTTTATGTCTATTGCATATAAAATTTTGAATGAAATTTTTCCCCCTGCTTTCTACCAAAAGCTCAAGAGTTCTTGCAGTTGGGGACAAATTGTAATTTTGGTGATTGTTTTATCTTTGAATACTTTTCTAAAATTAGACTTTATGGAGCTGGTGTAGAACCTTATAGGCTTCATGTATTTTTGCCTATGAGATTATTCGCTTTGGAGTTCATTAGGAAAATTTTAAACGTGGATCAAATACACTTTGTGACTATGAAGAAAGGTCACATGTTTAATTTACCTATGACTATTGGTCCTTTTACAGCTAATATGAGACAAGCAATTTATGAAGCCTCTAATATGTTAGATGAAATGCACCTAATGTTAGGAGAGAAGTGGACTTATGACCCTCACAGTGTGATTTATAATAGGAGAGTTGAAAATGCATATTCAAAATTTATTCATGAAAGCAGACCTGATATAGAAAAAATGGCAAGTAAAGGTTTTGCAGGTTCGGTGAGCTCAAATGTACATATTCCTATCATATCAAAGAAGTCAAATAAGAGAGGTAAAGAATCAGTGATTGATTCGGAAGATGAAGAACAGAGGAATGAAAAGAGAACAAAGCTCAGTGAGGATTTTGTAGATGTTCAACCTGGTTTCTCATTACAATTGGGAGATGAGAAAAATGTCCCTGCTTCACCAAGGAGACATGAAAGCACTCAGGAACAAGTGCCGCTAATTAAACAAATGTTTGCCCATATTGCAGAAAGAAATCAGAAAATAAAGGCAAGCATGGAGGCTCAAGATGAGTACCAGATAACCCCAGATCAAACAAGACTTCTAACTGCAATGGATCTTGAAAAGGATCAATTTAATATTTCCCTTTCACATCCCTCTGATATGTCTATTGGTTCATCCAATAATTTCAATACTGTGAATCTAATTGTAGATGTGAAGGAAATTCCATTGCTTGAAAAAGTAAATCTACATATGCAAACAGGTCAACTGATTGTAAATGACCTAACCAAAACCAATGCAATGGCACTCAAGACTAAAAATATGCTTCGAAAAATGATCAAGAAATTGAAGTTAGAGAATGCAAATTCCAGGGCTTTGAAAATCCATAACAAAGAACTTAGAAAGAGTATTGTGAAGATTGGGGTAGATCCCAATGACAGTTCTATTGTACAGAAGCTTCTGCAAAGTGTTGAATTAGAAATCTCCATGCTGAAGAAAAAGTTGAAGTTTCCTATAGGATAACACTCCATGGAATCAGAGGTTGCAGAGGTAGAAAATGAGAAAAAAAAAACTTCTTTAGCAGCTTTTGCAAAAGGAAGAAGAAATCACCCAAATAAAAAAAAATGCTTTATCATTGTAGAATCACATTGAATCTCATACTTGTACTTTTTTTTCCATCTAGTAATGAAGATCCATTAGCACAAATATCTCAATTAACCACTGAATTGCAGATGGTAGAGAGAGATCGAAAAAAGTCACAAGATGATTTGGAAACAGCAACAAAGATCATACAAGCCATAGAGGGAGAAGTCAGTAAATACAGAATAGACTGCCAGACTATTGATGCTAAGATTAAAAATCTCAAAGAAAAATTGAAGGGAAATGTATCCCTAATACAGGCTAAGGATATCATCTGGAATGATATCATTGTAAAAATGAAAGGAATTTGGGGTTTTATGATTGTTGTTGTAGAGGAAAGAAGTATTATCAGGGATTTTGAAGGACAAGTCATGACAGACAAGAAAAAGACAATTAATAGGGCCATTTGGGCAAGAAAATTCATTGATTTCAATGATTCCAAAACAGATCAAGAGTTGGAAGAAAATGAAATTAAAGACAAAATTTTATATGTTGAGGAAAATAATAAGATGATTGTCAAGAATGATTGCAGGAAGTCTACAGAAAAGAAGTTGATTGAGCTTAAGGAAGCAGTGAACCAGTTTGATAATTTATTTGATAAAATAGCAAGAGCAGGTTTTCCATCATGTTGGGGTCTTGGAGGTAGTATTTTATCATGGGATTCTTATGAACCCTTACTAGTGTTGGAAAAAATTAAGATAGATAGTACTCATGAAAAGACTCAGGTTCTTAAAGGAGCAACAGTAATCAATTTCCTTGAAACATATTTTCAGTTGTTATGGTTAGTGAATATTTTATTTACAGAGAGGCCATCATTCAACAGAATCATTTCTTTTAGAATGGAATATCACAAGCTGGTCCATTCACCTAAGACAAACATTGAGATATGGAAGAAATGTAGAGCCTGGATGGCAGATTTACCAAAGGACCCCTCGACTTCAAAGAAGGATAAACCAACCAGTCACGGAAATGCAACAGCAGCATCATCAATTCACATTCAACAAATAGATTAGGATTTATATTTTATGTTATTTTTCTCTTTTAAAGAGAATGTAATTGTAATAAGACATTTTGATGACATGTAATAGGTAGTTGATGAATTCCTAAGTAGTTGAAGCAGTTAGGATTAGTTCCAAAATTTACAAACTGCTTTCTATTGTATTTAAAGAGAAAAATAAGAAAGGAAAAGGTTTCGATTTTTGGACCTTCATACTACAATTTTTGTACTCAGATTTCAAATGATTAATGAATGAAAAGAAAATTCTAGTATTTGTTGATATCGATATGTCTTCCAGTTTACATTATGTGTTTTCTGTCTTTGAATAAAATGAAGTAATGAAGCCACATGTCTCTTTTTACTTGTGTGAATAAGAGTTAAAATCCTTAATAGGTGCTCCTTCATTTTAACTGTTCCTTGTCTTATAATTCTTCTGAATTTTGAGGTGATATATTCTGTACATTAGCATATCAATTTGGGCTTCTTTCCTTCATGTTCTTCTGATCATTCATTTCTATATCAACAAATAATAGCATTGTGGGACATTTACTTTATTTGATCTTTGAGGGTTCAATGATAAACATATGAAGGTTATTAAACAAAGACCAATATTTCTGTGACACATTTATATAAATGTCTTCAGCACTGATTCCTTACCATAGTCAAGGGATTGTCTCTGAAGGTACAACAAGACACATCACAAAAGACTGTGGAGTGGAAGTCGAGTTCGATCAATCTAGTCGATCTAGCCACCACGATGAAAACCTAGTATGGGGGACATTAGGTTACATCAGGAATATACAAGAGATCATTGAAGTAGATTTCTCTTCTTTCCAATGTGTTATTTTTAGGTGCAAGTGGTGGGACACCTTTGATTGGAATATTGTAAGGGAAGATCATGATAGTAGGCTGATATGTATCAACTCTAGAAAGATGTGGGATGAAGCTAAGGAGCCCTATGTTTTCCCCAAACACTGAAGCCAAGTGTTTTTTTACCCAGATGTGTTGGATAGAGATTGGTGGTTCGTATTGAGACATCACCCTAGATCAAAACATATTTTTGAGAACAATAGTGTTATCATGCCATACGAGCTAGAAGATAATGAGGGTGATCATGAGAATCGAGAGTGATATGGTACATGTGTTATTTCATCAATATTTATACTTTTTAAGATGAGTTTTTTGAAACATTATAATATGTATTTTGAATTAATTGGTAATTTTCATTGCGTTAATGTTAAAATCAATATTTCACTTGATAATTTTCAATTATTTTGATCTCAAAAACAATGGCGTACTATATAAAGTTCTTTTTTTTGTATGTAAGATCATAATAAAATAATGATAATATAAAGTACATAAATTTATTTGCATTATTTTCTAAACTTTATTATGTTACAAAAATTCATATTATTCTAGATTTATTATTTTACAATTATTTAAAATTTTACAAATTTACAAATTTAAAAATTTTAATAAAATCATTTCACATTACTACAATTAAAATTTTCACATTAATACCATTAAAATTTTACAAATATTTTACATACAATTACAATTAAAATTACAATTAGATTTACAATTACAATTACAATTTTACAATTTCACATACAATTACAATTACGATTATAATTTTAGAATTTTACATACAATTACAATTTTACAATTACAATCATTTCATGATGTCTAATTAAATTTTACAAATATTTTACATACAATTAGAATTACAATTAGAATTACAATTTTACAATTTCAAGTACAATTAAAATTACAATTTTAGAATTTTACACTCTGATTAGAATTACAATGAAAATTTTACAATTTTACATATATACAATTATAATTGTAATTAAAATTCTAGATAATTTCACAAATAAATTAAATATTAGAATTACAATTAAAATTTTACAAATATTTTATATACAATCGAAATTAAAATTACAATTACAAATTTAGAATTTTACATACAATTAGAATTAGAATTGCAATTTTACAATTTGTAATATATACAATTACAATTACAATCATTTCAAAATAAATTAAATATTACAATTACAATTAAAATTACAATTACAAATACAATTTTACAATTTTACAATTTTACATACAATTAAAATTAAAATTTCAATTACAATCACAACATAATATTTAATAAATTTCATGATCATTTAATATTAAATTAATTAATAAACATCAAGATCATGATAACCATCATACAAACATCATATTCGAATAAAAAACACATTCAAATTCACTAACATCATCGTGATCATGATCAGCTAACAAAACAAAATTAGCATTGTATAACATCATCACAACACAAACATCAAATATACATCTCATGTCAAATAACTACTATCACATACACATCTATCTACAAGTTGCACATTAAATGAACATATCTAATATGACCTAATAATATACACATCATGATGATCACCAACATGTAAAATAAGTACAACTACAACATGAACATAAAATACATGGACCATCCATATATATATATAATTGTATAATGTCAAAAATATACAACTGTAATATAATTGTCATATATCAGCTCGTGGTACATCATCAATAGTAGTACTATTTGAGGCCTACTTAGTCAATGGTCCAGCCTCGACAAGCTCAAATACATGTTGATCATCACGTGCCTTTTGATCTGGTATTGGTGCCTCATGCTGATCAGGATCAATTGTCGGCTGCTCATTGTGATGACTCAACATAGTCGATGGTCTAGCCTACTCATGATCATGAGTAATGCTGGATGTTGCAGGCTACTGACTCGACGTGGCCAATGGTCCGGCCTGCTCTCCATGATGACTGTTGGTCAATGTTGTAGGCTGCTCATCTAGCGTGGCGCGAGGTGAACAATGATCACTCCCCTTATCGTGATCATCAGATGATGCATCACTGCTCGCGGACTGTCGATCACGAGCTGCATCTCAACCACGCCTATAACGTGCAAGGGCCCTCCTCAACCGCGTAACTACGGTTGTAGCTCCTACGGCATGCCGCATCAAGTTGTACATGTCATGCGGCATGCCTCTCCACATATGTACCAACCTACCATCGACCTGTATGTCTCTCATAGTAACAGGCCTGACTCTCGCCTCAACAAACAATGCACAAAGTTGGTCGCCCAACTCCATCTTCAATCTACTATCAAGCCTACCGCGCCTAGAAAAAGGAGGTATCGGCGCACCAGCAGGAGCAGGTTTGTCTGCACCGCCCTCATGATCCTTGACATCTGCCATATACTGATCATCATCAGGATCCAGACCTGGATCATTTGGTGGCATTGGCATGTCATCGCCATCAAAATACCCAATGTATGAAAAATATATACAAGTACACAATAATAATTAGACAATTTCATTAAACAATTTAATAAAAACAAGTTAAAGAAAATGTTAGAATAAAATTTAAATAAAGCATTAATATTACCTCTATCATCCAGCGGCTCATCATCTGTGAAGAGGATGTTGGCACATCCTCACCAATCTAAACCAGCGTAAGGACTAGGCACCATAACGAAGGGATGCTCATCAACATTGGCTAGCAACTCTAGTGCATCATGTGATATCCTCACGAAAAACTCAGTCTCGTCCCTCTTGGGCATCAACTATCCCCACATGTGCATCTGTGCATCTAGCATCAGCCTACGAGGCTGCCGAATAAAAGTAGGCCTTGTCTCTGGAAACCTCTAAAAAAAATTTAAAAAATAGCTTTGAAGCAAAAGGGAAGCTGACCCTCCCTTGTGCTTGAGAATTACATCTATCTAAGGTTATATAGAACTGCCGCAAAAAAATGGCAGACCACCTAACAAGTCATGGCTACTGTACTAAAGAATAAACATAATATAGAAGCAGGAAACTAATGCATTTCACGTCACTAGTGTTGTGTGAAATGGTTGAAATCAGAAGTGAGATGCACCTCATCTCCTCACTACCAAATGCAACAATACGTAAATGACCTCCGAAGACCTAAAAATTTGAAGGAGACAGTATATCCGCACTAATGTATCTCTGGGAGTACACCAACTGACTCCCTACTGCATAGCCAACTAGAACCTTTTGGAATGAGGTAAAATCCACCCCTCTCCTCGATAGCCCTATAATGAAATATATGTCCTCCTCAATGGGCACATACCACTGGTTAGGACCAACCCGGAAAGCCTGTAGGTGGGCACTCCACCTGCGGATAAAATGTCGCAAAAACAAACCATGGCCCTTTAGGGAAGTAGCCTCCTCATATAACTTGAGGAGGCCTACCTACCTTAGGAACCCCTAGGTAGCTGCTGTAATAGGTTGAGGGTACGCATGTCTCTCCCTCTCTCGTGCCTCCCATAGGCAAAACATGTTACACTGGCACATCTGTTGTTTTTGTTATTCCCTCTCTTCTCTCATTTCACGTCTCTGAATGATAGACATATTTAATACAAATTTTTTATTAAATGAGACATGTATTTAGGAATATACATATATAAAAAAATTTGAAAAAAAAGAAACAGTCGGTGCACCACAAAAAATAGGCATGCACCGGTCATAGTGCATATTTTATTCTCGCGCACCGGAGACAGTGCACCAAAAAAATTTCAGTGCACCAGAGGTGGTGCACCTGAAAATTTTAAGCTCACCGCCTCCTAACATTGTTCCAAAGTCAATGGTGCGGTGGTATAAAAGCTCGCACCTTTAAATATGGACCAGTGTCGGGAGGGCAGTGCGCTAACCAAACTATATGCCCCAAGGCATATAGTTTGGTCAGTGCATCGCTCTCCTGACATTAGTTCATAGTCAACAGCGTAATCTTTTACCAGGCCGCAACGGTGACGAAGTCAAAATGTTGGAATGTGTGCGCTGACAAAATTACTCGCCCGAGGGCAGATATTTCTATCAAGGCACCGCATTCCCGCTAATCGAGAGGGTCAACGGTGCGGCGGGGTAACCGACCGCACCGCACTTTTTCAAAATTTTAAAAAATCTCGGTGCGCCTTTTGGTACGCCACTAGAACTAGTGAGGATACCATTAGCACTATTGGTGGTGCGGCTAGTAAATTTATAGTCAGCATCGCGAACCGGTGTGAGCTGAACAGCTCAAACACACCACGTGGGAAAAAAAAATTAAAAAGGTTAATTTTAAGCTAATTTACAATTATAATCCTCTAAAAGGCTTAATTATGGAAAAACAAGAAAAATACATGTACATTTTTCCGTAGAGGAGGCATATTATTGGCTGTAGAATTTGCAAAACTAAATTTGTTCACTGTTTTGCAAAATTCAAAATGGATATGGTGGGCAATGCACAACAGCAGTGCCTGCAATGGGAGTGTTGAAGTCAGGGCACCTTAGAGAAGGAAAAGTTTCACCGGTGCTTGAGAGATCTGGAGCAATGAAAAGTGAAAAATGTGGTTTTTTGGCCGTAATTTTTTTTTTATTTAACCCTGTTCCGGTGCATGGGTTTTAATAGGCGCGCCAGTGCGGTTTCTTAATACTACACCAGGTTGTTTCAGTTTTTGTGTGGGTTTTTAGGACGCACCGGTGTGGAATCTTTGTCAATCACTAGTGCGCTACAGGAATAAGACACACCGGGTGGGTTTGTACGGAGCACATGGTGTCCCGGTGTGCCAATTTTTTTTGCACACTAGTGCTTTCTCTAGTTGAACGCACTAGTGCGGTTTAGGATGATATGCACACCAAATGAAAAACATCCGCAAAAACCTCCACCTGCCAACCTCATCTAGTAACCTCCACTACAAATGGATGTCTAGGGTATTTTTATAAGGGGTTCCTCAAAAAAATCTACTATAGGGTCTTTTCCTTGTAGTGCATTGAATGCCCTAAGACTTGTCTAGCCCCCTACATTTCTTCCAATTACCACACAATAGGCCACATACCTAAAACTAGAATCCCCACAAAATAAACTCTAGAACACAATGAAAATTAGCCCGATATTGAATACCCACAATTCAAGGTGAGATAATTGGAAGCAGACTTCACACTTTCTGAGAACCTGCACCATGAACGCCCCACTCTTAGCCAATTCTATACAGAACCCCATACCAAGCTCCAACAGATACTTCCACTAATGTTTCAAAGCTACCAATTGGATGAGGAAACTGTTTGAAACTCTGAGCCACCCCCCCATAAGGAAACATGGGATGCATTAATTAAATTATGAATTCTCGAGTTCAAAATGGCTTGCCCTAAATTCATCCCAAGAGTCCTAAAGGCACCACTAGCTCTATTGCCTAAGGTACATAACCCAGTCCAACTACATAGAGCCTAGAGCAGCTTGGATAATAAGCCATCTGACTCCATAATTAAATTCCTCTTCTCGACTCTCGTATCCCTCATCGCACTTAACCCAAATTTCATCTCCCTTTGCACAACTACATAATTAAATTGCTTGGGATCATCCAGAAGCCTCACTAGTCAGGCGCTAGGTGAAGCATTCTCTAAATATTTAGCTTGCATTATTATTGCATGGGGAGAGAAGGTTTGATTTCCTCCTTAGCCATCGATCCATTCTCTTACACCCCCATCGAGGATTAAATTCCACCTATTAACTCCATAATAATAATCTAATAAATTACACATCTCTCTCACAATAGTAACTAAAAATATGAGAAATATTTTAATTTAAATTACTTAATTTTCTCTATATAAAGTTGATATGAAATTATGTTACTTAATATGGAGGGTGTTAGGTCCCTATAATTTGTCAGATTGGCAAGACCAAATAGACAAGGGTAACATCAAAAAAACTTTGGAGTCCTAGAACCTAGCCTTCTGGACTCAGAGAGGGCTCTCTCTATATTTGTATAAAAGATATAACTTGTTTGATTTAGGATGTTGATTTTAGGCTAGTTAAAGTGGTAGGGATTGTTCTTTTTTGTTTTGTTTGGTTGGGTTTTTTTTCAAGAAGAAAATATAGAGTAAGATAAATTCAAACCATTGGGCTATGGGGTCTTTGAAAGGCTTGAAAATTACAACAATGAATCAAGGATGTTTCATAGGGAAAGTTAACAAAGCCAAATGGATCTTAATAGCTTATGTGAGTGTAAAATTAACATTAAGTTTTGAATTTAGTAGGTTTAAAGGGAAATTAAGAATCCTTTAACATATACTATAACAAGAAAATCCTTTAAGAGCACTATGCTCAAGAAAGAACCAAAGGACAGGGTACACCATAAACTTCTTTGGCCTAGCTTTATCAAGTAAACTTTAAGACAAAAATCTAGCAAACCCTAGAGAGAAGGGAACTCCTAAATTCTTTAATCAGAATCTAAAAGACCTTCAAAGTGACTATTCAATATGGACCAAAGGACAGGGCAAACCATAAACTTCTTCTGTCAAACCCTAATCAGTAAACTTCAAAGAAAAGGCCTTAAAAACAATGTTTCAAGCTATACCAAAGGACATGGCATACCATAAACTTCTTCGGCTTGACTCTATTAAATCATTTTTAAGACAAAAAGCTAAGTAGAACCAGAGAGAAACTAAGAATTCTCCAATCAGGCCCAACAAAGGAAAACATTTCAACAATAGAAGGCAGACAGACTTAAGGTGCCTCTAATAGCATATATTAACCTAAATTTTCTGCTCTATTGCAAGAGAAAGATGAAAAATATGGAAAAAATAAGGAAAAAAATACAATATCATAACAACATCACCATTTAAACAAGTTCATGAATCCTATGAATATGCTTGCTCCATTGATGTTCAGTCCAAGACAGTCACAAAACTCCAAAGCCAACTACTTCACAACTCAAAACTATATCATATTGAGCTCAATAATCAACCAACAACCAATTGAAGCATTACATGCAATATTTATCTTCAAAATGATGAGGGGAACCCTAGCTAGGGTTTCAAATGTCATTTATTACATATTTAATGCATTTGACCTTTGATACCATGCAAGGCCCAAGGCAAAATATCCAAAACTCATTTAATGCAAAAATAACTTCTAACATAACTATTTGAGCTAATTTTGGAAAAATTTTGACTTTAAGGCTCCAAAATATCTTTTGCAATAACTCCTGGTAAGGGTGCAGCTCCAAGGTACAAGGGCGCAGTGATAGTGTAAACGCACAGTGCCAAGATTGGGAAAATGACATGTTTTTCAGCTAACTTTTGGAGGCCTTCCCAGTGTCTAAATAAACTCCATGATAGCTCATAGGAAATATTGTCCTATCTAGTTTCCAGATCTGCCTTCAGTTTTTAAAATGGTTCCCATTTTCTTTGTCAAAAATTACTTCTCCCAAGATTGCTAAACGCGCAGCGCCAGTGCTGAAAAGACGGCAGAACGGTGATTTTTTGGTAGTTTTTGGCCTTTTTGAGGGACCAGTTTTTCTCCAAATGGTCTGAAATATTTTGAGGATTATGTCCTTAGCATAAGGAACATGAATATATTTAATTTTTTCCATTTGAGTGCCCCAAAAAAGAGCGCAGCGCCAGTGGCGCTGCGCGTTTGGCCCAATTTTCTGCAAGCCAAACTGTCAAAAATTCAAAATTTGCAAAAAGATGTCAACATTGGAATTTTCTTTTTTAATCATGGTTGGGAGGCTTGGAGGGACACCTCGACAAGAATATTCAATTTTTCCTTCTCTTTTGCCTCATTTAGAGCCTAAACCTTTGCATGGTCTCATTTGAGCTTGGCCCTTGCAATCCTCTTTCTCATGTCATAATGTCTTACCATATTCCTCTGCATGTCAGTGTCTTTCTTGGCCTTCTCTAGCTAACCCTCTAGGTGAAAATTAGCTCTCTCTAGCCAATACTCTCTATCTTTGCTAATTTTTATGGCAAGAAGCTCACTTGGAGTGAGCTTCTCTGCCAATTCTGCCTCTTTCTCTCTTTCCTGGGCTAAAGCCTTCTTCAACCCAATTGTCCTTGGCCTCTACCTAGGAAGTTGTTCTTCCTCATCATCACTGTAATCAAAAGTGCCCAAGGTCTCATCTAGCAAAGCCTTGGCTCTTCCGGCCTCTTTTAGAGTTCTGATTTCCCTGACCTCACTGATGGACTTCTTTTTCTTCAACTGCTACTTTTCTTCACATTCTTTGCCCTACCAAGATTTTCTTGGAGCTCACTAATCTTGGCATCCTTTCTTTTGAGCATCATATTGGTAATCCTCTCCTCATCCTCATATTCAAGGTCAATTAGCTGAAACTCTTGCTTATTTTCATGCTTGTCCTCCTCCTCAACAATGACATTCTATGTAACCTTTTCCTTACCCTTATCAAGCTATTTTGCTGGTGAAGAAGGCATGGCCCCTTGCACCTCAAGTGTAGTAAACACATGCCTGTAGCCCCTCCTATATGTCAAAAAAAATGGCTCTATGTCACTCATTTTAGTTCCATCTATCTCAATGTTCCCATCACTACTTGATGCTCTGTCATCATGATATGACGGTGAAGGTTTGTGGAAAGGTCATCATGAGGTGACTCGGATGTGAGCAGATGGAGATGTATGAAGAGCAGGAAGTGATGGAGAAGTGGATATGGGAGGATGAGAAGATGAAGGAATATCTTGTTGATGATGGCCATGTGGAGTAGTGAAAAATTCATGGGCAATGAAAGTATCCCATGGAATGTTTTTCTGTTGGAGCTGGTGCATAACCACCATCTTGATAAGTGAATGATGAAACAAGCTCTACATTGGTTGATTGTAGTCTCTCTTTTGCACTATGTAGGCCATTTTATCAATGCTACGGAAAACATAATATGGTATGTGTAGCATTCTTACTCTAGTAAAATGCATGAGAAGACGAATATGGTATGAGTAAAGACAGGAAAACCTTCCCTCACAAGTGAAATACTTCATTATTATCCTCATCATGGGTGCATATATATCAAGAAGATGGGAAAAAGGGAAGATGGACTTGTGATGCTCTTTATACATAGGTTTGAGGTATGGTTCAAAATAACTCATGTCCAGGTTTTCTTGGTTGAACCATTTTTCTCCCACACTTGGTATCCCTGTAGCATCTGCAATGGCATTGGTAGACAACTCAAAGGTGACCCCAGCAAGATTGACTTGTTTTTCATGAAAATTGATAATGAATAGTCTTGTTAGCTCCGGGTGGTTTTGGACTTATTGTACTCTTTCACAAAATTCAAAGCAGCGTACATGCTTAAAGCAAGAAACAGTGAGGGGAGAGGCCATGAGTTCCCTCATATTGATAGGTTCAAACCTATTTATCTTTCCTCCCTTATGATCATGCCTCCTTGGCATTTGTGCCTCAACACCATTTTCTTCACCCTCAGACATTTTAAACTCTGTTTTGGAAACCCTAGGGCTGATGTGAAATGAGATGAAGGGAGGGTAATGAAATGGCAGCTTTGTAAATGAAGGGAATGAGTGAATGGGTATAAGTGTAGAAAAAAGAGTGAGGGGAAAACTAACTTAGTGACAACCCTCAAGTAGTATAATTTCCCTTGTTTATGACTGATTTTCTTCAAGGAGGGTGAAATAGGAATGAAACAATGATTTCAAGCTAAAACTTAGGGTTTCCTTTTAGGGTTTGATTTCCATTGATTAAATGATGATCAAAATAGCTTAAAAGTGGGTTATGGCATGCACTTACCTCTTATCAGTGCCTTAGAATACTTGAGCAAATATTTAAAGAAGTTCTAATGTGATTGAGTGGTTGGAAGACTTAGAAACCCTCTCTATCCAAGCGCGTAACGCCAGTAGTTGAGGGCGCAGTGCCAAGCTAAGCATGTAGCGCCAGTTCTGAGCACGCAGTGCCAGATCTGAGCGCGCAGTGCCAATTCTGAGCGCACAGCGCCAAGGCAACTTCATAGGGTTCTGTTCGGGCAATAGCGCAATGCTTTGGCAAGGGCGCAACACTAGCTCCCAGGTGCACAACGTCTACAAAAAATGTATGGAGGAAATCTGGCAAAGGCGCAGCGCCAACTCCTAGATGCGCATCGCCAAGGAACTTAGCCCGATTTTGCTCAGGAAACTCACAAATTCTTCTCCTCCAAATGCTCTTGATCTTTTGAAATGTAACAATGGTTCTCTTGAAGTGTGAAATGGGCTTTTATAGGAAAATGGAATTAATTTAACTTTGAAAACCCACTTTCTAATGTTTAAAACCCCTTTTCCTTTTCTCACTGATATTCTTTTACACTTTTTGCTTACAGGTTTGTTGAAGTCATGAAGTTGACTTTTCTTTTTCTCCTTGAGGCATGCCAAGTTAATTTTGATAACTCTAGGGTTTAATCACATAGTAGCATTTTCAAAATATTTTTTAGTTTCCACCATAAGGCTCAGCTTAACTTTTCCACCTCCTCTGGCCACTTTCTTCAAAACCCTAGGTGTCTATAGTTATTTTCTTATAAGTTCTCTATAGCCCTTTCAAGTTCATTCATTTCTATCCAGTTCACCTTGCCTTTTTTCCATATTCCATTAATATTTTCTACAATACTTTCTTCATGTTTGGCCTTGTGCTTCCTCCATGTCATTTTCCTGCAAGTGATCACTACTTTGGCACTCAAATGGAATAACCAGTTCATAATCATAGTCATCTACAAGACGAAGTTGTTCCCCTTTCCTTTGTTGTACATTATTTTCATTTAGGAGTAGACAGTGCCTGAAAATCAAAGGAAAAGCAGTGCCTGAAACATCCAAGGATTACCTTAAACAATGTAAAACCCTCATGACTTAGTGGGAGGGTCCTTGACCTGATTTTGACTGAAATTTGACCTGGAGATTTTCAAGTGAAAACAAAGCATTGTTATAGGTTATTATTGTAGGTTTTAAACCTGTACAGAAATTAACTGCAAATGAATCTTAAAAATGGAAAATAAACAATAGCAAAAGCATAAAACATAAAACAGATAAACACAGAGATTTTCCCCTGGATCCCAAATCGGGATGACCAACTTGATTTCTCATTATGTTCCTTTTAGTGTTACAACACATATATATACATGCCGAAGCATACATAAACCCCAATCCATTAACCCTGGATTAGAAAATAACTATAGCTCCCTTGACCGGATCTACAAAATAACAGGGGCCGAAAACCATCATGCCCCAAAACCATGTGCAAAACCATGCACAAAACCATGGGCGGGTCTGCCCACCGGAAAATAAGGACCAAAAAAAAAATTCCAGGGCACTGCCCCGGACCCCGACAAGGGGGGCTACCGCCCCTCCTATGACCCCCCCGTATGTTGCGCCCCGCACATGATTAGTCGTGGAAATAATATAACACAAACCCAACATTCTCCCACTTTTTGTTTTCTTTCCGCAGGGGGCCACAGGAGAGCTGAGTCATTAGCCCAGCTTTGCAACACCCATTGTTTCTCTACACCAAGATAACTTCTGAGTGCCCACAGACTTTGTCAATGCATCTGCAACATTCTTCAAAGTGTCCACCTTTATCAGCAACACCCTTTTAGCTTCAACCATATATCTTAGAAAGTGATATCGAACATCAATGTGCTTTGTCTTTGAATGATAAGTAGGGTTCTTAGCCAAGAAAATTGCACTTTAGCTATCACAGTCTATCCTTATAGCTTGCTGCACCAACCCCATACTTAAACACAATCTCTGCAACCAAACTACTTCCTTGCTTGCATGAGTGGCTACCATGTATTCTGCCTCTGTAGTTGAAAGAGCCACTACAGACTGTCTTTTACTCATCCAATTGATTGCACCTCCAAAAAGGCTAAACACATACCCACTTGTAGATCTTCTTTGGTCCAGATCTCCAACCCAGTCAGCATCAACAAAACCACGAATTTCCAAAACTCTTTCCAATCCTGGTCTTCCCTGGTAGCACAAGCCATAATCACTAGTGCCACGCAAGTATCTGAAAACCTGTTTCAATATTGTCCAATGCTCCTTCCCTGGGTTTGACATAAACCTGCTCAATAATCCCACTGCATGTGCAATGTTTGGTCTAGTATAGACCATTGCATACATCAGCCTACCCACTGCACTTGCATATGGAACACGGGACATATCCTCCTCTTCTTCTTGTGTCTTGGGAAACTGTTCAGAAGACAGCTTTGTACCTACATGAATCAGAACATTCACTAGTTTACTATCCTGCATATTGAACCTCTGCAATATAGTCTCGACATACTTCCTCTGGTTTAACCAGAGCTTCCTATTTTCCTGATCTCTCTTAATTTCCATGCCCAAAATATAGTTTGCAGCACCAATATCCTTCATGTCGAATTTGGAGAACAACTAGGTCTTCAAATCTTGGATAATTTCTTTGTCATTTCCAATCAATATCATATCATCCACATACAAGACCAAATAAATAACACGGTCACAAATCAATTTAAAATAAACACAGTGATCCTCCTTGCTTCTGGTGAATCCAAGTCCCCGTATATAGGTATCAAATTTCTGATACCACAACCTTGGTGACTATTTTAACCCATACAGAGACTTCTTTAACCTACATACCATCTCTTTCTTCACCTTCACCATAAAGCCTTTAGGTTGTTTCATGTAGATCTCCTCTTACAGATCCCCGTGAAGAAATTTTCTCTTCACATCCATCTGTTCTACCTCAAAATCAAATGCAGCAGCAACAAATAAAATTAATGTAATAGAAGTAACTTTGGCAACAAGAGAAAAAATATCACCGAAATAAATTCCCAGCACCTGGGAATAACCTTTTGCTACCAACCGAGCTTTGTATTTCTCCACCTTGCCTTCTACATTCATCTTCTTCTTAAACACCCATTTTCTCTCGATGGGCTTCCTTCCAGCCAGAAACTCCAACAGATCCCATGCCTCATTTTTATGCAAGGATGCCATTTCATCAACCATGGCCTCCTCCCAGAGTTTTCCATCCTCTGAATCTACTGCCTCCCTGATGGTTCTGGGATCATCATCAGTTATAGTTAAAGAAAAATTTGAACAAAAAGAAGATGGACTATACCTTTCTGGTTGTCTTCTTTCCCGAACTGATCTTCTAACAGCTGGAGTTTGTGGCTCTTCCTCTTTTGAGTCTTCTTCTGTTGTAGAGTCTGATTCATCCTCCTTTAGCTCAAACTCTATATTCTCAGGTTCTTTTGGTAGGACTTCATGTTTAACAATATCTTTCACCTCTCTAAACACCACATCTCGGCTGTACACAACCTTCCTTCTTTCCAGGTTCCAAAGCTTGTAACTCTTTAAACCATCCTTATGCCCAATAAAGATGCACCCTTCAGATTTATTATCCAACTTGCTCCTTTTCTCCTTTGGAACATGTACATATGCATCACATCCAAATACCCTCACATGTGAAAGAGAGGGTTTCTTACCAGTCCATACCTCATGTGGAGTCTTATCCTCTAACACTGATGAAGGTGATCTATTAACCAAGTAACATGCAGTCTCCACTGCCTCTGCCCAGAATTCTTGTCCTAACCCAGTACCACTAAGCATGCTTCTTGCCTTTTCCATGAGCGTTCTGTTCATTCTTTCTGCAACTCCATTTTGTTGAGGTGTGTATGGAGTAGTCTTCTGTCGTGCCATACCACACTTTTTACAAAACTCTTCAAATTCCTTCTTGCAGAACTCCCCACCATTATCTGTCCTCGGCACCTTTATCTTCTTCTCTATCTGGTTTTCCACCAAAGCCTTAAATTCTTTAAATCTATCAAAGACTTTATATTTCTTCCTCAAGAAATATATCCATGTATTCATTGAGAATTCATATATGAATGAAACATAGTACATAGACATACCCAGTGATGGAACCGACACAAGTCCAAACACATCACTGTGCACAAGCTCTAATATCTTGTTTGCCCTCTTAGCACCAGAAGGAAAACTCACCCAATTCTTCTTCCCATATACACAATGTTCACAGAAATCAAACTCTAGAGAGCTATTAGACATACCTTCTACCATACCATTTCCATGCATTATTTGAAGGCCCTTCTCTCCAATATGTCCAAGCCTTTGATGCCATAGCATGGTCTTTTCTCCAGAGACCGCTAGGCTTTCCGCTCCACTTTCAGGAACCACATAACTGTTGCACCCATCAATAACAGTGCTGCCCTGAAGCTTGTACAGAGTTCCAATGTGAACTCCCTGCATTAATACCAGTGCTCCCCAAACCATCTTACAGGTATCTTTCTCGAACACTGTTTTTACACCTGCATCATCCATCTTGCTTATAGAAATCAAATTTATGGCCAATGCAGAAATGTGCAGAACACCAGGAAGTGTTCTAATCCTTTCACCTTGCAGCTTCAACTTGACTTTTCCATGTCCAATGATTCTGGCCTTCCTATCATCACCTAAGAAGACATCACCACCATCATATTTCTCATATTCGCAGAACCACTCCCTATGGGGAGTGAAGTGAAAGGATGCACCTGACTCAATCAGCCATGACTCATGATTTACATGTGTATTTGAAGAAGAATCCAAATACACATCCCCACCTTCATCCGAGGTGGTTTTTTCCTCTACATAAGGAGCATCATCAGATCCCTTTCCTTTCTCAGGAGCTTTAGATCTGCAGTCCTTTTTGTAGTGCCCTTCCTTTCCGCATTTCCAGCACACCTTTACAAACTTTCCAAGAGATTTAGAACTCCCTATAGATTTAGATCTCCCACTCGAAGCCTTATTCTTGTTTCTGTTCTGGGACATTCCTCGTACAGATAAGACATCTCCATTCTGATCCTCCATATTTTTCCGTCTCATTTCCTCTGACGGAAAGGCTGAGACAATATCATCAAAATTCAAGGTAGTTGTATTGCTACCTATTGCAATAAGCAGACTATCCCACGGTCTAGTAGAGAACACAACAAACTGATGCACTTATCTTCATCTGAGATTTTAATATAAACAGATGACAGCTGACTTACCACAGTATTAAAGGCGTTCAGATGCTCTGTCACCGATTCTCCATCCTTCATCCTCAGGTTATACATCTTTTTCTGCAGCAACAATTTGTTCACCAGAGACTTGGATTGGTACAAATTCCCTAGCTTGTCCCACAAGGCCTTTGTCGTAGCTTCCCCAAATACATTCAACAAAACTGAATCTGAGACACATAATCGTATTGTGCTCTTTTCCTTCCGATCCAGCTTCTTCCAGTCTTTATCTGACATTTTCGTTGGTTTAGTACCCGGATCTACTGCGATCCACTGATCTTTATCCACCAGCAGATCCTCCATCTTGAGCTTCCACAACTCAAAAATCTGATCATTAAATTTTTAGATCTCTATCTTCCCGCCACTCGCCATATTCCTTCACCGCAAGAATCGATCCCGCAGATATCCCACTGAATAGGGTCTACCTCAGGCCTGAACAAAAAATCCCTCATCAGCAAAGGCGTCCCCTTGAAGCCGAAACTGCTCTGATACCAAATGTAGGTTTTAACCCTGTACAGAAATTAACTGTAAACGAATGTTAAAAATAGAAAATAAACAATAGCGAGAGCATAAAGCATAAAACAAATAAACACAGAGATTTTCCCTTGGATCCCAAATCAAGATGACCAGCTTGGTTTTTCATTATGTTCCTTTTAGTGTTACACCACATATATATATACATGTCGAAGCATACATAAACCCCAACCCATTAACCCTAGATTCGAACATAACCGTAGTTCCCTTGACCGGATCTACAAAATACCAGGGGCCGAAAACCATCATGCCCCAAAACCATGTGCAAACCCATGACCCCGGTTCCACGACGGGGGGGCTACTGCCCCCCCGTATGTTGTGCCCAGCGCAATGTACAGGGGGGGCTATCGCCCCCCATGTTACCCCCCCACGCGTGATTATTCATGGAAATAATATAACACAAACCCAACAATTATGCCCAAAGGGACATGGAAATGAGTTAGCAACAAGAAACCCTAGAGGGAGGGTGGAGTTATTGATAATGGAAAATATGGAAATGAAGTCTCAAGTAGGAAAGAAGGATGAATAAGAGAAATATAAGCCCATAAGGATTCTTTTAAGAGCAATAGGGTGACTTTGAGAAGACCAATTGAGGAATAGTGAAAATAGGTTTATAGGGATAATGAAGGAAGTGATATTTATGAAACTCAAGATATTCAAGGAATATTGTTTTCAGAAAACTAGAACCATCCTATAGTCATCCAAAGATAGTGAAAAATACTGATGACTAACAGAGGGTGTCTAAATCAAGTTAATGGGTTGAGAAGACAAGGCCTCCTATAACCCCACCCCTTAACATGCCACTATGCATGTCCATAATTAATGTCCCTTACCTACTAGGAAGGGTGGTAAAGTTCACTTTGAAGGCTTAATTCACCTTGGACCAAGGCATCTAGAGCATTCATCATGTATTTTATACTACTCCTCCTCTACATTTTATGTTGTTCCATGGGCTTTCCATGACCTTCAGTTGTGAACCTCCATCTCAAGTATTTTTGAATGGTCTCCCTCTTTTGGATTTCCTTTTTCCTTAGCTAGCCTTTCTCGATGAATAAGGGTTTTCCCTAGCTACCTTTGTTTTATTTCCCTACTGGCAAGATAATTTCTCTATCTTCCTCAGCCAATGTCTTCTTCATTCCCCAATCTCAATCCTTTTGGGTTTTTCTTATGTTTTACTACCTCCAGTAGTCATAACTCGACAAGGAACCCACTACTATAGAGGAGGATGCTAAGGCACTATGGGTGGCTCTAAGGTGCGCTTTTAGGCAGAGTGACGAGTCCTCAGCTCGAAGCTACCAAGATCACACTCCACTACATACAAGTTGAAATTCAGGATGCGAAAGAGGGTATTCATTAGGATGGGTGCGAAATTATTAATTTAGATGTAATGGCAGGGGTCACTTTGTGGGTTTTGGACACCAACATTTTACATGGGAATAAAAACCATTACCTACACATTATGGATCTCTATTGGTATGAAAGTTGCTTCTTAGAAATTTTCTAGTGTACACGTGACTAAATTCAAGACAATTTGGTGAGTAGGTTGGATGATCTAAATAATTTGTTGTTATATTTAGAATGATGCCTTTTTGGGCACAAGATGGGCTCACCTACCAATTATCCTATTCCATCGCCATGGAAGGAGAAGCCTATAAACTTGGTCACCTCTCTGTCATCCTAATGCCTAGGTTTTTCTTATTGTTTCTGATGTTTAATTTATGGGAAGGTATGTTATTTTTCATGGCAAGTATCCCCCCCCCCACCATCTTTGAAGTGATTTTTTTTCTCTAGAATTAGGTAGACCTACGAAGTCACTTTTTTTACTCTAATGGGATTTTTTTTCTTATCTATGGGGTGGTAGCATAGATTCCTATTATTTGGTTTGATTATGGTTTTTTATACTTGATTTTAGGACAATACTATCTATACCTTTATGTCTCTAGTCCAGTCTCCCAATTAGTAGGAAAAATATAGAGAGTATCTTAAACATGATGTAATTTTTTGAAACATCAATGAAACCTTCAATTTACAAGAAAAAAGACTCTAATATCAATTTTATTTTTAAATGTCATATGTCAAGTAGTGAAGAAAATTCACATCTCCCTCTTACTAAAAATTCAAAAGAAATTATAAATTAAGTAGAATTTTTTTACTTTTAATTAATTTATTTTCTATATAAAGTTGACATAAAATTAAGGTGGAATTTGAAGTATTTTATTTATAAAATAGATTGAAACATTTTTTGCTATTACTACTTTTTAATTTGTGAATATAAATATTGTTTTATTCTTTTTAAATATAAGGGGATAACATCTCTCTCATACTAGGATATAAAGTGTTTCTTGATGCAACAAGATATAATTGTTCAATTAATTAAAGTCATATTGAATTAATTAATATAATTTATTCAACTATTTAGAATTGAAGTCATATTAAATTAATTAAGATATAATTATTCAATTAATTTAAGTGAGAATAAAATAATTGGATACAACATTTTCAACCAAAAATATAGTTTTATTTATAAAATATATTTTGTAATTTTTAAACTTTACTCACGAGTCATTTTCCATCAATAAAGGAAAACTATCATAACTTTATGGTCATAATCACGAGGCACAATTATCAGTGTCTCATCACCATTATTCAAAGAAAACTACTCTAATTGGATTCATCCCACTTGTGGTCCACAAGGGGGTAGGGCTTCACTCGTACTAGATGCCTTGGAATCTTGGGGTGTTAATCTATTTCCCCGCATCACCAAAAAATGAGTTTTTTTTTAAATGAGTATAGATTTATTAAATCTACATCAGTTCACAACCGAAAAACCATGGAGATACATCTTCCAAAACAAAACCTATTAGGCATTCATACTATACGACCTGCAACATCCAACTACAAACACCAGATCTAATATAGGAATTCCCCATACACCTCTACATGACACTAGATAGACTAATTAATGTTACATGACATTTTTTCGTATTCTCTATTCCCTATCCAAAGTGTTTTCCTTTGTTTCACTCATGCCACAAATGTGGGAAAGCGGAAAAATATATGAAAACATATTCACCATGAATAACATGCTCAAAACATCCCTGAAGAAATTGAGAGTTAGTGCATTACAACAATTCTAGAGAAAGCTTGTAAAAACCCTAATTTGCAGCCCCAACGCAGTTCTCCCCTATATGCCCCATGCTTGTCACCCTGTGTGTAACTAGTAAACAATGTTGGTAGCATGGGAATTAAAGTTAAATGTCATGATGGTCCTCTTCAGGCAGGTTCTCCAAAATGGAGTAGAATATTCTTCCTCTAGAAGTCTCGAGAATGGAAGTCTAGTATCATTTAAATGGAGATTGAGTCTAGTTCTCCCATTTTGAGTCCTTGATCCTACCTTTAAGGAATTTCCCGTTAAGATATGGACCTTCCTCCTTATTTTGTTGATCCTTAACCTCTCTAGCATCCCTATAAATGAATTTCATGCCTTCCCCAAATGGTTGGTCATTGTTGGTTTCCTTTCTAGTGCTCGAATGTGCCTAAACGCTGTCAAAATTCCAAGGAGGAGTGATTCAAGTTTTTGTCTTGGACTTGAGAACCTGCTTTGAAGGAGGTCTCCAACATCAAGGAACCAGTTGTATGCTTCTCTCTTTAATTTACCAATAATACAAATCATGTTTTACTTTCCATAAGCTTGTCAATGATTACTTTCTTAGTATGATTAGCCTTGCTCTGTCATATGGTTTACATTATAATGAAATATACGATTCTTTCTTTGTTTTTTGTTCTTTGATATCTTTTTCAGGTATTCGTACGTAAAGGAATAGCAAGTAGTGAGTGTGGAAGTAAAGAGATCATGATCAACGTCGACAAGTAATATCATAGGAGTGAGATTGGCCATCTTCCTCTCTCATGTCATTTTGATTTAAGCTAGGATAGTTTTCTTTATTTTGTCTCATTTGCTACTAGACCCACTCATTGGGCTAGAGGGATAACTTCTATCCGTGGAAGGGATTGCCTAGATAATAAAATGGTGACTCCATTGGGGAGCCTATAGCCTTTTTAGTCCTCCTTTTGTATTTTTCTGTCTTGTTTAGCTTGGCCAACCATTGAACAACCCTTTGTTTGGATTGATTTTCAATATATAATTTTCTTTGAAGGTGTCCTAGGTTATCAGGTCTAGAGTTTCTTCTTGATATTTGTTTGTTTTTTTCCTACTTACCTCCATTGATGCGTGTTTTATGAGCTACAGTAGAGTTGGCAGTGCATATTTTATCAGAAACAGTCGCGCTGCAGACCTCTGGTGTCAATTGGAAGTCTGTGTGGGTCTTTGAATGTGGATATTTTTAAATTCTTTGCTAGAAACTCTAGTGCATTTTGATCCTTAAGGTTTTTTATCTGCTTTTTCTACATCAAGTTTTGATTGATTTCTTTCCTTTTCTTGGTGGAATGCAAAAAATTCTCCCATACCTTAAGTGGTAAATTGATGTCTTTGTTTGAGTCTTTCCCATTTTGATTCGATTTAAATGGTTTACTTCTTGAATGATTGGAAAAATACTGATTTTTTTTCAATGGAACAGTATTCGCTCTTTTGCATTCATAAGAAATTGATTTTTTCATTTAGTTAGTTTTCATTTCAAAAAAAATCTTTTCGTTAAGTGCATTATATTATTTGCATGGAAAAGTTATTTTTTGGAATTAATTATTGACAATAGATCAAATTTTTCGGTAATTGAAAACTAAAGAAGTGAATTTAAGTGCATTAGATCATTCACAACGAATAGAAAGTGAAAGATCATATAATTGTGTCTTAGTAAAAGTGAAATTTTTTTTATTTTTGAAAAGTTTCATTTGGGATAGTGAAATTGGAATCGTCTTTTTACTTTTTAGAATTTCATTTTTGGAAAGTGAAAAGAGAAAATATAGTTGGGGGGATTATTCTTGTTGCATTACTTGTTTGATGCATCATTTTTTGAAATCTCTTCCCTTATTAATTTAGCTTTCATCGAATGGAAAATGTATTTTTCTCATATAGCTGCATTTTAGGCATTCAATTAACATCGCTTTGTGCCCTAAAATTGAAACTTAATTCAAGATAAACATTAAAATTTACCTTAATTAACTTAAGTAGAATTTGGAGCTTAACGCAAACATTTATAGATCTAGGCTAGAGACATGTTATGTCATCGTTAAACATAAGAGATTTCGCTAACTTCCTGCATTTCATCCTGAGGGTGATTTCTCGTTCCAGCTACAGAAGTATACAGGATTGTTCTTCAATACTCTCATGTATATCATAGGCGCTCCACGTATGAAAGTATATAGGAATTCTCTCATTGAATGGTTACACATTAGAAAACATTACTATGGATTTTCACTCCCACATACAGTTGCGTATATTTTTGGAGTCTCCACTAGGTTGTTGTCTTGTCATAGGTAACCAAGTCATCCACCTTATAAACGTGATACACCAAACAAAACATTCAGGGAGATTTCCTGCCCATACATCTTGGTTCGCCAAGAGGTATTCTACAGTTTAGGGATAGCTGGTAAATCCTTTTGCCTATATTACCCCTTTTTGATTTATTTTGTTATTAATTTCTAAAATAAATTTCCAAGAGAATAACATCTTAGTCATGCACGACTCCTTAGTAGATCTTAGGTTGAGCCTAATGGCAATGGTTCCTAAGTTTACCAATCAAGGAATCCCCTTTGATGGGAATACCTTTCCTTTTTCTTCTTTTGGAAATGTTGCCATTCCCTATATGGCAATGTTGTCCCTCCCGGGATTAACCATTGGTTTTCCAATTTTGTTATTTTCAAACCCCATTGTTCCAAATTTCCAAGATGCTTCTCAACTAGGTTCGCCTCCACCTGAAAAGTTTCAACCTCATGTTGATCCTAAAGTTGACCCCTCTCCTTCTTCTCTTTTTTCTTCACCCCGTTCTTCCACTTCACCTGGTGAAAGTCTAGATTCTAGTAACCAGGAAGCTAAGAAGAAGAAGAAGCAAAATAAGCAAGGGGGCAACCAAGCAACCATTAATACCCATGCAATTTATGTTGAAAAATATTTCAATCAGTACCAGAAAGTCAAATTCCCTTGCAAGTTATGTAAGGGTGACCACCTTCTTAGATATTGTCTTGGTATTCCTAAGTTTTTAGAAGTGTGGTCCACCGGCTCATCAGCCTTTGTCATCGACCTCTGGAGATCATGTTGGTGATAAACCCTCGCCTAGTAATAAGGACCATGGGAAAAAGTGTAAAGTCAAATTTCCCTGTAAGTTATGTGAATGGAATCATCCCAGTCACCTTTTTCCTTATATGGATGAAGCCTCTAAAGTATTTTAAAGCCTTACATATTCTTAGCCCCACCTTCTTGCTGACCACCGAAAGCTTTCCTCTGATCCTCCACTAGTTGATCAAGTAATTGATCAGAATTCATCTATGTTCAATCCCACACTCTCCAAAAGTGAATCCCATGAGTTCATTCTCGACCAACCATTTGTTGAGAAAAAGGTAGACCTGATTCCACCTTAAGTTGATTGTACCTTTCCCATAGAGAATGAACCCCATACCACTCAGGATATTTTTGTTTCTTTATATTCCTATGATTTGGAGGGAAATCCTCTTGTTCCCATGGTACAGGAGGGTGATCCTTATGTTCCCGTAACACAATAGGAATTTCTCTCGTTCCCAAAACACCCCCTCCAAGTAGTATGCTCATTTCCTTTGACTGGAGTTGACTAGCAGGATATCGTCTTCCTTCTTACGCACCCTTTGAGATCACAATACATGATTATAATGTGGTCGTACCTAGCACAATAATATATGAAGCCACATATGTTAGTATTCTATCCTCAACTACTTGTAAATATTTAGGTTCTCCGCAGCTTGTGCACATTACCCATAATTTGTTTGATTTTAACAGGGGAACTAGTCAACCATTAGGGATCCTTCCCAAGTTTCCTATTAATTTAGGAGGAAAGACCATCTATATCGATATGATATTTTTCCAAGGCCCTTTGTACTTTAACTTACTCCTCGAGCATGACTATCCTTATGTCATGGGAGTTCTTGTCTCTTCTCTCTTTCGTGTGATGTGTTTCTCGCACGAAGGAAGAATTGTGACCATTGATCAACTTTCGTTCATTGGTACTAATTTGGCTCCCAATCAACCATCATCCCTAAATTTTCCTTACATGCAATTCTTATCATCCTTGCCACAAGTTAATTATGTGGCAACATGTTCCATGCATGTGTCTGTTGATGATCTAGTCAGTGATATAGTGCATAATGTACTAGGGGCATTGGACCATGATTTCCAGAGTGTTTTTCTCCCATCTCATGAAAACCTCTTGGAATCCATGAACTCTTATGGGCCATGAGAAATTTTTGGAGCAAAGTTTATTTTCTTATTTCAATCTCATTAAAAAATGAAACACGCTGTCATGAGGCTAGTTCTTTTACTGTGTCAACCTCATTAAAAAATGAAACATGTTCCCATGAGGATATTTACTCGTTAAAAAATGAAATAGGTCCCTATGATCATAGTTCTTTTACCGTGTCAATATCGCTAAAAAATTAAACAAATCCCCTTTCAATTCGATTCTTTGGTTAGATCTCGTCAATTCCCAATCGAGTCTTTCACTTGATCTCGTAAATGAACCTTCATTTCATCCACATGTTAGTAACCAGTACTCTTCTTAGGTGAATTAAATGAATCTTTAGGGGAATGTACCTTGAATTGATTCATTATGCTGGGGCATGCAAAATTATTCCAAGCATAGTTTGTTTTTGTTTCAAGATTGTGTAAAATAAAACCACTTTCAAGCATAGTTTTTCCACATGTTTCAAGCATGTGTTAAAATGAAACCAATTTCAAGCATATTTTCCAATTTTTCAAGCTTGTGTAAAAAACATGAAACCATTCCTATTGTTGGGTCTTCAATTTGTCATAATTTTTTTGATGAAACCATCCATTTTTCGCATAATTCCATTCACCCATTGTCATAATTTTTTATCATATTTCTTCATAAATGCACCAAATTCCCACATACATTTTTACATGTTTTATTATTATTATTTCCATTATTTTGAATTAAAGAGAATTATGCATGGTTTTACTAATGATAGTTTGACAGTTCAATTTTCTATCGTTTCTGCAGCTATCTCCATGGTTGAGGTAGTAGCACCACTCTACAATGAAATCTGACACATGGAAATTGTTTCTAGAAGCTCCAATATGGATTGTTGTTGGTCAAAATCCACCCATCTCTCACATGTGGACCTCCAAGCAAAGATCAAGGGAAAATCACAACAGTTTTCACCAGTCAACTTCAAACGGGTTTTCTGAGCAAACGAAAGTGAATCTTGCAAAGAAAAAACATGGGTTTTGTTCAGCACAAACCCAATTAATTTTTCCATTAGAATTTTCCCCAAATACATTACCATTTTGGATATATTTCAAGTTCTTTGGAGCCCCATTTTTCATTTGCGTGAGAAAAAATTGCACCAATGTGTCAATAAAAACTCAGTCAAGAAAATAGAGGCTGGAATGAACTGTGCTTCATCAAATTCATGGAAACTAGGTGTACATTCAGTTATGGTCTTTAGCCATATGAATATCCATGAAGTTGCATTGTAACCCCTATATAAACATTCCATTGAAACAAAGAGGGGAGGTTAATTTTCTGAATCATACAATAAATTGTTAAAACTTTATTTTACATCCTTTTTAATGGAAAATTTCCTTGAAGATTTGATGGGTTTCTAAATGTTCGTGTGAAGCTTTGAGACCACATGTTTGTGGAGGGACCCTGCAAACATTGAAGGTTCTGCATTTTATGTTTTCAATGTAGTTTTTGTCATGTTTTCATTTTATCATTTGATGTAGTTATTTTCAAATTTCCAATTCGTCATTTGCTATAGTTTTTTCCATAATTCCATTTTTCCATTTGAAGTAGATGTTTCCATAGTTTTCCTTTATCATAGTTTCATTAACCTTCCTTTTTTTCCTTTATCATAGTTTCATTAATATTCCTTTTCAAATTATCAAATTGCAAAGTGACTTGTAGTTTTACTTTCAAGAACAACAATGATTTATCTTAAAATAGTTTCACAAGTTCATGTGCGGTTTACTTGAAAAAACATTGAGAGATTTATTTTCCATTTTTTGAATGAGTTATTTTCATGAGCATGATTTATTTCTTTACAAGCAGTAGTGATTGAGTGATTTCCTTTCAATAAATGAGTGAGTGTTTTTTTTTCAATTCAAGTGTGATTTCTTTTCAGAGTAATGGTGATTTGTTTATTTCTTTACAAGTTTCATTGTCATCACATTTCGTTTCAAAAACATAAAAATGTATAAATTCCCTTTTCTATAATTTGATTTTATCTTCGTACAATAGATTGTTAGAATTTTTAGAAACTAACAAATTAGTTAAGATTTATTCATAAGATAGAGAAGGTTTGTTTCAGTTTTTGCAAAATAGAAAGCATGTTGATTTTTAGAACTTAGTTGTAATTTAAATTTATTTCATTAGGAACATAAGAATAAAATCATCCTTAGAATCAATCTCTACAAATTTAATCATCACACCAATAAACCGAATTAAAAGAGGCTTCTATCACATATAGTGCTCTTGCACTTCATAAGTTTACCAACTCTGGTCGACAATTTATGCAATGGATTTAAGACAGTTAAATTTACAAACATTTTGGATTTTTTTTCGAGGAAGTATAAATAGAAGCCTTTTTCTTTTCATTAAAAAAAAAAAAATCAATCGCCTACCACACCCACTATATCACAAGGTGCAGTAAGAGCCACACATCCACAACATGAATTATTATTTTTGTAGTTAGAAGAATATGTGACAAAGGAGGTTGAAGAAATGGATGAAGATGATGAAAATGAGGAAGATCCTTTCGGATTTCCCATTCAAGAAACTGATGTCAATGGTAATATGAAGAGCATCCCTCCATCTATACTTCCTAACTTCAAAGGTATGAGAGATGAAGTCTCGGAAACCTTTATTTTTAAATTTGAAATAATTTGTAGATCTTATGGATACTCATTACACATTCAAAAAATTGAATTTATTTCTGGAGACATTGAAGGATGGAGCTCTTGGATGGTTCATGACGAGAGGGATGCATATCCAGTACATGTTTTTCCACGAACAGAGATAGTCATTGATGGATTGAGTTGATGATCAATATAAATAGGTCTTTGATCGAGTATCAAAAGAAAATAGGTTACCTCTAGATATATTTCCTATAGATCTTTGATGTACTTGGAGATGAAGAACATGTTCCTGTTGAATCCTCCCTCTTCAAGGTGATAATTCCTACATTACCCAGTACATATAAATTGAGCTCACTTTATTCTGAGTGATGGGCTTGAATCAAGAGCCGAACAAATTCTATAAGGACATGCGATGAAATGAAAAGAGTATTTTTTTGAAAAATATAACTATTATTGCATACACCATGACCTTAGAAATGAAATCTTTAATATGAACAAAAAAGATGATGAAATCCTAGAAGACTTAGTGGAGAGATTTACTTAAAATATCAAAAGATCTAAATTTCATAATTTAGGATCAGACACATTAAAAAATGTCCTACTAAATGCTATAAAGGTTGAATGGATTGATCTTCTTAACCTGGTGGGAAAAGGAGATGTCCCTCAATTTTCATTTCAAGAGATTTGTGAACTATGCAATAACTTATCAAGAGTAAAAGAAAATTATGTAAGATCCCCTCAAGATCCATTTATGGTAAGAGTAAGAAAATCGACATCAGGATTGATATGTCAAATTGAACTTAACAATTTTCTAGACATTCTCAATAATTTAAATGAAAAAATTGATATGCTAAGAATGCAAAACAAGCAAAATTTTGAGATTGTTGCTTCATTTATATTTTTCCCTAAATGTAGAAATAAAATTTTTTTTCATGAATGTCCACTCGATTACATTAAAATTTGTGACATATGTTGGAACGGGGTCTCCTAACAAGCTGCGAAACCGGTCCATTTTGATTACTTTTTATTATATTTAGTATAGCGCGGGGGTTTTGGGGCGGGTTAAAGCTCTGAATACATTGTAATGGGTCAAAGGGTAAACTAGGGGTCTGAAAACCATGGGTTGCGGACCATAGGAAAGTCGAGGCTAGGTTGTTATAAATAGAGATGTATTTTGTATCGTAAAGGATAAGAATTGATAAGCTATTGATGCGATCTATTGCTTAAGCTATCTATTTGGGTTTTGGGGAACAGACTCCTGTTGGATGTGTGTGCAGAGACCCTAGTCCAGCTATGTGCGGACCCTGTTGCTGTGTGCGTAGGTTGGGAAGAGAATTGTAAGGAAAGATTGATGAATGAATGAATGCGAAGGATTATTAGAGATCTGAATCTGTGAGTACTGTTGTATGAATTGCTAATAATTGTTGTGTTGTGTATTTTCTGTCTTTTCACTGTGAAGATATGTGTACTGAATGCTTGGATCTAGATCTATTCTGCTCTGTTCATATAATATTTTGTTGATGTTATAGAAAGAATATAATTGTAGATCTAGTGCATATGGATGCAAATAGATACATAATTAACCCTGCGTACAACAAGGTAATCTGGGAATTAGAGAAATAGAACGCAGCTCTGCTTGCCTTACCCTTCCTTTCCCAAGGAGCGGAAACCAGGTTCCAGCAGTCACCCATACTACTTCGGGTGAGACTTTGACCTGGGAAAGTAGGTCACTGCCGAAAGGGCCAGTAGTATAGGGGTTTGTTGGCAAACCTTACAAACCGAACCTGGGTCAGGACCCCTCAAGCCAAGAAATGGTTCCGTTGCTAGGACCGAGAGAATTCTGAGAAACGGGATCGGGTAATAGCATTGGAGATCTAACGCAGGGTTGAATGAGTAATACTCTGGGTGGAAGCGCAACGCGGAGCAATAAGAACTATCGAAACAATCGAGAAGAGGATCGCTCTGCTCATAGTCCGTCGAGACCTACGCAAGATCCATTAGCTACCTCGATGTCAGGCCCCCGGGAAGATAGACCAGAGGATCCCATGGCGGCACACTTAAAGTTACCTACCTTTAAAAGCGCAACTGATGAGGACATGGAACGGTTTTGGTTCGTGGACGACTCGGTATGGACGGCACAAGGGGTGGTAAGCGATACTATGAAGAAATCACAACTATCCTTGGCTTTCAAAGAGAGGGCGCTGGACTGGTATATGTGGTATATATCTCAGAACAGGAGCGCATCACTCCAAAATATTAAGGATGCCATAAAACAACAATTCCAAAAGCCGAAATCTTATTCCCAGCTGGTAGCGGAAGTAAAAGACTTCAAGCAAGGTATGTCTGAGTCAGTATGGGAGGTCGATCAATGATTAAAGAAAGTGATCAGGGAAGGTGAGTTCAAGTATGACGATAGACAGCACACGGAATGGTTCATCGCTATGCTACGACCTCACTTACGCATACCCATGGGCCACCAAACCTTCAAATTGCAGGAAAAAGCCTTGGAAGCTGCCACGAAACTTGAAGCCGCACCTAAGGATAACACGAGGGAAGGAGTGCAAAAAATTCAGGAGCAGCTTGGAGCCATGCACATGGAAATACAGAGCTTGCGGACAGAACGGGGAAAAGGAATCAGTACGGACCTCTGGTGTGAAGATTGTCGGGTAGCGGGACTACATGATATAGCCCAATGCCCTCGGATAAATAGGGGTGAACTGAAGCAACAATGGTGCAGGTTCTGCCGATCTATAGGGCACGATGAGCAAAATTGTCACACATATGACTTTTTGGTAGATCGGGGAAACGTCTATAGGGTACAATCCGATCCTACCTCTCCGAGATCTCCCGCAAGCTTCGGCAGCTCTCCTGTAAGGGGAAAGGGGGGCTGGGGAGGGAGCGCAAGACGAGGATGGGGCCAGCTGATCTGCTATAACTGTGGAGAGGTAGGGCACTTCACCAGGGACTTCCCAATTTCCACTAGGAAATCCTGTAAATATTGTCGACAGCTAGACCATGAGATCGAAGACTACCCGATCTTGTTAAAAAAAATGAAGGACAAATAGTCTACCCCCACTCAAAATGTACAGAGAGTCAAAAAGGAGCTAAGGAGTGAAGATCCAAGTATAAAGGTCCTAACATGCAACATGGTCACCCAGGAAGTAAGGGAGGAGCTTGCTGCTCAGAAGGAACCAAATCCCAGGAAACAAGAGTCACCGGAAGCCCCTGCGCAGCTCCAGACAGAAGAGGAGGTTGAACCCTTTTTAAGGGCATGCTTGAAGCTACTACGCAACCCATAGGCTGAAGCAAATCTCCAAGTATTACTACAATACTGCCTAGCACAAGCCAGCACAGCAGCTGAGATTAAGGAAGTACACAAATTACACAGCTACAAGAGGTGCACTGGGAGGGAAATGCGATTGACTGCACAGAATGGTGACTATGAGATAGATCAGGTTATTCTCGATCTTGGATTAGATGTGAATGTCTTACCAAAGAAAACATGGCAACGAATGGGAGAACCTAAGTTAGGCTGGTCCACCATCCAGTTGCGAATGGCGAACCAACAGAAGATCATCCCTCTGGGAAGATTGCCAAAAATCGTGGTAGATATTGCAGGAGTAAAGGTCCTAGTTGACTTTGAGGTCATACAAATTGTGGAGGATATGGATCCCTATCTTGCACTCATAGGAATAGATTGGGCTATCAACGTGGGGGGTGTCATTAATCTAAAAAAATGTAGCATGGTGTTTGAGAAGAATGGTACACGTGTAATAGTACCACTAGATCCCACTGAGGGTGTGCGGTATACAGAGCCAACATATGAAGAGGAGGAACTAGATCACATCTACAAGATGATGGCACAGGTTGAAGACCAGAGTGACCCTACAATAGGTGGAGTATTTGATTGGGAGAAGAACAGGGAGTACTTATTTGACTCGGATGAAGAACTAGAGAGTTGGCAGACCTGGCTACATGATGTCTTAGCACTACAATGCCCTCGGGTTGCAAAGACCCTCTACTACATTACTTTAGAGGTAAGATATCTTCCCCACTTTGATGGGTCTCTTCATGTCCAGGAATTCTTAAGAACATTAGAAGCTAGGGTGCCAAAATAACAGCGGCTCTAGGCACTCAATCTTGCACTGCGTGGCACACCTCCACGCTGGTGGGATACCCACAAGAAATCATTCTCGGACTGGGAGACGTGTCAAGATAGGATGGTGCTACGTTTCGCACCTCCGGCTGATGTGCGCACCAAGACATTCCTGGGGCCCATGGATCCCCGTGCATATCTGCGTACTTGGAAAACCGAGCCCCAGATGAATGGATCCATCTATTTATACATGACTTGGGCCCTATCCCTGCTACTTGGTACTTAGATGCAGAGTTACATCAGCAGACCCGCCACTGGGAAATATTAAAAGAAGACTTTATTGGAATGTTCAAACTTATTGGGGGAACAGAAATTCTTGACAAAGCTCTATAGGACATTGATGCGTTCATCTTTAAAAAGCCTCACCCACGCACCACACCAGCAGTCCAGACATGGGAAGCCTAGATGCAAGACATAGTCAACTGCCGGAGCTTGGCGATTAATGAAGAAGAAGATAACCCGTGGAATATCTCTATTCCGGAATTTGAAGGAGAACGTATCGTTATCAGACCATTGCTCTAGGATGTTGATGTAATGCAACCTCTCAAGCTACGTGAAGTTAATATTGGGACAGAAGAACACCCTAAGCTGGCTAAGATTGGGGACTATTGGGATGAAGGCACTGTGGGTAAAATTGCCGAGCTACTTACGGAATACCAGGACTTATTCCCTACAAATTTTTCTGAGCTCAAAGGAATCACTGGGGACCTCAAAATTATGCACATCACTCTAAAGCTTGAGGCGTGGCCCGTCAAGCAGCGGCCCTACTGGATGAACCCTAAATATAAGCAAAAGTTCAGAGAAGATTTGGACAAAATTTTGATCACCGGTATCATTGAACCAGTTGAACAGTCAGATTGGGTAAGTCCAATGATCGTCCAAGAGAAAGAGACAAAAGGGGAAATATGCATCTGTGTATACTTACGAAAGCTTAATGACGCCTGTGTTCATGACCCCTTCCCTATGCCCTTCTCCAATGAAATTCTTGATAGCGTGGGTGGCCAAGAAGCTTATTCCTTCCTTAATGGATTTTCCGGATACCACCAGATTAGAATCACACCTGAGGATCACAGTAAGACTACCTTTGCAACTGAATGGGGTTCCTTCCAGAATACGGTCATGCCCTTTGGTCTCAAGAATGCACCTACTATCTTTTCAAGGGTTGTAGTGGCTGTGTTCAAGGATTTTATTCATAAGTTCCTGGAGGTTTACTTCGATGACTGGATGGTTTTTGGCTTAGTGAAAGAACATGTCTTGAACCTGCAATTAATGTTGGATGCATGCCGGAAGCACCAGATCTCCTTGAATATCAAAAAGTGCATCTTTTGTGTACCTTTCAGAATCTTTCTTGGACACATAGTCTGTTGGCAAGGATTTATGGTTGATCCTGTGAAGATAGCCGTAATTATCAACCTTGTAGCCCCCACAATGGAAAAACAGTTGTGCTCTATTCTCGGTCACATCGGCTATTACAGAAAATTCATTCAAGGGTACGCTCTTATCACAACACCCATGGAACAGCTACTAAAAAAAGATGTCTCTTTTTTCTGGAATGATGAATGTCAGAAGAAATTTGAACTGCTACAAAAGAAGATGATTTCTGCACCTATACTGATATTCTCGGACTGGTCAAGGGAATTTCATGTACATGTCAATGTGTCAGGCATCGCCCTGGGCGCGGTCCTCACTCAGCCTCATAAAGGAGATATTGATCACTCAGTTTCCTTCGCCAGTCGCAAACTCTCAAGTGCCGAAAGGAATTACTCTACCACTAAGCGCGAAGGACTGGCTATGGTGCACACACTACAAAAGTATCGGCACTATCTTCTGGGTGGACACTTTAAGATGTTCACAGACCATTCGGCTTTGAAATACCTGGTCAAAAAGCCTGTGTTGGGGGGAAATATTTGCCGATGGCTATTGCTATTTCAAGAATATGATTTTGAGATCATCGTTAAGCCTAGGAGGTTGAATGCAGGCCCGGATCATCTGTCTCATATCAATACAGGGGAAGAACCCACTAACTTGGACAAAGGCTTACTCGATGCGCAATTGTTTACCATTAAGATGGTTGATGCTCACTTTGCTGATATCATTGAGTTCCTTATTATGGGTGTCTCCCCTGTTGTGTATTCGGTACAACAGAAGAAGGAGTTTGTTACCTAGGCTGCAGACTTTACTATCATCGCAGGACAGCTATACAAGCAAGGCGCCGATGAAATACTCCGCAGATATGTATTGGAACATGAACGGCCCACCGTCCTCACAGAAGCACATGATGGAGTCGCAGGCGGCCACTGTGCATGTAGGGCTACAGCACAAAATATTTTGAGGGCTGGCTTATGGTGGCCTACCCTGCATCAGGATTATTACACCTATTGCAAATCGTGTGATACATGCTAGCGAACTGGCCGACCCTCACGACGAGATGACATGCCATTATAGCCTCAAATGGCCGTACAGGCTTTTGATAAATGGGCCATTGACTTTAGAGGACCCATTAATCCCCCAGGAAAGAAAACAGGCGCGCGCTACATTATCACTGCCACTGACTACGTCACACGATGGGCTGAGGCACAAGCAGTAAAAGATTGTACTGTTGATACTGCTGAGCACTTCATCTTTGAGCAAATTCTGACCAGGTTTGGCTGCCCGAAGATCCTAATGAGCGACAGAGGTATGAATTTTGTTAACCAAATGATTCAAGCTTTGAATGAGGAATTCCGGATCCACCATGCTAAGAGTACACCATATCATCCCCGGGCCAATGGGGTGGTTGAAGCTTTTAACAAAATTTTGGAGCAAGCATTAAAAAAGGTTTGTAATGCCGAACGTAGTGACTGGGATGTTCGCATCCCCTCGATTGTGTGGGAATACCGAACAACCTGCAAAAAGATGACAGGCAGGACACCCTTCTGAATGGTCTATGGCAGGGAGGCCATTATGCCCATAGAGTATGTGGTTCCTAGCCTACGCATCACAATATTCACAAATATGGCCGACTCCGATATCATAGAAGAGCACTTGGCGCAACTGGTGGATTTGGAGGAAGATCGTTTTATTGCTCAGTTTCACCAGCAGGTTCAAAAGGCTTGAGATAAAGCCTGGCATGATCGACACATCTGCCAAAAGACAGTCGTCGAAGGTGATCTCGTCCTTTTATACGATAGCCAATTTGCGAAACATCCAGGAAAATTCGGACAACACTGGCTTGGTCCCTACACATTTAAGGAGGTTACGAATGGCGGAGCAGTCCAGTTAGCTACCCTGCGTGGTGACCTCCTTCCTGTCTTTATCAATTGTAGTCGACTCAAACCATACGAGGCTGCGGACTATGTGGTCACACCAATGCAATGACTCGAGACAAGTCACAATATTGTGTTGGGGGATTGTTGGAACAGGGTCTCCTAACAAGCTGCGAAACTGGTCCATTTTGATTATTTTTTATTATATTTAGTATAGCGCAGGGGTTTTGGGGTGGGTCAAAGCTCCGAACGCATTGTAATGGGTCAAAGGGTAAACTAGGGGTCCAAAAACCATGGGTTGCGGACCATAGGAAATTTGAGGCTAGATTGTTATAAATAGACGTAAAGGATAAGAATTGATGAGCTATTGATGTGATCTGTTGCTTAAACTATATGTTTGGGTTTTTGGGAACGGACTCCTGCTGTCTATGTGCGCGGAGATCCTATTCCAGTTATGTGCAGACCCTTCTGCTGTGTGCACAAGTTGGGAAGCGAATTGTAAGGAAAGATTGATGAATGAATGAATGCGAAGGATTATTAGAGATCTGAATCTGTGAGTACTGTTGTATGAATTGCTGATAATTGTTGTGTTGTGTATTTTCTGTCTTTCCGCTGCAAATATCTGTGTACTGAATGCTTAGATCTAGATCTATTCCGCTTTGTTCATATAATATTATGTTGATGTTATAGAAAGCATATAATTGTAGATCTAGTGCATGTGGATGCAAATAGATACATAATTAACCCTGCGTAGAACAAGGTAATATGGGAATTACAAAAACAAAATGCAGCTCTGCTTGCCTTACCCTTCCTTTCTTAAGGTGCATAAACCTGGTTCCAGCACCCACCCATACTACTTCGAGTGAGACTTTGACCTACGAAAGCAGGTCATTGCTGAAAGGGCCAGTAGTATAGGGGTTTGTTGGAAAACCTTGCACACCAAACCTGGGTCAGGACCCCTCAAGCCAACAACATATGTGAACGATCACATACTACTAAAGACTATCCATAATTACCAGGGTTAAATCTAGTTTACCAAGAAGCAAATCAAACACTGGAACAATATTATTGTGTCGCTCCAAGAAGACCAGGGTAGCCTCATCAACCTGGTTTGATGCAAGATATCAATTCTCAATTTCAAGGTTATGCACAACAATCTCAAAGCAATTGGCAAACACCCTTTCCTTAGAAACCTTTGAAATCTCAATCCAAACCTTAAAACCAACCTTGGAAACCTTGGCCATCTCAATCCCAACCTCAAAGTCAATCTTGGCAACAAGGTTGGCAATATCCTTACTGAAGAAATCCGCTATATCCTCAATATTTTCCTCGCCATCCTCAATACCAATCTCAATGCTATCCATGCCATTCACCTCCACCTCAACATCAAATTCACCATCAGTTGACCACAATTCAACCTTTCCCATTACCATCCACACAAACACCACAAAATCCATTCCCACTCCACTGTCTGCACAACCATTTCAGATCCCAAACAATAAAATACCTCAATCCACTTACAATGTTGAGGTATTGAAAAATAATTCACCAATTGTCATTGAAGAAAAACAACCAGAAGAAGAAGATTCAGATAGGGTCCAATAATCATGGATGCTTTTCAATAAAGAGCAGCTTTTGGAACCTAAGATTGAAAATTTTCTTGCATGCCTATCACCAGATTCTATGAATGAATATCACATCTTTGAAGACTTGCATGGTATGATAGCATGAAGCCAAGGAAGATAAGATTGCATTGAATCTTGGTTTAAGACAGTCATTGGATCCCAATACTCAACTCTTCAGTATTTTCTAGAATCATCTTAATCAAGGCAGTTGGTCTCTCATATACTGGTACATATCAAAGAGTGTATTTCAAACCTGCATATGAGTTTATCTATCATCTTGTTACACACATGGTTCCATCGGAAGTATTCATATACTTGAACGAGATTTTTTTTCAAGTATATATATATATATATATATATATATATATATATATATATATAGTAAAGAGAAAAATCAGCCCTATTGTGAAAACCAACTTGTTAAGCAATATAACATGAGATTTTCCTGAAAACCAGGAAACTAGTGAAAAAAGCACACAATAAGTCTTGCAATTTCGTGATGGTTTCAATATTTTCTTATGAATTTTCAAATCATTTCTGGTTCTATGCTCGAGTTAGCTGATGTGGGATTCCTTAAGGCCCACATTCCAATAGATCTTGTCCCATCGCCCTCAACACCTTATCTGGGATCAAGGGAACAACATACATCAATGGCAAGTCTCCCAATTGACAACAATGGGAATACAACAATGTATCTTGATTTTCAGATCTTGCAAGTGACTCGAATTCAACACATTCATTTGTCCCTACCAAGATGCACTTAGGTACCTTGACACTCATTTAAATTATCATTGAGTTGTCTCGCATTGGTTAACGATTTTCATCATTGATCGGTAATCCAATGATTTCTTCACATGCTCGAATTCAACACATTTATTTGCATGGAAAGAATTGTACCATGAATTTTGGCTTCGATGGAGACTAATGGTTTTATGAAATCAACAACAACTTATAGCATTACATTTTATTGGTTTCTTGTAGCAGCATGTTCATCTTTTTCTCGTTCAAAAGCAATATGATGGTACCACTACAACACTTTTTCATTCATTTCATTTTCAAGAAAAATAATAAATTTGGGCCAATTTCAGCCAATATGCATTATGTTTCATGGTTTCTACTTCAGCATGCAATATACAATCCAAATCAGAAGTTCAAACTTGGAGAAAACAATTTTTTGCAAAAATTGACATTTTTTTGCAATAGTTGCGGAAAGTTGCAGTTACTGTACCTATTGTTGTAACAACCTCTTTTTGTTGAAGAAACTTGTTCCAAAGGTTGTTTTGGCACAAATATTGCAAGATAGTGGAGAAAAAATAAAAAATTATGAGCTTCTAGGTTTTATCATAATATGATCATTTGAGTAAGACGTGGGCAAAATTTTTTAAAAAAGTGCAATTTTCCAGGATTTTTCATCAGGTTTTTAAGGTGGATTTTCATTTTTCACCATTGTGGATAGATTAGGCCAGATTTCAGTATTTTTGCACAGTAGCATCTTTTCTTCATCAAAATGGGATTCTGAAAGCATGTGGCAATAGAAAAGGTAAAAATACACAGTTTCCCTTTGAATCACTCAATTTGACCTTAAATTGAGTTTGTGGCATATGTTTTTGTTGCAACGTTGGGTAGCGTGAAGGGTGAAACACGGCAGAAAGTGATTTGATCATAACTTGAAAACCATGCTCCATTGGGCCTAAATTTTTTATGGTAAATGCATTGAGGTATGGTAAATGAACACACAAAAATTCAAAAATTCCAGTGTGTATTTTTCAATAAATTGACCACTTTCACCTACAGGCATTTATCATTTTTCTCGAGATACGTACACCCATTGGATGATATTTTTGGTGGGAAGATTCATAATATTAATAGTAACAACATCATAAACTTTCAAGAGAACAATATTTACCATTTGAGAGAAATTGGAAAAACAAATCTACTACATGAAAAAGATACATAAATTTGTGGAGCAAGGTCAAAGTGGAGGTCCACGCATCATGGAGAAGATTACCTAAGCCAAATCAACACCAAATCAGCCATGAGATCGTGTTATATTCTCCAACTGTAAAAGGTAAACTTGAGGTAAATCTAGTCTTAAACTTTTTAATTTGTTAAAAATTCTAGAAATTTTGATGAAAATCTATTGTAAACATGTAGTTCAAATTTATCTCCCATTATGTTTTGCCATACCCTTTAACAACCAATCCCACAAAATATGATTGATTCTTTATCAAAAAATTCCTACCACCCATGAAATCATCTCATTTTTTTCTATGTTCATAATGATGTTCTTTTATGGTTTCACCACTCTCTTGTTTAAACTTTCCCTTCTTGTTAATCCATGCTTTTATTAATGGTCCATCAACATGATGTTCTTGAGAAAAAAATTATTTTACAAATAGAAAAACTTGGCTTCATGGTACATGTTTGTAGAGCATGATCAAAAGGTACATGGAGCACTTAAATTATGTGTCATATTTCTTATCTTCATATTTTTAATGGAAGCCAAGAAATGATGAGTACAAAGCCACAAGAAGAAGATTGAAACAATGCTTTGTTAACACACTCTTGAAATCACTTGGAAGCATATTTTAGAATTTGATAAGTTGTATAACCCTCAACAAAAACTCTTTTTTTGTGTTATGTGCAACTCATCTTGTCAAAAGCTTCACATTTGGAAATCTTCTTCATTCATTAGTTTGTGAGTTCTTGAAGAAACTATTTGATAACATTGTTGAAATATGATTGGTTGCTATGCATGGATGATAAGAAAACAATCATTATGGGCTAAAATCTATGATCATTTTCAACCATACTAATGGGATGAACTTCACAAGGATGGAAATCACATTCTATAGATGGAGTAAAATTCTTGATGTGTTCTTCACAATATGGTATTCTACGAAGGCTTGAAAAATTTGAGAACAATTAAAATAGTGACAAGTACTTGGATATGCTACTATGTGGGCATCCTTTATTTTCACACAAGTTTCATATAATAAATAATGAAGGGTTGTTTTTATTAAGAAAAGAACAAATCATCAAGTATTTCTTCTACCTTTATAGCATCCATGAGCAGCCTCATATGTGAAGACTTCAAGTTGTTTGACTTTCAAAGGAGGATGGGTAACTCTTCTTTATTACTCTAACGACACAACAAGAAAGTGTAGAAACAAAGAGTTATGCTACAAGATTAGTAATCTTGAAAAACAAAGAGAGAAAAGTGCATTTTATTGAGATAGAGGGTCAATATTTCTCTCTTGGAGGTTTGGTCAAAGATTTAGTTGAAATGACAGAATAAAGGAACACAAGGAACCAATTGGATTATGAAACTTTGCAATGCTTTGTTTGCATGAGGACATGCAAATTCTCTGGTGTGGGGGAATGTTGGCTCTTCAATTTGTCATAATTTTGTTGATGAAACCATCCATTTTTGCATAACTCCATTCACCCATTGTCATAACTTTTAACCATATTTCTTCATAAATGCACCAAATTCCTGCATACATGTTTACATGGTTTATTATTATTATTTCCATTATTTTTAATGAATTAAAGATAATTATGCATGGTTTTACTAATGATAGTTTGAAAATTCAAGTTTCTATAGTTTCTGCAGCTGTCTCCATGGTTGAGGTAGTAGCACCACTCTAGAATGAAATTTGACACATGGACATTGTTTCTAGAAGCTCCAATATGGATTGTTGTTAGTCAAATTCCACCCAGCTCGCACATGTGGACCTTGTTGGGTGTGGAGCCTGATTATCTTGTTTATTTTGTATCACATCATTGGACCCCTGTACCTTAATGGGGCGGCAACATCGCCCGTAATTGAACACTGCCTAGGGGGTCCAAGGGGGGCAACTACGACTTTATGGAGCCCCCCCTTGGCGGGCGGTTTCAGGGGCAGTGCCCTTAAAGCTAAAAAAAAATGTAAATTGCCTTATAAAATTATAGTAATTTCTATTCAATCTGGGTCGTTCATTGGGCAGATGATCTAACGGTAGAAGTTATGTTTAGTTTAGGGTTTTTTTTTCCCTAGAAGGCAACCCCTCGTTTTTTATGAGGGTATTGTATTGCGGTTGTGTATTGTATGTGTATTCTCAGAGTGAGAAAAAGATAGGGATACTATGAGATAGGATGTAGGATATTTCATTGGATCTGCTGTAGGTTGTGTCTCTTCATTTTGTTGGATAATAGAAAGGAAGGACTAGCTATTCGGGGTGGACGTAGCCCAAACTGTGTGAAACACATATATTTGTGTCTCTCTGGTTTTATGTGTTTTGTGTGCTTATGTTTTTCGCATATTTTATGTGTTGCATTTCTCTGTAATATATAATTTTCTAACAACTGGTGTCAAAGCCAAAGGTCTATTTAGCTGATAAACTAGCAGGAAAAAAGGGTTCCTGGTTCAAGTGGGAGCAATGGCGGAAGATGGTAAATTTAGGGTCGAGAAATTTAACGGCCAAAACTACCCACTATGGAAGATGTAGATGGAATATTATCTGTACCAGAAAGATCTGTACCTACCATTGAGTGGAAAAACAAAGAAGCTGACGACTATGACAGATGCAGAATGGGAGATTCTCGAAAGAAAGGCACTCGAAACAGTATGGTTGTGCCTCGCGCTGTCGGTAGCCTTCAATATTTCAAAGGAAACAACAATAGAGGATTTGATTAAGGCATTGGTCAAAATATATGAAAAACCCTCGACCTCAAACAAGGTATTTCTTATGAAACGTTTATTTAATATGAAGATATCGAAAGGTGGATGTGTTGCAAACCATTTAAATGATTTTAATACAGTCGCTAGTTATTTAAATTTTGTAGGGGTAAACTTTGATGATGAAGTTATCGATCTTTTATTTCTATGCTCATTTCCAGAAAGTTGGAATGGTTTATTTATGGCCATTAGTAACTCTGTCTCTGGATCTAGTACTTGAAAGTTTGACAATGTTGTCAGTGCTATCCTTAGCAAGGAAATGTGATGGAAAAGCTCCAGTGAGACATTGGGTAATGCTTTGAGTGTAGAGTCCCGAGGAAGAAAAATGGAAAGACGAAAGAGCTCGGGATATTGCAATAAATCAAGGAAAGGCAGATCCAAGTCCAGATCGGGGATAGTGTGCTGGAAATGCAGAAAGAAAGGACACCTGAAGAAAGATTGTAGATCTCGGAAGGGAAAAGAAGGAGATGCACAGCAAGAAAACAATCATGAAGCAAATTTGACAGGTGATGTGTTACAAGATGCTTTGATTCTTTCTTTCGAAAATGTTATTGATTCCTGGGTGGTAGATTCATGGGCCTCATTCCATGCCACACCTAATAAGAAATACTTTCATGACTATGTTCAAGGAGATTTTCGACAAGTCCGTTTGGGTGATGATAAACCCTGTAAAATTATTGGAATGGGTAAGGTTCTTGTAAAATACCAGAATGGAAACCAATGGCTATTAAAGGAGGTAAGGCATGTTTTAGATCTAAAGAAAAATCTGATTTCAACAGGGCAGTTAGACGGTGAAGGTTGTGTGACAACTTTCACAGATAAAACTTGGAAGGTCACCAAAGGAGCCTTTGTAATAGCAAAAGGTGAAAATTTTGGTACATTGTATTTATCCAATTGTATTTCTAACTATGTTAATGCTTTAACTTCCAAAGGAGCAGATGCAGCATTATGGCATCATAGGCTCAGACACATGAGTGAGAAGGGGATGAATATTATTCACTCAAGAAATTTGTTGCCGGGTTTGAAGAATGTTGATTTGTATTTCTGAGAGAATTGTATTTATGGAAAACAGAAGAGAGTCAGATTTCTCAGAGTTGGGAAAGAAAAGAAGAGCGAAAAAATAGAGCGTATGCATACAGATGTATGGGGACCTACTCAGGTGTCATATTTCGGTGGCTCTCATTATTATGTTACTTTTATTGATGATGCAACTAGAAAAACTTGGATTTATTGCATTAAAAATAAATCTGATGTATTTGATACTTTCAAGAAATGGAAATATTTGGTTGAGATTGAGACAGGAAAGAAGTTGAAGTGTCTCAAATCAGACAATGGAGGTGAATATTGTAGCAAAGAGTTTGATAGGTATTGTTCAGAGCATGGAATTTGCAGAGAGAAGACAGTTCCAAGAACACCATAAGAAAATGGTGTGTCAGAAAGGATGAACAAAACAATCATGGAGCATGCAAGGTGCATGAGATTGCATGCAGGATTTCCTTTACAATTTTGGACAGATTTTGTAGATGCTGTTATTTATCTAATAAACAGAGGGCCTTCAAGTTCCTTGGATGGTGGTATTCCAGAGGAAGCATGGACAAGTAAAAAGGTAAACTACTTCTTTTTAAATCCTTTTGGTTGTGAGGCCTTTGTCCATATTAATAAAGAAAATAGAACAAATCTTGAGGAAAAATCAAAGAAATGTACCTTTATTGGATATGGTGTTAATGATTTTGGTTATCTCTTATATGATTATGAAAATCACTAAATAATTTGGAGCAGAGATGTAATATTCAATGAAAAGGTCTTGTATAAGAATTAGTTGCAGGAAAAGAAATGGGAAAAAGAAACCAAAGAATACACAGTTCTTGATGAGATCACACAAAAAGTAAAGGTGCCTGAAAATAATAATAATCAATAGCCACAACAATAGCAACCTCCATAGTAGCAACAGGCACCTCAAACACCTGAAAGTGGTGTCAGAATATCTACCAGGATAAGTAGACCCCATAAACGATACTCTCCTTCATTATATTATTTATTGTTGATTGATTCTGGTGAACCTGAATGTTATGAAGAAGCAATGCAGGTTGAAACCAAGAAGAAGTGGGAGCTATCCATGGAAGAAGAGATGGAATCCTTAATGCATAACTAGACTTGGGACTTAGTCAAGTTGCCTGCAGGTAAAACTACATTGCAGAATAAATGGGTTTACAGACTGAAGGAAGAATATGGAGGAAAACAGAGGTACAAAGCTATACTTGTGGTGAAGGGGTTTGCACAGAAGAAAGGTATTGATTTTGATGAAATATTTTCTCCTGTTTTTAATATGACTTCAATCAGAACTATTTTAAGTCTTGTAGCAGTGGAACATTTTCATCTTGAATAGTTAGATGTAAAGACAACATTTCTCCATGGAGATTTGGAGTAAGAGATATGTATGCAGCAACCAGAAGGATATGAGGTCAAAGCGAAGGAAAAATTAGTGTGCATGCTAAAGAAGATCTTGTATGGCTTAAAACAGGCTCCAAGGCAGTGGTATCTAAAATTTGACAAGTTTATGTCTAAACAAGGTTATACTAGATGTCACTCTGAACATTGTGTTTATCTGAAAAAGAAAAATGATGGAATCTATATTATATTGTTATTGTATGTAGATGACGTGCTTGTTGCAGTGTCTAACATGTAGGAAATAAATGTGCTCAAAATAAAATTGGCATATTCCTTTGCAATGAAGGATTTGGGAGCTGCAAAACAAATCCTTGGTATGAGAATAACTAGAGACAGGAAAAATCGCAAATTCAAATAGTCTCAGAATGAGTACATACAAAACGTGTTGAAAAGATTTAATATGCAGAATGAAAAACCAGTTAGTACACCTTTTGCTAGCCATTTCAAACTTACTAAGGAGATGTGCCCCAAGACCCAAGAATAAATGGATTATATGTCTAAATTTCCATATGCATCAGCAGTTGTAAGCTTAATTTGCAATGGCTTGCACAAGCCCTGATATTGCACATGCAGTGGGAGTTGTAAGTAGGTACATGAAAAATCCAGGAAAAGAACACTGGATGGCAATGAAATGGATTCTCAGATATTTGAGAGGTACCACAAATCAAGCATTATGCTTTGGTGGTTCAAACATTGCTCTACAGGGATATGTTGATGCATATATGGCAGGTGACAGAGATAACAGGAGGAGCACTAAAAGATATGTATTTACTGTAGGTGGAATAGTTGTTAGTTGGGTTTCAAAAATCCAAAGTGTTGTTGCACTTTCAACAACAGAAGTAGAGTATGTTGCTGCTACAGTGGCTAGTAAATAAATTATTTGGTTACAAAGGTTTATGGATGAATTGGGTAAGAAGCATGATATGGGCACGTTATACAGTGATAGCCAAAGTGCCATTCATCTTGCAAAGAACTCAACATTTCATTCAAGGACTAAACACATATAGCTCAAGTACCATTTCATGCGGTCAGTGTTGGAAGATGGATAGTTGAAGCTAGAAAAGACACACACTAGCCAGAATCCTGCATATATGCTAACAAAAGTTGTAACCAGGGAGAAACTGAGAATATGCTCAGTTTCAATTGGTCTTCAAGTATGATGATGAAGATGAGAAATAACCAATTCCAAAGTGGAGTCATTGTCCAGCAAATGAAGCAGCAGTGGAGTTGCTACAATCAGTCTCCAATTGGGAGATTGTTGGGTGTGGAGCCTGATTATCTTGTTTATTTTGTATCACAGCATTGGACCCTTGTACCTTAATGGGGCGGCAACATCGCCCGTAATTAAACACTTCCTAGGGGGTCCAGGGAGTGGCTATGCCTTTATGGAGCCCCCCCTTGGTGGGGGGTTTAGGGGGAAATGCCCCGGAAGCTAAAAACAAATGTAAATTTGCCTTGTAAAAGTATATTAATTTCTAGTCAACCCGGTCCGTTCATTACGCGGATGATCTGACAGTAAAAGTTATGTTTAGTTTAGGGGTTTTACCCCTAGAAGGAAACCCCTCATTTTCTATGAGGGTATTGTATTTCGGTTGTGTATCGTATGTGTATTTTCAAAGAGAGAAACAGATAGGGAGGCTGTGAGAGAGAATAGAGGATATTACATCAGATCTGTTGTAGGTTGTGTCTCTTCATTTTCCTGGATAATGGAAAGGAAGGACTGGTTGTTCGGGGTGGACATAGCCCAAACTGGGTGAACCACGTATATCTGTGTCTCTTTGGTTTAATGTGTTTTGTGTGCTTGTGTTTTCCACATATTTTATGTGTTGCATTTCTCTGTAATATATAATTTTCTAACAGACCTCCAGGAAAAAATCAATGGAAATTGCAGTAGTTTTGACCAGTCAAATTCAAACACATTTTCTGATAAATAAAGAAAAAGTGAATATTGCAAAAAAAATAATGGGTTTTGTTTAGCACAAGCCCAAATAAGTTTTGTATTACTAGTTTTCCCAAATTCGTTACCATTTGGGAGATATTTCATGTTATTTAGAGCCCTATTTTGCAGTTGTGTGAGAAAACATTGTGCCCATGTGTCAATAAACACTCACTCAAGCAAACAGAGGTTGCAATGGACCATGCTTCATCAAATTTGTGGCAACTAGGTGTCCATTCAGTTATGATATTTATCCATATGAATCTCCATGAAGTTACATTGAAACCCCTATATAAACACTCCATTGAAACAAAGAGGGGAGGTTAATTTTATGAAGCATACAGTGAATTGCTAAAACTTTGATTTACATCCTTTTTAATGAAGAAGTGCCTTGAAGATTTGATGCGTAGCTGACTGTTTGTGTGAAGCTTTGAGACCACATGTTTGTGGAGGGCCCCTGTAAACAATGGAGTTTCTGCATTTTATGTTTTTAATGTAGTTTTTTTCATGTTTTCATTTTATCATTTGATGTAGTTATTTTCAGAATTCCAATTTTTCATTTGTTGTAGTTGTTTCTAGAATTCCATTTTTCCATTCGAAGTAGATGTTTTCATAGTTTTCCTTTATCATAGTTTCATAAATATTCCTTTTCAAATTATCAAATTGCAGAGTGATTCATATTTTTACTTTCAAGAACAACAATGATTTATTTTAAAATCGTTTCACAAGTTCATGTTTGGTTTACTTCAAAAATCATTGAGTGATTTCTTTTCCAGTTTTTGTATGATTTCTTTTCATGAGCATGAGCGACTTCTTTACAAGCAGTACTGATTGAGTGATTTCCTTTCAATATATGAGTGGGTTATTTTTTTAGTTCAAGGGTGGTTTATTTTCAGATTAATGGTGATTTTTTTATTTCTTTACAAGTTTCATTGTCATAACATTTCATTTCAAAAACATAAAAATCTATACATTCCCTTTTCTAGAATTTGATTTTTTATTTGTACACTAGACTGTTAGAATTTTTAGAAACTAACAAATTAGTTAAGATTTCTTCATAAGATAGAGAAATTTTGTTTCAGTTTTTGCATAATAGAAAGCATGTTGATTTTTATAACTTAGTTGTAATTTAAATTTATTTCATTAGGAACATAAGAATAAAAACATCCTTATAAGCAATCTCTACAAATTCAATCATCACACCAATAAACTTAGTTAAAAGAGGCTTCTAGCACATATAGTGCACTCGCACTTCACAATTTTACCAACTCCAGACGATAATTTATGTAATCGATTTAAGACAATTAAATTGACAAACACCTACACACCTCTCATGATTCCCCTTTTATCTACCTCTTCTGCCAGATGAGCCTTGGTTTTATCATTCCATCATCACCATCTGCTTGGCCGATCATACGCTCTCACTTGATTATTTTACCCTTTCCTAAGGTACCACTGCGATGAGTGGTCTTATTAGCCATCATCTTAACATTTACGTGTTTTTAGTAGTTCCATCATCATTGGAACCAGTAGATACCCCTTATACCACTCATTTCTCCAAGTGGAGTCAACTTTAAGCTCTTTTCAAACTCTCGAAACATGAAAAGATTATTGAGCACTTGTCCTTTCAATCTTGTTAAAATAAACAAATTGACATCGTCTCAGTATATGTTTACCCATTTTTCAGGCTAAGGTTGACTAGTTTTAAACAAGGAATACCTTAGTCAAGCATGCTAAATGGCTCCCTCAGATATTGTTTTCTACCTTTTTTGGTTCGAGGGACTATCTACGAAAAGGGATATTTGTATTTTTCTTTTCTGCTTCTTTTTCAAACTCTCTAAACATGAAAATTATGTCGAGTTACACCTCCGTCAAACTCATAAAACTTAAATGTCAAAGCACCTGTTACAATGATGAGATTGAGCTACTCCTTCCTAGGGCTCATTAAACTTACTAGGATGGATTCATCCAAAGGGTGAACTTATACACTAAGCATATGGTATCATATTCAATATTTCTATAAAAAATAAAGAGGTACTCGCTACAAATAGTGGGGAAAAATGGAAGTAAATTATGTCTTGTATTATTTATTAACGACAATATTTCGCTCTTGAAATGATACTTATCTGCATCTCGTGTTGGGTTTGGGTTATCCTCCCTTCATCACTTGCCTCCTTGGATTTGGGAAATCCATTTTCCTCTTATTTTATCATATCATGTTGTCACCATGACCATTGATCCCATTTTGATTCAAATACTGCCAACATCCAGAGTTGTGTCACTGACATGTTCAAGAGAAGTCCTATCTGCAAAATTCAAACCTATTATAATTATCTAGCGCTCTCTGCAACAATATTGAATCATTCCTATCTACCTTGAGAAATCCTTTGTTTCGTTTCGATGATTTGGGAAACATTATGGCCCTCATTCTACAAATTTCGTCCTGTTGACATCATCTCATTATCCCGAAAGTTGATCTAGAAACTCCCTTTCTGTACCTTATAACTTGCATGCCTCAATGGCAATTTCTTCACGTTCGACGACAAGTTCACATCATTAGCCTTCGATCGAATGATTATACAAGTGTTCGACTTCAACTCCTCTTTTCACAATTGTAGATTATGTTGTTGTACCTTGAGGGCCATCACCATTATTGGTGGTTTCTCTCGTTCCTGTTAAATATTTACATCATTAACTAGTAATTAGATGGTTTCTACCATGTTCTACATCAACCCATCTATTCACATGGTTAGATTCCTATGTTGGATGTATCGAGACAGAGACGAAGACCCTGGATCACATATGTTAGAATCCATACCATGTGGAGTATTCATGATTGTACACGTGATCCTTTCTATACAGATGGTTGTGACCATGTTGTGGATCCATACATATGCTCTTTTCTAGTCAGATGGTTGAACCAATGTCACAGATTCATGTGTTATTTTGATGTCTATTCAACAGTGTCCTATTATGCATATTTATATCAGAGATGTCACATATTATATCATGTTTGATTTGCAGGTCTCCTGATGATGGTTTTCCAAAGTCCTTGCCTTGAATGATAAAGCACTTCAACCATCACTTATCATTCTTCTTTCATTCTTTAAGGGGAAATTGTTACAGAGTATTTTGTCACATTCTCTATTCCCTATCCAAAGTGTTTTCCTTTGTGTCACTCATGCCACAAATGTCGCAAAGAAAAAAATATATGAAAACATATTCACCATGAATAACATGCTCAAACAATCCCTAAAGAAATGGAGAGTCAGTGCATTACAATAATTATGGAAAAATCTTGTAAAAACCATAATTTGCAGCCTTCGCACTGTTCTCCCCTGTATGCCCTCACACTTTTCACCCTATGTGTAACTAGTAAATAGTGTTGGCAACACGGGAATTAAAGTTAAAATTAATGTTGGTCCTCTTCGGGCAGGTTCTCCAAAAATGGAGCAGAAGCTTCTTCCTTTAAAAGTCTCGAGAACATAAGTCTGGTATTAGTTGGCTAGATATTGAGTTGAGTTCTCCTATTTTGAGTCCTTTATCCTACCTTTAAGGAATTTCCCCTTAATATACATACCTTCCTCCTTATTTTTTGTGTCCTTAACCTCTCTAGCCTCCCTATAAATTAATGCCATGACTTCCCCAAATGGTTGGTCATTTTCAACTTCCTTTCTAGTGATCGAATGCGCCTAAACATTGTCGAAATTCCAAGGAGAAGGAGTGCTTGAATTCTTTGGCTTGGACTTGGGAACCTGTCCTGAGGAGGTATCCAACATCAAGGCACTTGTTGTATGCTTCCCTCTTTAATTTATCAATAATACAAAGCATGTTTTACTTTCCATAAGCTTGTCAATGATTACTTGCTTAGTATGATGATCCTTGATCTGTCATATGGTAAACATTAAAATGCAATATACTATACTTGCTTTTTTTGTCATTGTTTCATCTCTCTTGTAGGTATTCGTATATAAAGGAATAGCGAGGAGCGAGCTTGGAAGTAAAGAGATCAGGATTAACATCGACAAGTAACCCCATAGAAGTGAGGTAGGCCATATTCCTCTCTCATGTCATTCTGATTTAAGTTGGGAGATTTTTCTTAATTTTTTCTTGTTTGTTACTAAACTGACTCATTGGCCGAGATGGATCGCTTCTATCTGTGGAAGGTATTTCCTAGATAATAAAATGGTGACTCCACTGGGGAGCCTATAGCCTTTTTAGTCCTCATTTTGTATTTTTTCTTCTTTCTTAGTTTGGCCAACCGTTGAACAACCCTTTGTTTGGATTGATTTTCAGTCTATATTTTTATTTGAAGGTTTCCTAGGGTATCAGGTCTAGAGTTTCTTCTTGAAATATGTTCTTTTTGGAGTTGTCTTTAGTGCGACTTTTTGAAGGTTTTTCTGGTGGATTTTTCAGGTCTAATTTCTTTAAAATCCGGAAAGAATTTATTGAAAATAGAAATTTGATGGGTAAATTGCAATATAAGTGTCCTAGGGGTTTTTTAGGGTGATGAATCTATATTTACAGTAAAAAAAACTAGTTTAAATAACAGAAATCAAGATTTCACCTCAATTTTTTTCACCAGATTCCGGCATTGGAAACTCCAAAAAGTCGCACTAAAGACTACTCCATTTTTTTTACTGCTACTTACCTCCATCAGTGCATGTTTTATCAACTACAATCATGTTTTCAACACTTTTTATCTGAAATAATCGCGCTGAAGACCTATGGTGTCAACTGGAAGTCTGTGCTGGTCTTTGAATGTGGAGATTTTTAAAGTCTCTGCTGGAAACTCTAGTGTTTTTTTTCTCTACTTTTCTGCATCAATTTTTGATTGATTTATTTCAGTTTTTTTGTGGAATGCAAAAAATTCTCCCATACTTGAAGTCATAAATTGATGTATCTATTTGAGTCTTTCGCGTTTTGAGTTCATTGAAAGCTTGGTTTACTGCTTTCTGATTGAAAAAATACTGAATTTATTTCAATGGAACAATAGTGGCTCTTTTTCATTCATAAGAAATTGAATTTTTCATTTAGTTAGTTTTCATTTCAAAAATTTGCTTTTCATTAAGTGCACTAGATTACTTTCATGGAAAAATTATTTTTTGGAATTCATTATTGAAAATAGATCACATTTTTTGGTAATTGAAAACTAAATAAGTGCATTTAAGTACATTAGATCATTCATAACGAACAGAAAGTGAAAGATCATATAAGTGCATCTTAGTAAAAGTGAAAATATTTTATTTTTGAAAAGTTGCATTTGGGATGGTGAAAGTGGAAATTGTCCTTTTACTTTTTAGAATTTAATTTTTTAAAAGTGAAAAGAGAAAAGCTAGTTGTGGGCCTTTTTCTTGTTCCATTACTTGTTTGATGCATCATTGCTTGAAATCTCTACCCTTACTAATTTAGCTTTCATCGAATGGAAAAATTATTTTTCTCATATAGTTGCATTTTAGGCATTCAGGTGACAGCGCTTTGGGCCCTCAAATTGAAACTTAATTCAAGATCAAAAATAGAATTTACCTCAATTAACCTAAGGAGCAATTGGAACTTAACACAAAAATTTAGAGGCTTGGGATAAAGACGTGTTCCAACGTCGTTAAACATAAGAGTTGTCACTAATTGCCTGTGTTGCATCTCGGAGTTGATATCTTGTTCCAGGTACGAAAGTATATAGGATTGTTCTCCAGTACTCTCGAGTATATCTGAGGCACCCCACGTATGAAATTATATAATATCGCTCTCATCGATCGGGTATGCATCAAACAACATTACTATGGATTTGCACTCCCACGTACCATCGCGTATATTTTGGGAGTCCCCACTAGGTTGTTGTCTTGCCATAGGTAGCCAATTTAGCCACCTTGTAAACATGATACACCAAACACAACATTCATTGAGATTTCTTGCTCGTACTTCTTGGTTCTCCAAGAGGTATTCTGCAATTCACGAATACTTAGTAAATCCTTTTGCCTAGCTTACCCCTTTTTGATCTAAAATAAATTTCCCATGAAATAACATCTTAGTTGTGCATGACTCCTTAAGAGATATAAGGTTGAGCCTAATGGAAACAGTTCCTGATTTTACCAATCAAGGAATCCCCTCAAATGGGAATATTGGTCCTTTTCCTTCATTTTGAAATGTTGGCCCTCCCTATATGGCAACGTTGTCCCTCTTGGGATTAACCATTGGTTTTCTAGTTTTTTTATTTTCAACCCCCATGGTTCCAAATGTCCAAGTTGCTTCTTAACCAAGTTAGCCTTCACTTTAAAACTGTCAACCTCATGTTGATCCTAAATTTGACCCCTCACCTTCTTCGCCTATTTCTTCACCCCGTTCTTCCTCTTCTCTTGGTGAAATTCTATACTCTAGTAACTAGGAAGCTAAAAATAAGAAGAAGAGGACGAAGAAGAAGCAAAATAAGCAAGGGGGAAACCAAGAAACCATTGCTACCCATGTAACTGATGTTGAAAAATATTCCAATAAGTCCACATAGTCAAATTCCCTTGCAAGCAATGTAAGGGTGACAACCTTCTTAGAGATTGTCCTGGTATTCCCAAGGTGTTAGAAGTGTGGTCTACTAGCTCACATCAGCCTTTTCCATCGGCCTCTAGAGATCATTCTTGTGATAAAACATCAACTAGTAATAAGTCCCATGGGGAAAAGGGTAAATTCAAATTTCCCTATAAGTTGTGTGAAGGGAATCATCTCATTCACTTTTTTCCTTATTTGTATGAATCCTACAAAGTATTTTAAAACCTTACATCTTCTCAGCCCCACCTTTCTGTTGGCTACCAAAAGCTTTCCTCTGATCCTCTGCTTGTTTATCAAGTGATTGATTAGAATTAATCTATGGTTAATCCCACTCTCTCCGAAACTGAATCTCATGAGTTCAATCTCGACTAGCCATTGGTTGAGAAAACGGTTGACCTGATTCCACCTTCAGTTGATCATAACTTTCCCATAGAGAGTAAACCCCATACCACTCAGGTTCTTTTTGTTTTTACATATTCCCATGAATTGGAGGGAAATTCTCTCATTACCATCGTACAGGAGGGTGATCCTCCCATTTCCATAACACAAGGGGGTAGTTCTCTCATTCCCATAACACACCCTCCAAGTAGTATGGTTGTTTCCTTTGATTAGAGTCGACTGGTAGGGTATCTTCTTCCTTCTTACGTTCCTTTTGAGATCACAGTACAGGCCTATAATATGGTCGTACCAAGAAAAATAATATATGAAGGTGCATCTGTTAGTATTATGTCCTCAACTACTTGGAAATCTTTAGGTTCATTGCAGCTTGTGCCTATTCCCAGAATCTGTTGGCTTTTAACATAGGAACAAGTAAACTATTAGGGGTCCTTCCTAAGTTTCCTATTATTTTGGGAGGAAAGACCATATATATCGATGTGATGGTTGTCCAAGGCCCTCTTGACTTTGACTTACTCCTTGGGTGTGAATATACTTATGTCATGGGAGCTCTTGTCTCTTATCTCTTTCGTGTGATGTGTTTCCTACATGAATTGTGACCATTGATCAACTTTCATTCATTGGTCCTAATATGGCTCCCAATCAACCATTTTCCCTAAATGATTCTTACATGCAAGTGGTATCATCCTCACCATAGATTAAGTATGTGGCAACTTGTTCCATGCCTGTGTCTACTGATGATCTAGTCAGTGATATAGTTCATCATGTACTGGGGGCATTAGACCTTGATTTCCATAGTTTTGTTCTCCCATATGATGAAAGCCTCTTGGAATCCATGACCTCTTATGGGTCATGAGAAATTTTTGGAGCAAATTCCTTTTCTTGTGTCAATATTGTTAAAAAATTAAACAAGGTGTCATGAGGATAGTTCTTTTACTATGTCAACCTCATTAAAAAATGAAACAGGTTCCCATGAGGATTTTTCTTTTATTATGTCAACCTCGTTAAAAATTGAAATAGGTCACTATGAGCATAGTTATTTTATTGTGTCAAGCTCGTTAAAAAACTAAACAAATCTCGTTTCAATTCAATTATTTGGTTATATCTCGTAAATTCCCAGTTGAGTCTTTCACTTGATATCGTAAATGAACCTTCATTCCATCCACATGTTAGTAACTAGTATTATTATTAGATGAATGAAATGAAGCTTGGGGGTCATGTACCTCGAATTGAGTCTTTATCTTGGGGGCATGCAAACTTATTCCAAGTATAGATAGTTTCTGTTTCAAGCTTGTGTAAAATCAAACCACTTTCAAGCATAGTTTTTCCACATGTTTCAAGCTTGTGTAAAAATGAAAAAATTTCAAGCATAGTTTCCCATGTTTCAAGCTTGTGTAAAAAAAAATGAAGCCATTCCTATCCACCTCTCTTGATTTCTCTTTTATCTACCTCTTTTTCCATATGAGCGTTGGTTTTCTCACTCCATCGTCACCATCTTCTTGCCCGATCTTACACTCTCACTTGATTATTTTACCCTTTCTTGAGGAACCGCTGTGATGAGTGGTATTATTATCCAACCTCTTGACCTTTATGTGTTATGAGAAGTTCCATCATAATTGGAACTATTCACTACCCCTTATACCACTTGTTCCTTCAGGTGGAGACAACTTTAAGCTCTTTTCTGACTCTCGAAAAATGAAAAGATTTTCGAGCACTGTCCTTTCGAGCTCATTAAAATAAATGAATTAAAAACTTCTCAGTATATTTTTAACCCTTTTTCAGTCTGAGGATGACTAATTACGAAAAAATGAAACATTATTTAAACATGACTAAGCAGTTATCTCGAATATTGTTTTCTAGCTTTTTGGGTTCGAGGGACAATCTACAAAAATGGATCTTTGGAGTTTTCTTTTATTATTGTTTTTCAAACTCTCTCAACATGAAAAATATGTCAATTTACCCCTTCGTTGAACTCATAAAACTTAAACGGTGAAGGACTTGTCACCATGACGAGACCGAGCTACTCCTTCCTAGGGCTTGTTAAAATTACTAGGATGGATTCATCCGAAGGGTGAACTTATACGCTAAGCATATGGTATCCTCTTCAAGCTTGCTATAAAAAATAAGTAGTTACTCGCTAGAAATAGCAGGGAAAAATGGAAGTAAATTATGTCTTGTATTTTATATTAACAGCAGCATGTCGCTCTTGAAACTGACACTTATATGTATCTCATGTCAGGTTTGGGTTATTCTCTCTTCATCACTTTCCTCCTTGGGTTTATGAAATCCATTTTCCTCTCATTTGATCATATCTTGTTGTCACCATGACCATTGATCCCATTTTGAGTCAAATGTTTCCAAAATCTGGAGTCATGTCGCCAATATGTTCAAGAGAAGTCCTATCTGCAAAAGTAAAACCTCTTATACTTATCTGACCCTCTCTGAAACAATATTGAGTAATTCCTATCTACCTTGATAAATCCTATGTTTCGTGTTGATGATGTGGGAAACATTATGGCCCTCCTTCGACAGATCTCTTCCTGTCGGCATCAGCTCATTATCCAGGAATTTGATCTAGAACTCCATTTCTGTACCTTCGATCTTGCATGCCTCAATGGAAAGCTCTTCGCATTCGATGACAAGTTCACATCATTGGCCTTCGATCAAATGATTTTTCAAGTATTCGACTACGACTCCCTTATTCATAGTTGTAGATTGTGTTTTCATACCTTGAGGGCCATCACTATTATTGGTGGTTTCTCTCATGCATGTTAACAGTTTACATAATTGACTGGTAATCATGCGATTTCTACCATGTTCGACATCAACCCATCTATTCGCATGTTTATATTCCTACGTTGGACAGATCAAGACAGAGACGAAGACCCTAGATCACATCTGTTCGAATCTAAAATGTGTGGAGTATTCATGATTTTACACATGATCCTTTCTATACGGATGGTTGCGACCATGCGGTGGATCCATACATATGATCCTGTCTAGTCAGATGTTTGTGCCCATGTTGTGGATTCAAGTGTTATTTTGATGCCTATTCAGCAGTTTCCTCTTAGGAATATTTATATCAAAGATGTCACATATTGTATCGTGTTTGATTTTCAAGTCTCGTGATGGTGGTTTTCCAAATTCCTTTCCTTGACTAATAAATCACTTCAACCATCACTTCTAGTTTTTCTTTCATGTGTAAGGGGGCATTTTTTACACATTATTTTGTTGCATTCTCTATTCACTATCCAAACTATCGTCCTTTGTGTCACTCATGCCACAAATGTTGCAAAGCAAAAATGGCTATGAAAACATATTGACCATGAATAACATGCTAAAAAAATCCTTGAAGAAATGGAGAGTCAATGCATTACAACAATTATGGAAAAATCTTGTAAAAACACCAATTTTCAGCCCCAGCATGGTTCTCCCTTGTATTCCCTCACGCTTTTCACCATGTATGTAACTGGTAAATAGCACTAGCAGTGCGAGAATTAAATTTAAAAGTCGTGTTGGTCCTCTTCAGGCAAGTTCTCCAAAAATGGAGCAAAAGCTTCTTCCTCTAGACATCTCGAGAACAGAATTCTGGTATCAGTTGGCTAGAGATTATGTCGAGTTCTCCTATTTTGAGTCCTTGATCGTACCATTAAGGAATTTCCTCCTTATTTTTTGGATGCTTAACCTCTCTATCCTACCTATAAATGAATTCCATGCATTCCCCAAATTTTTGGTCATTGTTAGTTTCCTTTCTAGTGTTTGAGTGCGCCTAACTGTCAAAATTATAAGGAGAAGGAGTGGTTGAAGTATCTGGATTGGACTTGGGAACCCATCCTGAAGGAGGTCTCCAACATCAAGGAAACAATTGTACACTTCCCTCTTTAATTTATCAATAATACAAAGCATCTTTTACTTTCCATAAACTTGTCAACGATTACTTGCTTAGTATGATGCTCCTTGATCTATAATATGGTTTACATTAGAATGCAATATACTATGATTTCTTTGTTTGTTGTTGTTTGGTCTCTCTTGCAAGTATTCGTATGTAAAGGAATAGTAACGAGTGAGCTTGGAAGTAAAGAGATCAGGACTAACATAGACAAGTAACTACATAGAAGTGACTTAGTCCATCTTCCTCTCTCGTGTCATTTTGATTTAAGCTAGGAGAGTTTTCTTTATTTTGTCTCATTTGTTACTAGACCCACTCATTGGGCTAGAGGGACTGCTTCTATCTGTGGAAGGGGTTTCGTGGATAACAATTACATAACCAGATCATGCTAAAACAAAACATTCAAAAAATATAACCAAACGTATAACAACATTCATTATCATTGATAGGGAGATTAAGGTCAAAATCAGGTTTCCCAATGGTATCCTGATAGCGGGCCTCTGTCCCTTGAGATTCCTTGAAGTGCAGTTTCCTTATCATGCTTCTTAGCGTGTCCACTTCATCATACAGTCGAGAAAATTGGACTTTGAGAGTCTGCATCTCTTCTGCCAGCTAAACATGAGAATGGGAAATTTGACACAACTTTACTTTTAGCTCGTAGTCAGCATCCCGAAGGGCTTAGAAATAGAGATACATTGAAAACATGAGCTATCCTCTAAAAGAGAATTTTAATTCGAGGGGAAATGCATACTAATAAAGTAATTGTCGACCCAATTGTTGGAAATTGAGGAATATATTTTCAACTTACTATGAACAGAGTTGTGCTGACACAATAAAAAAGGAAGGTGACCAAAATGGCATGAAACCAACCTTTCTATGGTTGAATTACTTCAGATACCAAGGAAACTTTTGGACAGTTCCTTTCAAACAACCCCCCAATTTCCAATTAAAATTTTGTGGCCTCTTCCATGACCGATGTTCCAAGAGAGGTAAGTTTGACCAATAGTTTGGAATCGTACATAACTTAAGAGAAAAATGTTTGAAATACCTTGAAACAACTTAAACCACCACTAACTAGGAGGGGAAAGAACGAGCTGCCTAAGACCCAAATTTCTCTTTGAGCCCGCAATTCCAAAATGCCATAATTCCCATGAACTTAATTGATGAACCCACACAACCTCCAACTTAAGGAGAAACTGGAACCGAGAGAGGAGCTCTGAAAAGATCTTCCTCCAAAGAGGAATTCTTGATACCACAATTGGCAGGTTAAGTAACCCAAAGGTCTCAAAATCCATAATATTAAAGAAAACTTGAGTCGGAGAGACGAGAGATAATGATCCCAAAAGGAAGCCTCTTGATAATTTAACACCACCATCAATGCTATCCCACACGAGATCCATTAATTTAGGCATTAATTCCCTTATGAATTTCTTTGACTTCCTCAACATTGTGCAATCAGGAGAATTTTCCCTACACTTGAACTGGGTAGGAGTGATGTTTTGAGCATGTGAATCAGAACATACAAACACAACATGATGAAAGCAACCAGGAAAGGACACTTAATTTGCTAACAGAAGGCCGGCAAAAAACCATGAAGTCGTGTGAGGGAGCATTGTCTCATCATTTAATAATGAGGATTGATTTTGAGGGTCTCAATTTATTAATGAGATAACCATGACACTAAATCCAAAATTATCTACCTTGATCCTAGAATCAAAATACATTATCATATAGCCACAGGTCTTGCAAATCCATAAGGAATTAAACATTTGGATTAGGACTCATTTATAATAAGCATTATTTCCATCAAGGAGCATGCCATGTTTGCTAGATCATCTACCTTTGAGTTATTGGATCACAAGATGTGGTACAATTCCTTGTTTTGGAAAACTGACATTAATTCTTTGATTCTTTGAAAGTTCTTAGAAAGAGAGTCGTCTTTTGGAAGCTTGTAAAATTTTAGATGTTGAATCATTAAGAGGGAATCCCCAAGAATAATCAAATATTTCGCCCCTTTGTATTTTTATATGTAGATTCCCTAGTGTTGAGATTCAATAAGAAAAAATTATTGATCCTAGTGAAAATTAAGCACCTACACTAGGGTGGGGCCCACAGGCTATTTTTAGGTGTATGTCTATTTTTAGACACATGTCTATTTTTATCATCCCTTAATTTAGATGGAAATTAAACTGTAATCTATTCTCAATGAGAACTTGAAATTATTTAACTAAAGTGGAAAATAATTTAGCTAAGATAATTTCGAGTTAAGTGGTTGGTTGGTGGGACATGCAGGTTGACTTTAGTTGTAACTGAGTGATTCAAGTTGTAACAGAGTTGGAAGTGTAGTGGTGCATGAGTTGTGTAAGTTATAAGTAGTTTAAATCAGTTAAGTGAGTTAAAGTCAATTATTCTAGTTGTAGCTGAAGATACACTAGTGAGAGATCAAGTGAACTAATTATTAATTAATTCAAAATCAGTGGTCTCACATGCAACTGAAGATTTACTATTATTAGCTGCATGCATGCCAAATCCAGTGGAGACCAAGTTAAGTTCTAGTTGAAATGAAAGTAAACTATCAGTTGTGACATCATCCATTTGCACACATGCAAGCACACACACATTGGATGTGCCCATGAGGATTTAATAGTCAAGGCAGGTAAGAAGGCATCAATTTAGGGATTGCTTTCAGCAGGGATTTCACAGTGGAGGCAAGTGGTGTAGAGACAGTAAATTGAGCAAGTGATTTGCCAATTTTTGTATGATAGTGTGAGACAATTAGCTGATGTATTGAGGGCTCTTGTGATTGGAGATTTGTATGTAATTATTTCATGATACATGATATAATATACAATAGAAGATAGTGGGTTTTTAGCTGTAATCTTTCCCCGAGAAATTACTTGTGTTGTGTGTGATTGATATTTCTTCATACTTATGTAATATGCGATTGTGTTTTTAATTCCGCAAAGTTTTATAGAATTGATTCAATATTTAAATTTATCATATTATTATATTGGGTGAATCCAAGATATACATGCATATTCTATAATTTCTACACAGTATCGGAGCACAAGAAATTGCAGAAGTGAAGCATGAGCTGAGTTTGTGGTTGGATAGAATTCGAATTTGCAGAAAGACTTTCTTGGTGCTACAGTTGATTCAAGATTGAAATGGATTTCAATGGCTTGAGGTTAGAGTATGCACTTGAGGGAAGCTTGAACTACATTTCTCGGAAGGATAGGATGGAGGTGGTACTCGAAGGCAATGGATTGAAGGAATTCATTGAAAAAGATGTTCCTAAGCTAGATGTCGCAAATGCTACCAATCTTGATGCATGGAAAAAGAAAGTGGTAAAGGTGAGGAGGATACTATTGCAGGGAGTACAATACCACATTTTCTCAAGCTTCCATGGGAAAGCCACACCATATGCTATGTGGAAGGCTTTGACAGATCTACTCCAAAGTAGCAGTGACCATAGGAAATTGGCACTCAAAGATAAACTTAGGAAGATCAAGATGGAAAAGGGCAACGCCATTCCAAAATATCTCACAAAGTTTGTCCAATGTCAGGATGAACTGGGAAGTGTGGGAATAACAGTCGTTGATGATGATTTGGTGAGTTTGGATCTCCTAGGACTTCCTAAGAGTTGGCACAGTTATGAAGTCTCTGTCAACAGACAGGAAAAAATTTCGGATTGGGAATGACTGTGGTCGGATCTAGTGCAGGAGCAGTTAAGGCAGAACACCAGAGATGGCTCTTCATCAAATCATGATGATGAAGAGGATTGTGCTTTGGCTTCCAAGGCGAAGAAGGGGAAGGGGAATAAATTCCATTCTAAATCTGAGTCTAAAGGCAAGAAGCAGGACATGTCCAAGGTAAAGTGTTTTCATTGTCACGAACATGGGAACTTTTCTACTAACCGTCCACAAAAGAAGAAGAACAAGAAGGCTTCTAGATCTACAGCTAGTGAGGCCCTTGCCTTACAATTTTAGCTTGACTTCTCCTTGATTGCAGGCATGGTGTCAAGTTCATTGGGATTGGTGTGGTATTCGAATAGTGATGCTTCCTTTCACATGACGGGAGATAAGGAAATTTTCAGTGACTTAGAGGTGAAATATCTCCAGATGCATATTGTTACACCGATTTTTGGTCATCTAACCTGTTACTATTATATGGACCAAAGTACACCATTAAGACCAATTTTCCCCAAGTAAAATTGCATTCACTATGAGAAATAACTTAGTAATCCATAATTTATTAAGTTGTTTATGGTCTAAACAGGAAACCCCATGAGGAATAATTGAATAAATCCTTAGTAGTTTGATTTTTCTCAAGGGATAATTAATTAACCATAGTTTAATTAATATTCTTGGTCATATTTAACCCAAAACTACAAAATTAATTAGATAAATCACTATTTATCTTATTATTTTCTAGGAATAATTATTTAAAACATTATTTAAATGATATTCCTTGTTAAATTTGGATAAATCATTTATAAATAATTGAATAAATAATTATTTATTTAATTATCACTCAACCATATTCTTAAAATAATAAATAAATCATTTATTTATTTATGATTTAAAAATAAAAGGATTTGACCAAATTCAAACTCTTTTTCCTTCGAACAAAAATAATAAAATATTCCATCAAAGTTGGATCTAGATTTGGTTAATAATATTTTAATTATGCGCCAATATCTAGACTAACTCAATATTTTGTTATAAATAGAAGGGTTTTTCCATTCATTCACTACCTTTTGTTGCCTAAAGATCGCTCTCAATCTATACTTTTGGGCTGACTTTGATCCTCCATCATTGTCATATTTTTCTACCTTGTTGCTTATGAGCTCCCCTTGAGTTCCATTTTGTCTGGGTTTTCTACACCATCAAGAGAGAGAGATCTTAGATCTGGGCACTGAGGACATACAAGAACCCATCCCATTAAGGGGGACTGGTAACATATTTCTATGTTCGCTTCCCAGGTGTCATAAATAAAAAAAAATGTTTAAAAATTCTTGTCTTGTTCATTGGATGCATGGAGTAACTCTTGCTTTTTATTTGTTTTTTAATGCCTTTAACTGCATAGATCTAGATCTATATAGCATTTATTCTTATCACTAACTACAGATATAATGAAATTGACAGTCATCTTTGATGTTAGGGTTGTTTTTTATGCATAGGTAAAGTGAGCTTTTTTCGTACGCTTGCGATTAGATTCACACTAACACACATTGATATGGGCAACGACGGATGATACAGTGCTACCAGGATTGGTACCATCACCTTTCAGAGGGAGTCAGGTAAACCATTTAAATTAAAATATGTAATGCATGTTTGAGGTCTGAAGAAAAATTTGGTCTTAGTCACAATGTTGGAGGAAAGAGGCTATGATGTTGTATTTTGTGATGGAAAATATTTCCTCCTACATAAAACAACAGGTCAAGCCAAGAGGATATGAATTCGAGTTAAGAATCTCTACAAGCTGGAGGTAGATGGCTGCGCTGCCATGATGGGAAACATAGAAAAAATGGTGAACCAGGATGAGGGTGAATTATGGCATAGGCGATTGGGCCATCTTCATCATGGAGCCTTGAAATTCATGTAGCAAATATCTACTAGACTTTCAATGGGAACACTTCCTCAGTTAGATCAGCACAAGGGTTACACCATGGAGGAGTATGTAAAGTCCACCTTTCATGAGAAGGAGAACCGTGCTTCGGGGATCCTTGACAGAGTTCACATAGAAGTGCATGGACCATTCTCGGTTGCTTCAAAAGAAAAACATAAGTACTATGTAATATTTTTTGATGACTTTTCTCATAAATGCTAGATATTATTCATGCAGAAGAAAGATCAAACATTCTCTAAGTTCTGTAAGTTTAATGCATTGGTGGAGAAAGAGTCGAGGAAGCAAGTGAAGGCCCTCAGAAGCGATAATGGTGGAGAATACATCTCTAATGAATTCAAGAACTTTTGCAGCAAAGAAGGAATTCGAAGAGAACTCATAGCACTTCATAACCCACAGAAGAATGGGGTCACGGAGAGGAAGAACAGAACGATCGTGGGTGCAGCACGAGCGATGTTGCATGATCAAGGCCTACCAATGCATTTGTGGGCGGAAGCATGCAACACTGCGGTTTATGTGTAGAACCATTGTCCTCATAGAGTACTTGGCATGAGTGCACCTGAAGAAGCTTTCACTGGTAAGAAGTCGGATGTTTCACACTTTAATATTTTTGGCTCATTTGTTTATGTGCATGTGACCAAGGACGCCAGGAAGAATCTGGAGCCAACTGCTAAAGTTGGGATTTTTTTGGGGTACACAAAAACATCCCATAATTATTGTGTGTATTTTCCAAACAGCAGAATGACTGTTGTGCGACGGGATACAAAATTTGATGAGGGGAAATCCATGCGGTTGTCGCTTGAGAGGGAGTTGGACTTGCATATGGAGTAGGAAATGTTGGTTCCTAAAGATGAGTCTCTAGATGTGGATCAACCAAAAGAGGAGGTTCATGGGGTGGAGGAAGCCATTGATGCAAAGCCATCCATCATAAATGGCAGAAGGTGCACCATGAAAGCTGATAGGTTGAGACTTGATGTTGCACAGAATGTAGGATCCCCTACTTCATAGCGCAGACAGAGACAGTCTCCTGGCTGATTTACTGGATACATGGCTCTCATGAGAAAATGTATTGTGACTGAACCATCTTCCTTTCAGGAAGCAGTGCAGTAGCCTACTTGGGTTGATGCAATGGTGGAGGAGTATGACTCCATTGTCAAAAACAATGCTTGGTAAATTTCTCCAAGACCGGTTGATAAATCAGTGGTAGGTTTGAGATGGATATATAAGGTAAAGCAAGATGGTGATGGGAGTGTGGAGAAATACAAGGCCATATTTGTGGCCCGGGGATTCTCACAGATCGAGGGGATAGATTATGATGAGATCTTTTCACCTGTCGCAATGTACTCTTCCATAAGGACCATCCTTGCACTCTCAGTGCAGATGGGCTAGCGCATTCATCAAATGGATGTGAAAACTAAATTTCTCAATGGGATCATTGAGGAAGAGGTGTACATAGAGCAGCCTGAAGGTTTCAAGATCTTCAACAGCGAGTCGCATGTGTGCCAACTCAAAAGAGCATTGTATGGGCTGAAGCAAGCACCCCGTGCTTGGTACACTCGGATAGACAGCTATTTCACCGGACTAGACTTCACCAAAAGTCAAGCAAATGAAAACCTGTACCAAATTGTGGTGGAGGGTAAGCTTTTAATCATTGTTCTTTATGTTGATGATTTAATATTGACTGGTGATGAGAATTTGATACACTCATGCAAGGAGGATCTTGCAAGGAAGTTTGAAATGAAGGATATGGGCATCCTTCATTATTTCCTTGGATTGGAAATATGGCAGCGAGATGGTGAAATTTTTGTGTCTCAAGGAAGGTATTCTAAGGAGATACTGGGTAAGTTTAACATGGAGGGCTACAAACCCATGTTTACTACTCTTCCAAGAAACTGGAGAAAAGAGTACGCTACTTCTGGAGAGGTAGTGGATGCTATTTTCTATCGACAGTTAGTGGGTTTGCTAATGTATCTAGTGAACACAAGATCAGAAATATGCTATGCGGTTAACTAGCTGATTCAAGCTATGGTTAAGCCTACCAAGCTCTTTTGGAAGGTGGGGAAGCATGTCCTGAGATACCTGAGGGTCACATCAGAGTATGGTCTATGGTACAGACAGACGGATGGAGTGAAGTTACATGGCTTCACGAATGCAGACTGGGTTGGAAGTCCAGCGGACAGAAAGAGCACATCAGGGGGGATCTTTAGCATTGGATCTATAGTTGTTTCTTGGTACAGCAAGAAGCAGAGATCTGTGGCACTCATTTCAGCAAAAATGGAATACATGGAAGCAAGTCAAGTTGGATGTGAGGCTATCTTGATGAGAAACATCTTGGTTGGTTTGTTTGGTTCTCATATGGATCTTACAGTGATTCATTGTGATAATAAGAATTGTATTAAACTCTTGATTAATCATGTGTTTCATGATAGATCCAAGAATATAGATATCTAATACCATCATCTCAGATATTGTGTGCAAAGGAGAATTATGTTTCTTCAGTACATTCCCACGGAAGATCGGGATGTAGATATTCTAATGAAGGCTCTCACCAGGAGCAAATTCGAATACCATAGAGACAGGATTGGGGTGAAGGATAATCCCTTTCTTGTTGAGAGGGAAAGCTGAGATTCAACAAGAAAAAATTCTTGATCCTAGTGAAAATTAAGCACCTACACTAGGGTGGGGCCCACAGGCTATTTTTAGGTGTATGTATATTTTTAGACACATGTCTATTTTTACTATCCCTTAATTTAGATGGACATTAAACTAAAATCTATTCTCAATGAGAACTTGAAAAAAGTTAACTGAAGTGGAAAATCATTTAGCTAAGTGAATTTTGAGTTAAGTGGTTGGTTGGTGGGACATGCAGGTTGACTTTAGTTGTAACTGAGTGATTCGAGTTGTAACAGAGTTGGAAGTGCAGTGGTGCATGAGTTGTCAAAGTTGTAAGTAGTTTAACTCAGTTAAGTGAGTTAAACTCAGTTGTGCTAGTTGTAATTGAAGATACACTAGTGAGAGATCAAGTGAATTAATTATTAATTAATTCACAATCAGTGGTTTCACATGCAACTGAAGATTTACTATTATTAGCTACATGCATGTCAGATCTAGTGGAGACCCAGTTGAGTTCTAGGTGAAATGGAAGTAAACTATCAGTTGTGACATTATTTTCTTGCACACATGCAAGAACACACACATTGGATGTGCCCATGAGGATTGCACAATCAAGGTAGGAAAGAAGGCATCAATTCAAGGATTTCTTTTAGCAGGGAGTGTGTAGTGGAGGTAGGATGACTGGAGATAGTAAATTGAGAAGGTGATTTGAAAATTTTTGTATGACAGTGTGAGACAATTAGTTGATGTAATGAGGGCTCTTGTGATTGGAGTTTGGTATGTAATTGTTTCATGATCCATGATATAATATACAATAGAAGATAGTGGGGTTTTTAACTGTAAGCTTTCCCCGAGAAATTATCTGTGTTTTGTGTGATTGATATTTCTTCATGCTTATGTAATTGGAAATTATGTTTTTAATTCCGAAAATATTTGTAGAAGTGATTCAGTATTTAAATTTAGCATATTGTTTGATCAGGTGAATCCAAGATATACATGCATATTGTATAATTTCTACACCCAGATGAGACCATAGGTTTCGACTTGATTGTTTGACCTTTTCCCCAAACCTCATGAATACATGTCTTCAACAATTCCATCGGGATTAATTGGGATTAAAAAAAACCCATGCCCCTCCTACCACCCCTCAAAAAATGAGTTCTTAAGCAATAATATGTTTTATAAAATTTGAGTAATCTTCAAGTGCAACTTTTTGGAAAGTTTTCTGGTTTATTTTCATATCTAATTTGCCTAGAATCGAGTAGGGATTCATTCAAATTATCACAAGTTTGATTGGTGAACTCTTCACAATAGAAGTCCCCCAAGGGCTTTTGAGGGTGTTGAATCCATATTTGCAACCAAAAGACCAATATAAACAACACAAATCAAGATTTGGCTATAAACTATTTTTCATCGAATTTTGCCTAAAAACCCTCCAAAAAATCCAAAAATTCGCACCTAAATACTACTCCTATAAAAATAACTTAAACATATCAAAAATAAATAAAATTTTGAATTTATGACCAATAATATTTTATAAAGTTAATTTAATATTTAAAAATAAATTATTTCAAATTTTTTTTGTCAAGTGGTTTGAGTTCTCCAAAGATTACATCAGGCTTGACCTGTGGCTTGAGAAATAGTGACCCATGGGCATCTAAGTCGTCAAAATCACCCAGGGATCGCACCTGTTCTGGGCCACACCAACCCTTAACATGACTTTATTTTTTCCCACATAGTTTCAACGAGGTGACCTTCACATCACGGAGTGACTTAACAATACACCTCGTCACTGTCTATTCTACGCCCTGTGTGAAAATTGTTTCAATTTTATTATTTACAAAAATAAATAATAACTAAAAATATTTTATAAGATTAATTAAATATTATAAAAGAATTATAAAAGACAAATTCTTTTATTTTTAAAGATTAAGTAATAAAGAATAACATTTTATCAAATTATTTTTAATATTATAAAATAATTATTTCATTTATATTATTTACAAGATTAAGTAATAAATAAATATTTAAAATTAATGTTTAACTAAAATAATTGTATTGTATTGTAGAAAATGTACAAAAATAACAAGTTTGGGGGACAGCCAACCCGATACAAGATATAAACAAAAGAAAAAGAGACTGGCGGGCAAAAAATTGTAGCCAATAGGGAAATATTTGATCCAAGTTTATGAAGGAACGAAATGAAATACAAATATAAACATAAACATATAGATGTAGTAAAAATAAAAATTATTTCATTAATATCAAAGAACTGAAAGATGCTTACATACAAAATGGAAATAAACTAGCTCAGGCAATGGTAGCTTATCTCTAAGAAGATATGTGGCGGCTACATGCCTCTTAACTATGTTACAATGAGGCTAAAGGGACATTTTATTATTGAACAACAAAGGGAAACCATAAACAACCAAAACCTTAACCCTAGGAGATGGAACACCAAGATTTTGTGGGTCCCATTGGCTTTAGTTGGATAGCCAACTTCTCGAGGTCGTAACTTGGTCATATGATATTTTTTTAGCACGTACGATACCTTGTTAGAAAGGTTTCTTCGATTACTACAGTATTTTCAACTGGCCCTTGCCTATAACTGTGGGCCTACTGTGGACCTCAAAAAAATGTCTTTTACGGGTTCAAAACAACTCTCGAAGTTCAGGACCCAAAAAATTGCTAAAAATACTAAATTTTTCTATAAACAAAGAAAATGATGAAACCAACTGGAGTTCCAGGTGGAATAAGTGGGTTGGCACAAATTTCCACTTGGATCAGTCATCCTCCCTTAGGAATAAATGGTCCCCATTGCGTGCAGAGCCTCCATGAGGTGAGGAATATTTTGTAAAACATGGTCCTTGGTGAGCTACTTTCCCTGGTGAATGAGTTGGCATGTTTTAACAACTTGATATAGTTGGATCCTCTACTGGTGAGTGTTCTTGATCTGTTTGTCCATGATCCTATCATTTTTTTCTTGTTCGGTACAACTTGGGTTGAGATTTATTGGTGTAAGTTGCTTAGCAATGTCTTATGTGTCCAACGATGGGGGGAAGTATGGTTGTAACTGGTCCACATTGAATATTGGGGAAAAACTAAGGAACGATGGAATTTTGAGCTCAAAAGAATTGTCTCCTACAGCCTTAATGATGGTTTAAGGCCCATATCTGATCAATTGAATCTTGCAGTGGGCCCCATCGAGGAGCTCCTTCTTCAAATGTAACCAAAATTTATCGCCCACCTGAAACTTGTGTGGAACCCAATGTTGATCATGAAATTGTTTGTACTTAGAATTTTCTCTATCCAATATGTCATGGACCTGTTGGCATATGTGTTTAATGATTTCAATGAAGTTGGCAGATCTATTAGATTCATACTGGACATGATCTAAATCTTCCTGAGTAGCTGCAAGCAGTATGGAAACATCAATGGGACATAGTGGTTGGAATCCAAACCCCACCTGAAAGGATTTGTGGCCAGTTGATATATGGAGATCTCTGTTGTAGTTGTGTTGGACATAGGGGAGTCTTCCATCCCATCATGTGCATGGATACTTTGAGTTGTACATGTGCAGGATGTGCATGATCATCATGTTGACGACCTCTATTTGGGCATTAGTTCGGGGGTGGAAGGTCGTGGACTTAGTGAGCTTGGTATCCAACAATGAATAGAGGCTTGACTATAATTTACTTAGGAACATGTTGTCCTGATTTGAGATAGTGAAATATGGCATCCCAAATTGTACCCATACTCGTTCAAATAAGGGTTTGACAGTGGCTTTTGTTGTGGTACTCTTCTTGTAGGCTACCAAAATGTTCATCTTAGAGAATCTGTTGAAAACCACAAGAACACGATCGTTTCCATGCTTGGTAGAAGGAAGGCCCGACATGTAATCCATGGAGATGGGTTCCCAGGGCTGGCTAAGAGTAGGAATAGGAGTATAAAATCCTTGCTTCTCTATTGTAGGTTTGTAAATGGCATAGGTAGTGCGGGATATGATGTACTTCCCAACATCATGTTGAAGGTTCAACCAATAAAAATACTTTTGTAGCACTACCACTATATTTTCTACCCCAAAATGTCCAACGACCCAACTATAGTATGCCTCCAAAATCATCTTGGCATGCTCGCTTGGAGGAACACAAAGTTGTCCTATGTGGCATAACAGTTCTTCCTAAAAGTGAAAGTCTGGAACTTCCTTGCATTCTAGGAGCAACTGGTATGTGGTGTTGAATTTTGGATCACTTTTGTAAAGATGCCACCATCTCGAAGTCTCATGTCCATAAGATTCAAGAATAGTGGTCAGTGCCATAACTGACAAACAGTTCAAGTAGTATGCAACATTATTGGTGTTTCCCTTCTTGTACTTAATGTTAAAATGGAACGGTTGCAGATATGTGGACCATTTCTGATGGTGATCGTTCTGTAACTTTCCTTATGTCTGTATGAACTACATGGGTTGGTGGTCCGTGTGGATGACAATTTCCTTCCCCAAAATGTAATGCTTCCATTATTGGTAGGTCTGCATAACGGAATGCATCTCTTTTTCATAGGTAGGATACTTTCGAACTATATCTGCAAGTGTCTCATTATGATATGCCACTGGATGCCCCTGTTGGGTAAGAACTGCACCAATAACATAGTCGAAGGTATCTATATCAATTTAAAATGCTTGTTGCAGGTTTGGTAATGTGAGCATTGGTGGAAAGTAGAGGTGATGCTTCAGCTTGGAAAGCACATTATGTTGGGATTCATACCAAAATAAATTTTATTTTTCTCTTCCCTTGGTGACTTGACTCAAAGGCCAAGTTATATGAGAGAATCCCAACACAAACCTGCAATAGAAATTGGAAAGACCCATAAATTTGTGGAGCTCTATTATAGTGGTTGGGGCTAGCTAATCCCGAATAACTTGTATCTTGGCTAGGCCACATGCACACCCCACTCATCAATGATGTACCCCAAATATTGAACCTGGGTCATACCAAAAGTGAATTTCTCCAAATTGGAACATATTTTTACTTTTCGTAGGGTTTGAAGGAATTGTCGAGTATGGTGTAGGTACCCTTCCCAACTTTGGCTGAAGATCAGGATTTTTTCCAAATACAATACCACGAACAAGTTAGTGAAAGGCCGCAAGGTGTCATCCATCAGCCTCATGAAGGTTGAAGGAGCATTCGACAACCTGAAAGGCATGACCATCCATTCGAAAAGGCCCTTCTTGGATTTGAAGGAATTCTTCCAAAAATCATAGCGTTCGATTGGTACTTGGTTATAACTAGAACTCAAGTCAATATTGCTGAAATATTTGGCCCCCTTGAGTTGGTTCATAAGGTCATCAATCTGTGGGATTGGATACCTATTCTAGACAGTGATCTTATTCAATGCCCGATAGTCAATACAGAGCCTCCAGGTTCTTTCCTTCTTCTGTACCAATGCGATCAGGATCCCATAGGGTGATGAACTTGGATTGATGTTCCCTTTATACAACATCTCCTGAATCTACCTCTTGATTTTTCCGTTCTCTAGAACATAGTATCAATATATAGTTCCATTGGGTAGTGGTGCGCCCAGGGTCATATCGATGGAGTTCTTTACCTAACAGTGCAGGGGTACCCCTATGGGTGAGGTGAAGATGTCCCTATACTCCTCCATGACCTTGTCCATATGTTGTTGTCATGTGGATGAGCCCTGTTTAGAGGCTATGGATGTGGCCACAATATTCCTCTTTCTCTGAGGGTGAATCATAAGACAAATTTCCTTGTCTGGGAAATGATCTTGTTGCATTTTTTAGTGGAGATCAAAGAAAAGGCGATATGTGACACTACCTTTGATATCCTAAAAAAATTATAACCTAAAGTAATAATAACATAATGAGATTTGGATTCATATATAGCATGACATTTCCATAGGTATCATTGACCTAATAAAACATCGACGTACTTCCAAAGGGGCAACATCGCACAATACCTCATCTGCAAAGGGCTTGATGTTATAAGGTAGGCGACACTGTTGGCTGACATGGAGATCTCACCCTTGGTGGATCCATCCAATGGTGTAAAGTTGTGGGTGTTGCATTGTTGGAAGCTTCAATCTCTTAACAACCTCATCTAATATCAGGTTCTTTTGGCTCCCACTGTCAACGATGAATTCACCAGCGAGCCCTTTACCTACATTTGTGAGTGGAAGAGCCATTCCCCCTCCTCTTGATCCTCAGGTTCTGCCTTTTGGAGCTTGGTGGTGGCTACACCGCAGTGGGTTCTGCGTCAATGATCTATTTTCCCTTGTCGATTCCCTTATTGGTTTTCGACTTAGAATCAAAGCATGCATCCATCTTGAGCCTTTTAGCTGAGCCACTAACACCTGCTTTGCATGACATTCGTTCATATTGCGAGTGTTAGTTTTATGGAACTCACACCACATGTCAGTGTCCTTCTTCTCCTTCCTGTTATTCTTAGCTAGCGACTTCGAGTAGTTGTCCTAGGGGGTCACATCCTGGCTATGCCATTTTCTCTATGGCTTGGGGGCGCCTTTTCTCTGCTTTAGGTTCGCAAATCCAAAGTCTCGCTTCTTCTACTTATATTTTTGCTCAATCTTGGTAGCATATTGGTATGCTACACCAGCTGAGAGATGTCATTGAGAATTTTGAGGTCTAAAATGGGCCTCCTAAGGAAATTATAAAATAATAGTGGAAAAAATCTAATAAGATTTGATGACATCATCAAATTTTAGAGGGAAAAATGAAAAAACTACTTTTCAATTCATATTTTCAACTTATCTCCCAAAGTTTTTACTCAAATTTCGAGCGGGAGTACTCGTTGGATGCGGAATTTAATTCCCCATCCAAGGAGTACCCATGTTGCATACTTTCGATGGGTCCTACTACACGAAAAATGAGAAATACATAAAAAAACGTGATTACAATCACGTTTTTTATGTATTTCTCATTTTTCGTGTAGAAGAGTTCATAAAAAGTATGCAACATAATTATACTGGTCTTAATTAAATTCACATGTGCCGCTCAAAATTTGATAAAAGTAGGAGGCTAAGATTTAAAAATACGGTGAAAAAAATTAGTTTTATTATTATTTTTAATATTTTACTTTTTACTCCAAAATGGTGAATCATCCATTATGGATGACATCATTCATGTACATAATTGTTAGACCTCAAAATTCCTAATGCTAGAACTCCATTTCCTCCTGAATGTATTTGTGCAAACAACCATGGTAATTGAGCACCAGATGTTTCTCAAAGTATTTGATACCCAAATTTGTGCACAGGGTATGGAAAATATTTGGCAGCTCATGCACATCTTGATCCCTTTGCTACCGCAGTGTAGTCCATTGTATGTACTTGTCATCATATCTCACAACAGGGTAATATTGTTCCTTAATGGCATCTCAGAAATAATTCCAAGTGGGTGCAGCTGAAAACAAAAAGTGTTCCTTCTCATCCTTCTGCTCACAGTAGGTTTCCCACTAGTCCTTGATGTGGGGGACAAGTTTGAGGAGTGCAAAAGTAATCTTCTCCCTATTGGAAAATCATGAACCGAAAAATATCCTTCCAACATATTTAACTGTTTATCAATGAAATTTGCATCTATTTGGCCTTCAAATATAGGAATGTCCAAGTTGAAGTAGATTTCTCCCTATTGTTGGAAACTAATGCTTCTTCCCTCTAGTGCCCCTACGTCTGGCACTCTTATCATTCTTCACATGTGAATCAATATTACTATCAGGTGGACGTGTGTAAAATGACTTGAAGGGCCATAAATGTTGAGCCAAGAGGAGATTTCCACCATCATGATTGCTAGAGTGGTGGATAGACGAGGGGGAAGGCCTGAGATTCCGCCAATCCCTCGGGGTGGATGCCTTGGGTATGTTCACCATTAATATTTTAAATGATTTTCTCTTTTGACAGACACCTTAATTCAAGGAACTAAAATCCTATATTCACTTCAATGATGGTAAGTAATAATTGATCCATTTCATCTCTCTTTTACTAGACTCATGTAAAAATAATATTTGGTTTATTAAATTTTTTTTATAGATGTATTTATAATGGAAAAAATATATTAGATTTTATATTTTTTATTACAAATATTACTTATATGTTCAAGATTTACTTTTAAAAATATATCTTATATTTTATAAATTAATATTAATATTATTTTTTTTAACGAAATAGGTATTTTTCTATTATATATCATGAATCACATAACTATAACCATTTACATCATATTTAACAAAACTTACTTCAGTGAGCTCATGCTTCCACATTCCAATATAACTAGAGAAAAACCTTCTTACATAGACATGCTCTATGGACTACGATTCTACATTGGCATTTCCCCTTCTATCATACAAAATTGCCCCATAAACAAAATGTATTTGCAGTGTATTAAGAGACATGATTAAAGAGTCTTGGAAGGCTTGAATTCCTCACTGGAGACCTTTTTCCCTTTGCTTGTCGCTACTCCACCTCCACCTCGCTGAAGAGCTCTTGCACCACGTTGGGGTCAGAGCATGGTTTACCAACTAAGAGTTCGTGAACCTCGTCAAATAAATTATCACTGAGAAGCTTTGAACCTCTAGAAAATAGATCTGATTCCATCTTAATGATTTTATTGTCCGCCATCGCCTCCAAAATTTCGTACAAGGTTGCATTGCCCACTTTCTCACTCTCCAACAACTCAATTCGACGTGTTAGAACATCTATTCTTCCCATAAGGAACTTAAACCAGAACAATATTACCTTTTTTCAACGTTCTATATCAGACTCCGGAGGTTGGTTTCCTTTCAATTCCATCACCATATTATTCAACAATAGAAAAATGTGAGAATAACTCCCATAGAATAGGAAAAAAAGCCCAAAGATCCTGAGGTTAACTTAAATAGGCCTTCTTCATCCAAGCTCCCTCGATTGCTCTCATTTTCTGCCATTAAAGCAATGTATTAACTGATATTCATGTCGATTGTGAGCTTGACCATCCCAAGATACCAATTTAGCATTCCTCGTAGAAAAATTGCAGAGGCATGAGGGGGAGATTGCATACAGCTCTGCTCCATTAATACAAATGATTATAATATTGTTGATCTAGCGAAAATGCCAACCATATTTTTTTAAGCAAAAAAACGACTGGTGTATATTCATGTACCAATACAATAACCATTTCACTTTCTTACAAATTTTCTTAGTTTTTCTTCAAGTAAATAAATAACATACAAAATATATAAAGGATGAGTTATGTTTAGCCCTGTGTTGTTCCCGTCCAAACTTTCCTTTTGTTCGGTCCTCCTTTTTGCAAAAACAGTGTTCTTCGCCCATTCCTTTTCCATACTTGTTCTTCTTTTGGTTCTTATACTTTTTTTGTTCTCAGCAGTGTTCCAAACATTTGTAGTTGTATTACTCCTGGTCAGTCATAGGGGTATATATCACGCCTTGTACGTATAGAAACAGTAAGCCAAAACTGTCATAATTGTCCCACTTTTTTCTTATGTTGTCTTTTTCTCTTGTATGTTCTCTTTGATGTCTCACCAGCTTTTGTGTTCAAAGAAATTTTATTGTACTCCTTGCCCTTTGTGCCATTTGCATCTGAATGTTCATAATTAATTTTCCCATATGTTCCTCTTAGTCCCTTCTTTGATAACCTGTCAGCTGTCATGTTTTTCTCTCTATAAGCATGAGTGAAAGAGATGGTAGAAAAGGATCTTACCAAAAAATTTATTCGTTCGATCCAAGAGGACAAGTGTATAGGAGCTATTTTATGTTTATGATTCAATTAATCAATCAGGATCTTGGATTCACCAAAAATCCATATTTTGTCCATGTAGATTTGTTTGGTGAACCATAAGAGACCCCACAATTCAAGTGTCTCCACCCTGGTATTCGTCCCATGTCCTCCAAACTAGTGAATATTATAATTAGATAAAGGATTATTCATCAACCATGCCCCGCAGCCACACTTGCCACTTTGTGTTGCACCATCAAAAAACCCCGCAGGATAGTGAATGTCATGTGGGAAGTGTCTTATAGATAAGTCTCTTGAAGAATTTTGTTGTATTCTCTGTTCCTCCCAAGTCTGAATTATGTGTGTCACTATCCACATACACGGAGTGTGCCTTTCCTCAAATATCTTCGAGTTTCTGCAAATCCACATTCTCCAATGAAATATAAGAGGTATGACCCGATATTCCTTACCCTTAGAGAACCACCACTGAGTGCATTCCTGGGTTAACTGGTAGTCTGGTGTCTGGAAATGGAAGTGCTTGCATATAAGTGATTTTACCTCTTTAGTAAATGTACAGTTGTAGAAGATGTGTTGATTGTCATATTTTTTGTTTTTGCACAACATACATATGCCCGGTCCTATCATGCCCCTTCTCATTAAATTTGTCCACGTTAGATTTTTGTTCTGCCACACACACCATAAAAATATGATTATCTTTTTTTGATTTATCTCCTTCCAACATTTATTAAACCAACACTTCTCTGTCATTCCACATTGTTGTTTAATCATCTCCATGTATGTTTCCTTGATGCTTGCTTGTCCCTTATATAATCTTCCCCCCATGTGATCCTGTCTCCTTCATTTGTTCCACACTAGCCCATGCCTCTCACAGTGTCAATATATGTCAACCATTCGATGGTGTCATTTCCTCCTAGTCCCATTTCCTCTGCACTTAACCATCTTGGGATCTCTTCCTCCCATCGTTGTATGCTTTGTACAAGGAAAAATATGCCATTACCATGTAAAATAGATCTCAAATGTTCACTTAATATGATATCCTCTAGAAATCCATAAATGTTTACTTTGCCAATCATGATCTTTTGTCCATTTTGAAAGGTCCATTTGACATGTCTTGTGAAGTTTGGCCATAGTTTATAAAACCCCTTCCATATTTCTAATCTCTTTTCAACCTATCTCCATCCCATGAAAAAATACCTCCTCCATGTCTTGTGTTCTTATGTATTTGTATGTTATGATGTAATGCCAAATGCCTTGAAGATGCATACACCTCCATAATGATTTCATCAGCAGAGATTTTCCAAAAAATTCTGTAATTAGAATCCCCCAACCCCCTATGTCCTTTGGCATTGTATTTCTTTTCCCCTTTATTTCTATTTCATAGGAAGTTGGTCATAGAAGCTTTAATCCTGTTGATGACACTTCGTGGAATCATATAGAGATGTGCCCAATATACAGTGAGCTATTGTAATACCGCATGTATTAAGGTCAACTTCCCCCCCTTGGATAACCATTTCAACGACCATCCATTGATCCGCTTTTTGTATTTGTCGATGATCCACTATCAGTCTACCACTTGGTATGTCGTTGGTTTAAGATGAAAGTCTAAATAAGTTAGACCCTCATCCAGTGGTTTTTTTTTTAATTTAAAAATGTTTCCAATCTGCCCAATGGTGTTTAAATTTTCCTCAAAAAAATAAATGCAGGGCTTCTCTCTGTTGGCTGCCATCCCCGACGCTGAACAGAATTTTGAAAAATGAATTTTATTCTTTCCCAACACTCTCAGATCAATGAACGAACATCATTACATCATCTACGAACAGACTATGTGTTATCTCCTGGCTTGTAGTGATCTTGATCCCCCAAAATGCACCCATTTCATTCTCCTTATTAATATTTATGCTTAAGGAGTCCATTATTAGCATAAATAGGAGGGGCAACAGTGCGCATCCCTGACGGAGACCTCTGCATGGTTTTAAAAAAATGGAAGTAGATCCGTTAGTTAGAATGGCCATTTATGTGTTGCATACACATCTCATGACCCACTCTATCACCTCCCTATGCATCCCAATCTTGTACATGACCATCCTCAAGAATTCCCAGTCTACACGGTCATAGGCCTTGCTCAAATCAACCTTCATCACAACCACCTCCCTATGCCTGCTATGGATAGTGTGAATAATCTCCTGTACTGTAGCCACTGTGTCGTGAATTACACGGTTGTCTAGAAACCTTAATTGTTACCTTGAAATATGGGTGGATAAGGCCCCCTTAATTCTTTCTGCAATCAATTTAGATGAGATTTTATATAACGTGTTGCACAAATAAATGTGTCTCTATTCGTCAAAAGTCTTAGAACCTTTCTTCTTTTGAATAAGGGTCAGAAACGTAGAGTTGATAGCCCCCCATATTCTTCCTTTCTTTCTGATATCATCTACCATGTCTGTTATGTATTTTAATAAAATATAAGAGAAGTGAATAAAGAAATATGGGGTCCATCCATATGGCCCCAAAATCTTGTCAGTTGATAGCAGTTTAAGTGTGGCCTCAACCTCCTCCATACTGACTTATTTGATCAGTTTCTCATTGCCAACCATCTATCCACAATGTGCATGGAAGGTGATGCTGATCTCCTCAAAGGACCATGGACCATGTTAATACCTCCAAGTGGACTCGCTCTTAATATACCACACTCCCCATATGTCTTGCATGTGGGGAGTTAATATCCAAAGTTGAGGATTCCTACCAATGCCATAATTTATGGCTTGATGCACCAAGTTTGAGATCATTCAATTATGGCATGGGGACATAACCTTTGTCATTTCCATTTAATTCAAGAGCTCCAACCCCCTGCTCCTTAATTCGCTACACCATCACCCTCACTATTTAAATGTACCAAACATTAATAAAGGGATGCTTCTTAAACAAATATATATTGTAGAATTATCATTTTCACCATAGAGGGACACGTGGGATCAGTTGACGACTTGGATTTTGAAATCATTCTAATAATTAGCATGGAATACCCAAGAATATTAATCGTCCATAAATTAATGTGAATATTATTAAAAGTGAATAAAATCGTGAATTATAATCTATAACATTTTATAAAATTACTTTAATATTTAAAAAAAAATTATTCATTTTTACTAAAATAATAATAATAAATTTTGTACAATTAATTTAAAGGCGTAGTCTAATTTATAGACGAAATGGACTTTTTCACCAGAATGCGGTAAAACAATTTCAAGAAAGAATGTGATTTTGTGTTATTTAAAATGAATTTTTGAACGCAGAAATGGATTCAACACCTTGAGAAACCCTTGGGGCACTCGAATTCTTTAGATTAAACACCTTAAACTCAAGTTTTAACAAGAAAAAATTTCGTGAAAAAGGTCATTTTATCTATAAATTAGACTAAACCTCAATTGAAATGTTATAAAATATAAATTATTTTATTTATAATATTTAAAAAGGTTAATTAATACAGAAGAATAATAAGTTACTTTAACGTCCACGAGGCTAAAGATGGCCCATGGGACAGATTTCTTCTCTATCCGGCTCTTGTATTCGAACATTTTCCTATGAATTTTCACAATAAATGCTCCCAACTTCTCAACAAACCCCTCGCTAAATAGATTATCCCAAGAACTAGCTGCTAAAATATCCGCATAACTTTCCCTGTTATCTTTGAAGACCTCACATTCTAAAATTAAATGTTTTTTTGTTTCCACTTTTTCTAGAAGAGCAAAGAATACATACTCTTTCTCACCTCACTTCTTTTGGTCATTATTAGCTCATTGTTTCACAATGGAGTTGATGAGAATTAGTCCTTAATTGAGCATTACGAATTTTGGCTCTTCAAGAAATATTGTGATCCGGACTTATGCTAGAACACAATAAAATATATAAATACACATAAATTCAAGGATGCAATAGAAATAAGACTTCATTTCATTAATATCACATAACTGAAATATTCTTACAGACAAAATGGAAATAAACTAGCAAGGGCGCTGGTAGCTTATCGCCGAGGAGTGATGTGGTAGCTACATGCCTCTGAAATGTGTTACAATGAGGCTTGAAGGCCTATTTATTATTAAGAACGAATGGAAAACCCTAAACATCCAAAAACTTAACCCTGGGAGATGAAAAACCAAACTATGGGCTCCATTGGGGTAAATTGGTACATCAATTTCCCAGGGTCGTAACTTTGGCATACGATATTTGTTTGACACACATGATAGCTTGTTAGAAAGATATATCCAAGGACTACACTGATAATAGCGAACATCGAGTCTTCAAGTCATATTTTATTGCAATGCCTTTTCCCAAAAAACATCGTTTAGGGCCTCAAAACGGCTCTAGAAGTTCAAGACCCAAAAAACTGCCAAAAATAATAAATTGTGCTACAATTAAGGAAACTGAAAAATTGAAAGAAACAATGGTGGGGGTCCAAGTGGAATATGTGGGTGGCCACCAATATCCACCTGGATCATATTGGCCCCTATGTACGCTTTTTGTTGATGGTTATGAGTGGGATTAAAATATTAAATATAAAACTTTTTCTTTCTCCCTAGCTCCTTCTCCCAAGTGCGTTTGTGGAACTTATCCATAACAAAATATTTTATCTGTTTACTGTTTGTGGGACACATGCTCAAGCAAATTCCCCATTTGCTAAACCATTTGTTATTTTTCCATATCCAAGTATTCTTTCTTTTGCACAATATGTCATTAAACACAACCTTAGGTCATCTTCCCTCTTCCATTTGCTCATTTTTTTTAAATACCTTATGACTCGCACCATAGAAATTTCTTCAATAGGAGCAGCCCCCGTTTCACTTAACAAGATAGCATAAGGAACTACACTTCTAATTTTGAATTTGTTTGTAATCAAACGCTTGTAAATTTTCTCAATTTATTTCCACTGCATGTCAGATGTACTTGTAGAAAATATACCAACGGGATTCAATCTGATCTTATAATGTACTAAAACGACATACTGAATCCTTCTACAATTTGTGGAAACAAAACATGATCGCACAATCACATATAAGAAATAGAAAGAGACAATAAATCGAACAACACAAGATGTAACTAGGGAAAGAAACTGCTCAAAACCCCTCTATCTCTATATTTAATATGGTCAAGATCATGAAAAAAGACAACGCTATTCCTCAAACTGAGAAGCCTCTACACTCTTTTGACTATCTCACTCCGATCCTGCTTGAATATGGCTTGTGGTATAAACAAAAGCAGTCAAGTATTTAACCTTTTGCTTGCCTCTTCATGGCCTATCTTGCTTACACATTATTGGGTTAATTGAGCCCCTATTAATTAGGAAAATCCCCAATAATGATTATCCAATCCTTCAAGGCCTTCCCGATGACCTCATGCATGACCTATACAATTTTCTAATAGTATAGCTGATAGATCTCTTCCCTTTAACCTCGATCTCAACTTGGCCTTCCTTAGAACGGACATGCAACAATTATTTATAGTGAATTATCAGCTAACTGATTGATCATTGTATGTAAATTAAATCTACTTCAATTCAATGGACCTTTCACTAGCTCATCTCTCAGTTAGACCTAGTTAAACTGATTTTAACTCAATTTCTTGAGCTAACTAATTACAACTCACAAATAAGTATATCTGGACCCCTAAAAAGAGAAAATCCCTTTGCATGCATCCTCTTAGACCTCTAACTCGAATTCCTAAGCTAACTAAGTCTTCCTGGCTCAGTTAACTAATACAAGTTGTCATGAGATGAAATTACAATCTTTCTTCCAATTTAATTAAGGGGAAATTAAATCAGAAGCCTCATATGGTAGCCATTTCTGGGTTTCATTTTCTTTATTTCATTTCTGGATGCCAATTTCATTGTTTCTTGTTGAAAATTTCAACAATATTGTTGGCCCACAGTTCACAACCATAGAGAATCACTGGAATCACTAAAAGGCCAAAAAGAAATAGGGTGGTTTTCCAGTCCCATAACTATGCCTCTCTACACCTATTTTGAAAAGTATAAAATTATTTCCAACCCCTCAACGTTCTTTTCTTTCTACATCCATCCCAACTTAGATTTTTTTTTAAGCAAATTCTGAGGTATTTTTAATCCGCAACTTCTTCCAGAATGATTCCTTCAAAGTAGACTTATGATGGTTATGTTTTCTTTTGTTACAGAAAACCACTACTTACGTTTTGCTAATATTGACTTGCATCCCCACACTTCCACAAAAATGCTCAAGGGAAAGTAAGTGCTCTTGCAAACCAAGAGAAAATTTAGCAATCAGAAGAAGGTCATCTGCGTACAAAATAATCCTTACAACAAACTTTCCCAAATGGATATTGTCACCCCTTTCAAATTTAGCCACTCTTCAAGCTTGTCGATATATAAACCAAAGAGGGTAGGAAACTATGGGCAACCTTGTTTGACCCCGTTATTGCTTCTAAAACTTTTAGAAATGTCTGCTGAGGTTCTAATTTTGACTTTCACCTCTTCATACAGCCTATGCACAACTGCTCTCAAATGCCTGGGAACCCCAAGTTCCTCCATTATGTGCCAAAGCTTATCCCTAGGAACCATGTCAAAGGCTTTTCTGAAATTAAAAAAAAAACAACAAAATACTTCTTCCTTTTTCTCCCAAATTTTTTCAATGATGTGCCTTAAATTTATACCATGATCAATTGTGGAATGTTTAGGTCCAAAATTTGCTTTACCTTTAGCACATTTATCTCTTTATTCTGCCCACATACTGATTTTATTTTCTAACATGTTTCCAAATAACTTTGCAAACAAGGGGTTTATCATTATGGTCTTATAATTGGAGTAATTATTGACGTCGCCACTCTTGAAAAGAGGTATTTCCAGACTAATTGTCTAATAAATGGGAACCCTTGTTGTATGATGTTGTTGAAATTTTTTGTAATGTGAGATGCAAGAATTTTTAAGCCCCACTTTAGATACTATGTTTATAGTTCAGCTAAGTCTTTTGCTTTTCTAACACCAAACTTCTTGATACCCATCTCTACCTCTTGCATCGTGGATAGCTTTGTATCAGTGTTGACAAAGGGAGGAAGTTCAACCTTGGGATTATGCTCATAAAGTTGTCTTGCATAGTCAAACCATTTAGAAGTTGTAACATTTTTTTTAGTTTGCATCTTTCTTAGTTGGAGCTCCTTCCAAAAAAATTTGGGGTTATTTTTCCCAAGGAAGATTAGTTCTTCTCTCCTCGGAACCATGAAATCAACCTTTTTCTTTCTTAATATCTGCTTGTAATATTTGAGCTTTATGTTATCCTTGTTTGATTCTTTCCACATTCTCCTTGCCTTTTTGCATTCCTCGTCAAACCAAGCATTAACCAGAAAGCAATTTGTTTCAGACTTCTTAATTTTTTCTCTTTTGCACTTTGCAAGAGTGCTTTAAATTAAATGTGTTAATGTGTGACTATGAAGGTTGTGAAATGATATTTTCTCCTTCTCGAGGAGCCTCTCTAGTGCTATTTTGACAGTATGAAATTTTTGAAGAGCCTCTTCAAAATAATTCTTCCCTTTGGAAGATTTTGTTGAACACAGTGAGTTTTTGACCCTAATTGTTTCTTTCTAGTCCAAGAGAAACTTAAATAAATTGGCTTGTGATCTGATTTTAAGTCCCAAAGCTGATCTCCAAACAAAACTTCCTCCATTTCATCACACAAACTATGTGAGAAAATTACATAGTCTACTCACTTGCTCCATTGTAAGAATTACAGGTGAAATTACCAGAATTTTCCGATCTAGTCAAACCATTACAAATGACTAAATCGAAAGCCCCACATAGAGTACGAAATTTTTCACCAAAGAGATTGCAGCCCTTGTCCTCTAAAATTATTTCCCACTGATGATTACTCTGTTCTGTAATCCAGATAGGATCACAATATTCTTTGCAACAAATAATTATAGCCTGCTCACTTACATTCCTTGCATTGAAATTACCTACTATAATGACTTCACCTAGCTTAGAATATGTTGCAATATCTGCCTTTAAGGTTGCAAAGGGATCTTTGTGGTCAAGCCCTCTAATTTTGTAGATTTTTGAAACTTACAGCGCAAAATAGCATGCTTCAATTGTGATGTGATTTCCATTTTCTGATATTTTAAACCAAACAAAATGTTTATTTGAGTCTTCTTTTTCTAGATGAATGAAACAACCTTATTTTTCTCTCACCAATACCATGATACCCTTGTGTCCTTTGTCATTCCTTGCTGCCTTGTTCCACATTGCCATCTTCACCCTTCAAACAAAGGTATCTTAAACCCTTCATGCTCACTAGTGTTTCTATGAGGCAAATTATGTCTCTATCTTCCGCAATAGGCCTTAACCCAGGTCCTCATCTCCATGGGTAACCTCTGCTGTTACAAGAAACTAATCTTAGGAAAACCTGGGTATGACTTGATCGCTAATTGTTTTGAAATGCAAGACTCACAATTGAGTCTTTGTCCCTGCTTTCGCATACTAACCTTGCTTTCTGATTTCCTGCTATGTCTCTTCTTCATTATCATCTTGCTACCTTGTTTTGGAAGGAGGTCCAAATTGTGTTATCACATCTTTACCCTTATAAATCCATGCTCTCTTTCCCTCATCTCTTGCTGCCCTAACCTTTGAAATTTCCTCCCTCCTTTCCTTTTGTTTTCTTACAGTTAAAATTTCTTCTAGAAAAAAGTGAGAACCCCTCAAAAGATGCTTCTTGCTTAGAATGATATCTTTATCATGCAAGCTAGGCATGATGACTCTTATGGGCTTGGTTGTCCATCGCTAAACTTTCCTACCCTCCATGCTTGGCATATTTGTCCTTACCATAGTAACTTGTCTTTCAAGAAGTCCCTTGCAAAGTCAAAAGTAGATTCATATTTCCCATAGTCTTTCGCCCCTTTAAAAATTATGTTTGATGCTATATCTTTTCTTTCCTTGCTTTCTTTGTCTTACATAAATATTTAAAATTAAAGGTTAACTAAAATCCTATTTTCACATGGGAAGTAATAATTGATCCATTTTATTTTTCTCCTTTATTATAGGGATGTAGTAACAATATTTGATTTATTAAATTGTTATGTTTATAGATGTATTTAAAATGAAAAGAGGGTAATGAAAAAGCCATGATGACCTAGACAAGCAACTTAAGATTCTTCATGTCTACTGCTCCAAGATGGGTATGACAGTTAATACCGACAAGACTAAAGTCATGATCATTAAATCCAAATATGTCACCCATGGTAATTTTTTCTATGATAACCATTGACTAGAGCAAGTTTCTTCTTATAAATATTTGGGTATTGACTTTCCTCATCAACTCAACTGGAATTGTAGCATCGAGAAGATAATTATTGGAGGTTGGAAAGCTTATTATGAGCTTGAAAATAATTGTAAGTCGGTCGATCTTTACATTTGAAGTAAAAAACGGTTCCTCTTTCAGACCCCTGTCACCCCTATCGTCTTATACAGATATGAAGTTTGGGGTTGCAGTATATCTGGAGTCGTGGAGAAAGATTGAGATTATTCAAAAGCAATTCATAACATATAACCTCAAGATCAAGGGAAATACTCCCTATCCTATCCTCTTGATCGAAGTTGCCATGTCCCCCATTGAAAGTACACCTATGTTTAGATATATGATGTATAAGAAGAAGCTTTACAACATGGAATCCAAGAGGCTCCCAAAAATTGCTTCTAACTTTAGTCAAAAACCCCACCTGTGCCTCAAGCATGGGTGGCATAAGGATGTCGAATCTTGGCTCAACCATTGGGGGATTAAGGAGGAGATCATTAGGGGAAGCAAGGATAGTATCAAAGATACTATAACCTCCAATTTTAAGGACAAATTGTGCGATGATAAGGAGTTGGAGGGTAAAAGGAAGCTAACATACTATAAGGAGGTGATCAACCCCACCCTTGATAACCAGAATAATCTCTTTGTGTTGACCAGCACTAAGAAGAAAAACATCGCTAGGATAAGAACTAATGCTTATGAGCTAGAATCGGGCGGTGGTCTACTCCTAAGACTCCCTAGGACGATAGAATCTGTCAGATTTGTGATACTAAGAAGGTGGAAGATGAAAAACACTTCTTTTTAGACTAACCGGCTCTTACTCACATCCGCTTTCAATTCCCTATCATTAGTCACACCTCCAATCTTCTTGACTTATTAAGCCAACTCAACTATAATGATCTTGGAGTGTTTCTTTCCCTTCTCTTTGATCACATAAACAAGATTTTGAAGAAAGATAATTAGACTCTTTTTTTTCTTGAGATCTCATAGACCATATTAGACTTAGTAGAGATAAATGATCATCATTATCATATAATTTTTAATTATAAAATATTATATAAGTTAAAAATTAAATTTATTAAATAATATCTATTTTATAATTATAAATCTTCCGGGAAATCATTATCCTGATGATGAAGTACAGTTGGTAGTTCGAAACGCGTCGATTCTAAAAATTCCATATGTAATTTCCCAAAAAAATTATAATTATAATGTTATGGATCACAGAAGCTTGCACTCTCAATATCTATTTTATAAATAAAAATATTTGATTATATATATATATATATATACCAAATTTCAACTTATTTGAATTTTTCCCAAATAAACTTATTTAGATTCCATCAGCCATTTAACTTATATAAGATAGATTACCTATAAAGATACCGTGCTTATATCAATTTATCAATCTCAAGGCCACGTGAGAGTATAACGTCGCTTTCAGCACGTCATTCAGTTATACTAGTCTACGTGGAGATAAATACACCCATTAGCTGCCAATTATATCCATGTTCACAGGATTCGAAGCTGTCTTTATTCTGATTGATAATGCTTGGATCCACACGCAATGAGACGGGTTTTTGCCGAATACGCCTCAGCCAATCACAAAAATCCTCATGGATGCTATAAATTTATTATTAAATATATACAAATCAATTATATTAATTCCTATATTTATTTTGAGATAGGGTTTTTAAATTTTATTTATGATTATTAAATATATGATAGAGATTTACTAAAATTAAAGGTTGAATGAGTAATATGTGATTTTTATTTTTTATTAAGTTAATTAATTAGAAAAAAATGTCATACTAAAATGTGTTATATAATTAGGAATTTGGGTTCTGTGATCCATAAATTGTGAGAAAATCTTTCGGTAAAAATCACATCAGAATAATTTTGGTCTACGCTTTTCAAACCAGCTAGTCTGGTTCATTATCAGGACAAAATGAAGAATCTGATGAGATAACCAATTAAATATATAAGAAAATCTTCAACTAGCCGTTTGTAAGATAACGGCTAATTTGACTAAACCTAGAAAATGAAAACAAAAATATAAAATAATGATTTCTTATTTATTTAATATTAAATGCTTATTGTTTAAAATTGAAATCTTAAAAAAAAATTAAAATAAATAATAATAATAATTATTATTATTATTATTATTATATATATATGTATGAGATTAAAAGAAAGAATATCAACCTAAATAATAAAACTAAATAAAAGTGAAAATAAAATTAAAAAACCATAAAAATAAAATACATTAAAACAAAATTAAATTAAATATACAAAAAAAAAAAAAAAACAAGTAAGTAAATAAATAAATATTAATAATTTTTTTATAGTTTTATATAAAAAATGAAAAAAATAAAATAAAAATAAAAATATTAATATTAATATTTTTATGCATTTATCTATTTATTTTTATTTTTAAACTTATGATTATTATTATATAACATATTATTAAATAAAATATAATTTTTAAACTAAAATTATTAATATTTATTTATTTGCTTACTTGTTTTTATTTGTATATTTTATTTAATTTTATTTTCACTTTTATTTAGTTTTATTATTTAGGTTGATATTTTATCTTTTAATCTCAAATATAAAAATAAATAATATATATATATATAAGATTTCAATTTTAAACAATAAGCATTTAATATTAAATAAATAAGAAATCATTATTTTATATTTTTGTTTTCATTTCCTAGATTTAGTCAGATTAGTCGTTATCTTACAAATGGCTAGTTGAAGATTTTCTTATCTATTTAATTGCGTTATTTGAGACATGTGGTATTAGTAAATCATAATATTGACTTATGGTATTGTAACAAAGTCTATATATAAATTAAAGCCGTATTCTAACTAGCCAGAGGAATCGCCCTGAAAATCATGAAAATTCCGATAAGATTTTCAGAAAATCCGGCAGGAATTTTTCTAAATTCATGTTATAACTATCAAAGTTTAATATGTTGGGTGTCCTACAGGTTTTTGATGGCGCTGAATCCATTTCTAATGTCAAAATCAGGATTCAAACACTATTTCTGCAAGATTTTTTAAATTTTTTTGGCCCGGATTCCGGCCAATTTTGACCATCCGGGCAATTCCTCCGGCTCGTTAGACGACTCCTAAATTAAATATCTCCAAAATAAAATAAAAGTAGTTAAAAATTATGTTACATATTTTTAAAATGTATATATGTTTAAACCATATATTAATTATTTTATAATTAATAATAATAATAATTTAAAATAAATTATAATTTAATTAATTTATGATTTTTTTTTATAGTAATTATGATAATATGAAATGTATGATAATATAAGTGTTTTAACATCTATTAACTTTATCAAACCATTTAATTTTATGGTTATACTAATAATATATTCAATCAATTATAAATATATTATTTATTATTTATTGTGTAAACAATAATATAAGAAAAAAGTATTGTTATTTTTATAGGAAGCGAACAGAGAAGCATCTCTTCGTCCAGACAAATCATAAAATAATATAAATATTATGCCCTATCTTATCAATTTTTATGTTTGCAATATAAGCTTTTTAACATATCAAAAGGATTTTTGTTAAAATATTAATTTAAAAAACCAGAAAATCTACACTTTTTCGGGACACTATAATTACTTATAGGATTCAGTGCAAGATAATTTTGAAAGCGCGATTAAACGGTGGGCCGCAAGTCACTTGAAACGAGTGACACGTGAGAATCTCACCGCTGAAAAGAACATGTGGCATAATCTAAATTCTCATTATCTTGCTCCATTGGATTCGCTGCGCCTTTTTGGATTCTCTACGCCTTTTTCTTTCGTGTAGGGACTGATGCATCATATATTTATTTAGTGTTATTTGTAATTTTTTATTTTGTGGTCAGTTTTTTAAAATATTATTACTAGCAATTGCTTATTAAAAAGAGAAAAATGACACCGAAGGTGTGGGCGTCGGTCTCGTCCAATCCCGGGAGGTGAGCGAATGATTGGACAGCAGCACAAGTGAGTGAATGGTTGGACATTAGCATGGTAGGATGGCGGCCAAGTGTCAAATTTTGACAGGGTAGAAGCGCGAATCTGGAGCAAATGTGGAGCACAGGGATTGGCTAAGATGAACAGTGTTTCCCAATCAATCCCATAAAAGAACACCTTCGGTGTAATTATTATTTAATTTTAAAGTCATAATCAAATTAGATAGTAAATTGGTGTATGAAATTTTGTTGTTTGTGGGATAAGGGATTCACTTTCTTGTAGTGATTTAATTAAGTGTATAAAAGCATTCAAACTCTATCTCTTTGGTTTTGAACATGTGAGCTCTTATGAGGAAACACATGCTCTTAACCATTAGGCCCAAATCGTGTCAAATCGTGACGTCGATTCTCCATATCGTCCCGCCACCACCAACTGGTTCCAACAACATAGCTAATTCGACCGACATTTCTAAAGACAAAATTTACAATTACGATAATCATTTACAATAAATCAGTATTGTTTCAGTACTATTGTTCATATTCTACATTTTCAAAGATAACAACTTATTCGCAATAAAATATTGAACAAAAACTTCAGTTTAAAAAGGGGAAGGAGAAAGCAATAATCTTCTCATACTTCTAAAATTGGGTAAATATGTCTAAAATAGACTGCATATAAATATTAATGTTAGTTCCTCACATTAATTTTAGATTAATATGCATCATTTGATCATTATAGGAAAGTGAAAGCATACATTTTCATATTAATGTTTCAAATTGCAATGATCAAAATTAATTATTTTTAATAAAAATATTAATGAAAAACCATATAATTCAAAGTTGTCAAATTAATTTATTATTCATCACTTTATAATCTTCTAATAATTAATTAATTTAGTCTATTACTTTCATATTATTTGATAGATTTTTATTTATTTTATTTCTAAACTTTTTATTCTATTTGGTAACAATAGATGTTAACCATAAAAAGTGGAACATGGAATACAAATGTAGATGTTATCACCCTATTAATTCTTAGGTCGTGGGATTTTGGTTTATAGTTAAAGAAAACCAGAGGTAACCAATAACCTCTTTTAGATTTCAGGATCTAGCTTTCCTGAATTCCGGAGAGGGGTCTCTCCTTATGATTTAACTTTGTTTTAATTATAAGATTTTAGTCTAGGTATGATTGGACAATGGGTTTGTTTTGAAAGTTTGGTGGGAATAAAAGGTACTTCAAGGTAAACCACAAAGGGATCTACCAGACCATTGGCCTATGGAGTCAAATTCTTGGCAAGTAGAGCTAGGAAATAAGGTCTAAAGAGCAAATGTACCAAGGGCAGGGTAGATGACCTTCAAAGGGTTTGAAATAGGCTTTTTGATGAAATGGGTGAAATCTAAACAAAAGGGCAAATAAGAATCCTTAGGTTACATAAATGAAGATGAAAGGAAGGGGTCAAACAGGGACTAAGAGCATTTAATAATTCTTAAGTCTGGTTATCAGCAGAAAACATAATAATGAATAACTAGTAAAAAACAGAGAGCGTTTTATTAACACTAATCTAGTTTAAGCTTTCCTAGTTAATCATTAAAGACAGAAAACATTAAAATGTATGTATGAAACTTTTGAAAGATAAACAGTGAAAACAAGAAAATACTTGACTTATCTGGTCAGCACAAGAATCCTGAGTTATGATGTCTTTAATCTTAATTCCAGTTTGTTGATTTACAAATTGACTCACACAAACTTCAATATATCCAGCAAAATGTAGTCTTGACAAATTTTATTCCACACTTAATACTTCAAAAAAAGAAGTATTTATACAAAAATTATTAAAAAATATCTGAGAGACATGTAGGAATATCTCTAAGAAAAAATAAAGTTTATTACATAGAAAGAGGGACATCGGCAAAACAAACTGGCAAGCTGTCCTCTTATCAATAAAAAATAAGACTAATCATCTTAACTTGTTGTTGGGTTGTAGCTGCTGGAAATGCTTGCTGGCATTTTGGAAAAGGATCCTTTTGAAGATAACTTGAAACACACACTTCCCATTTCACATCCTTTAAACTTTGCTTTATCACTAATACTCTTTACGCTGTCTCTTTACTACTTCACTGTTGTAAAATAAGGAATTATTTGTAATAAAAAGATATTTTGACTGATACTCTTTGACTCTATTTCTTACCCTGATAAACTTTGAATGCAAATCTTATATCAAGTCAGTAAATTCATGTCATTGTTCTGCACTAGGAATTCTCATACTCTTCAATTTCCTATAACTTTCATTTGCCTCTGTATACTTAGCAAAATTGGGCTTAACAATGAAAATATGTTTGATCTCATTTTGTAGAAAGAATAAGTTTTCAAAATATTCCATAATAACTTTACCAGTTGGAGACCCTTGTGGTAAAGGTCTACTGACTTTCTCTTTAGCATAAGCCCTGATTTTGTTGTCATAATCCTTTTATGCCATTAATTTTTCATTCAAAGCATGAATGTCAGGAAGGCCTACTTGTGTTAGTATTGTGTATTTGGCCCAAAATCTTGTGATTGCCAAGTTCATGTCTTTGCATCTGTCCTCTAAATTATTCATCATATTTTTCTTATTCAGGACTTTCTTGATTTGTAGTATACTTTCAATTCTATCCTGAATTTTTAGCTCTTCAAGCTCTTCTCTGTGTTTACTATTCAGAAATGTAATAAGCTTCAAGGCTTGAGCAGGTTTGTCAGCCAATTCTTCTTTTGTCTTCTGAATTTCTATTTGTGCTGCTTTGAGTAACTCTTTTTGTTCATAAATAATTTGGATTGAGGGCCATTGTAAATGTATGCCCTGAATGATGTTGTTCCAAAGACAATTCTTGATGTAAGATACCTACTCATTGAGATTAACCTATTGTTGTAGAATCTTTACCTGTTCCTGCAATCTGTTGGCTCTTTGCTCATGTTATTTGGATGTAATTAATACATCTCTGTTAGATGTTTCCAGATTTCTGATGGTACCTTTCAAATTGACTATCTCTTTATCTTTTAAGGACATGTCTTCCATAGCCTTGACTATGGCAGTTGTTTGGCCGGTTTGATTTACCTGTGATGTAAATGAAGAAGTGGCAGAGATATCTTTAGAAGTAATTGACACTGCAGTTGCCAATACTCCTTTCGGTGCCAAATGTTCTGCCAATGTAGAGCGAACAACTGTACTTACAGTTGGGATAATTGTGGGAATGGAGATTTCATGAGCTTTCTTCAATGTTTCATTTTCTTGTATTAGAGATTCTATTTGATTTTCTATATCTTTAATCTGAGCTGTCATTTTCAAAACCAGTTGCATAGTTTCCTACTTTTTTGTCTTTTCCTGAAGAACTTTTTTTTCCTGAGGGTGCTAACTCTGTGGCAATTTGTTGCTTTCTCAAGGCAACAATATCCTCATTCTTCTGCCTTATCAATTTCTTAGCAACTTCAGTATTAGAGGGATCTACTCCAGTTTCCATTATCAAATCTTCTAAGGACTTGATCCTCAAATCCTTAGCATGGAGAGATGATTTATCTAATTTCATTTGAGTTTGCAAATTAGATACAATTTTTTGAAGCATGGGAGCACTCATGGTTTTGCTTACTACCTTTGAATACAAAATCTCTGAGGCATTTCTATGGAACTCTATCTGATCTAGTTCATGTATAGTATGAACATTCACTTCAAATTATGTCTTCTTGTAGTCTGTGGCTGACTTTGGATCTGTTACTACTAGTTGGATAAAAGACATGATCATTTTATTTGTTGAGTAATCAAAGGCTGTCACAATTCTATCTTTAGCTCCTGGTTTTTCCTTCAGAAGTTTAGAATAAACTTCATTCTTGATTTCCTCATTCTTTTCCCTGATTTTCTTGAACCTTTTTTGAATATCAGAATCAGTTTCTTCTACTGGTTTAGAGGAAGAGGGAGCTTCTGTATTCATTTATGCTTCAATCATTTCTTTTCCTTTTCCCTGTGCTTGTACCTGTTCATTTTGAATTTCCCTGAGTGTTTCATTAACAATCATTGTGGCCTCATCATCTGTTTGCTGATCATTATTATCATCTACATCTATGACTCCTTCTTTTTCTAGAGAAGTCATTCTGGCTTTCTTGATGTAGACTGTTTTAAATTTATTTTCAATCATTGTCTCTACCAAATATCCTTCTTCTTTTCTAGGCCTCTTATTAGATACCTCTGCTTGTTGGTTAACTGTAACCACCTGTGTACTGTCCATCTGATTTTCCTGCAGGCTATCTGTTTGCATCTCCTGAATATCATCAATTAAAGTATTTGCAACCCATGCCAACTAATTGGCATATTTTTCAATTAGTGGCTTTGACTCATGATGGAATGGAGTTAACTTACATTTGATCCTTAGATTACTCAAAATACCTTGAGGGTCATAGCTCCAGTAAAAGCTTTCTTGGAACTTGAATGTTGATAGTTTGCTTCTTACCTCTTTCAAGGCATCTCTGTTGTTGACTATGAAACAGCCAATTTGGCTTTTTAACTTGAATTGTGATTTCTTTTTGGATGCTATGAAGTTCATTTCACCTGCATTCAGAATCTGTCTCAGGTATTCCAAAGCAAAAATTCTTGTAGTTAGAAACTTTGGTAATTTGTAAGGAGCCAGGATTGCACCATACACTCTGATTTCTGTGTGATTTTTATACAAATACCAATCTCCAACTTCACAGTTTTCAGACAACCGTAAAATTCTTTTGATTTCATCATTTATCCTTGGTGGCTCTGCTTTGTCTAACAAACTTATGGTAGGTCTGATAAACAAATCATTGAAATCACTGTAGTTGTATTCACTGTTGTTTTTCTGAGAAAAGAAGTCCCGAATATTACTAAAAGAGGTTTTTCCTCCATATCCATCTTCTGTAATGCAATTGGAAAATTATCTGCCTGAGAAAATAGGAAGAGATGTAATAGATATGATGTATATCTAAACACTCCTTCATCAGATAATTTTATTAGCTGATAATGTATATTATCAGCAATGAATTTGGCAAATTCAAAGACCAATTATGGCTGTTGTCCAGGAGACAAAGTAGAGAAGAACCCTAAAATGGAGGCATCTGTAAATTCATTATTAACATAGCCTAGAATGAAGGAGAGCATTGAAATGATCTGTCTCGAGCCCTCAGGGAAGTCAAAAGTATCATAAGGTGGATTTACCTTAGGAAGGTTGACATGATTAGGCATGAAATTTTGAAGGATCTCAAACTTCCTACGAAAATCTAGATCCAAATACATCTGAGTCAAATCTTCTATTGACAATGATAATGCTCGTGGATCATGGCTTAGTTGGAGCATATCATTGATTGCTTTAGCAGTTACGTAAAACAGGACCTCACTATCTTTGTTTACGATGCACCTCTGTTCAGGGATATAGTGCATCTAACACAACCTAATGAAAACTTGAGCTGGATGTGTGATGGGAACCACATATTTGGGCAAGTTGGAGTCCCACAAAGGTATATCATTGGCCACTTTCTTCTCAAATTTTTCTTGACACCAGCTATGTACTTCAAGTAGGTCAAATTCTAAGGTAGCATCAGCAATTCTATAGTCTAAGTCAATCAAGGGATTGTTCTCTTTAAAGGTGACAGGAAGCTGCAATAGTCTGACTATCTCAGTAGAATCTGTAGTTAGAATAGGAGTAGGTTTATCAATTTTAGATGGTTTGGGGTTTGGAAGCTTGCTGGAGGCAGGCTTCTGTGGTTTGGGACCTCCAGTCCTAGGGGTGACCTGCTTTTTAGTCATTTTTTATGTAACTGAGCAAGATTAAACTGTTTTCTCAGCTCTTTATGGAAATAGAAGGTTAATTAAGCTTCCTTTGGGAAAAATTTGGAATTTGGGCAAGGGTTTTATGATGAAAACACAGAATTTGAATATACAGAGGACTGGAAAGGGATTTCAATGGTTTCTTCGGTAATTCAAATGGATTTTCACCGTAGGAATAGCTTTTGGATGGTTAAAATTCTTCAGGAGGAAGTGGCAAATTCTAGGAAAATTTTGACAGGGTTTCCCCTGTTTCTTCAAGGTTTGAGTACTCTCAGATGAGTACTTTTGGCTTTTTTAAATTCAAATCGGTTTAGTTTTTCTTGAAAAATAAGAATTTGCAGGTTTGGATTACTGAAAAATACCTTTGAACAGGTATGATTGCGGTCGAAGAGGGTTGCAGATGGTACTAGTCTTCAAACTGGTTGCAGTTGTTTGGTAAAAGACACTGAGGTTATTCGGAGGTGAATTTTCTGAGGAGAAATGGCTTTTAAAATGATAAATAGGTTCGAAAGCAGCTCTGAAATGGCGTTTGTGAGTGTTTTCTAAGAGGGTGTAAGCGCAAATGCATGTAAACAATGAGAGCTAAGGTTGAAACCTCAAGTCTTATCAATAAACATAACAATTATTGCAGTTTGATATTAATGGCGGGAGCAGTTTGTGCGTTTGAAGACAAAACCATTAATGGTTATTGCATTGCTCCTCGGCGGTAAATGGTTTTTCGCTTTTGCAATGTGATCTAGTAAAATTAAGACACGTAGCAAGCGGTGGTTTCGTAAAACAACTTTTATCGCAACATTTTTCACCAACTTCGCCCGATCACTTTTGAAATGCGATATCGGATCCGCGCCATCGGATTTGGTTGAGCGATACGAACAACTGAGATGCATCGGGAAGCTGCGGGGAAATAAAGTGGGACCGGGTACTTTGATATGCGTCATTGATTCGGTAAGAGGAGATCGACGGTTTAAAATCAATGCGATAGGGAATGGTGGGGGCGGGGGAATAATTTATCGGGTTTAGTTTAGACCGTAGGATTAAAGGGATTAGGATGATAGGAGGGTCAGGAACGAATGCGAGAATGCTTCATTTTTATTAATGAAATTTATGTATAAAAGGATTTTACACATAGAATGGGGCAGGTTTAAATATTTAACCAAGGTTTAATCTTATGGTAAGGGGATATATATTGAGGGGAAGGGGTGAGGTTAAATGTTAACCTTGGGTAGAGTTTGTGCAGGAGAAATTATAAAACTCTTTTTCTTCGTTGTTTTATATACACAATGGTAAATAAATTGTGCATTTTCAATATTATTTATATTATATAGTTTCAGATTTATCAAAGGTCTAAAACTATAAGGTAGAGGGGATATTTTATTATGGATAAGTTTCATGTCAAAGGGGTAATTTTGGGATGTTTTTCAACATGTGTTTAATATCTTTGACATAAAAAGTATATAATAAGAGGGTTTTGGAGATATTAAAATAAAAGGGAGCTATATTAATAGGACTAGGATAATTGGTAGGGAGTTAATAAAATATGTCAAGTGTTAATATAAAAAGGGACAATGAATACTCAAAATTTATTTCACAAATAAAACTAAGGAAAGTGAAACTTAAAGCAAAGCTTCATAATCATAACTTAATCACTTTTACTTAGAATATCATGTTTTTGAGGGTTTTATGTCTTGTAAAATGGAAGAAGTTAATAAAATGGGCCTTTATGTAACATTTAAGTAAGAAAAGAGTTCCCACTTATGAAGTTGAATGGTGATGAGTGCATGAAGGGGTAAATGATGAAAATTTCTAGAATTAATATAGAAAATTAACATTTTTCAACTAATTAGCCATTGAGCCTTGGGTCTGGTCCCAACAAAAGTCAAGGAAATGCCTTGAGCCTCTTTGACTGATTGTTTAGAATATGAAATTGCTATGTGGAGGAGAAATTAGTCATTTGTAGCCTAGTGAAAGATATCTACAATGATGTTTCCCACCTTCTTCTACCTACCCAATCATTATCTTCTAACATTTTTTCTTCTATTTTGATCAGGTGCATTTGAACTAGCAACCTTACAACATTTTATTATTTTTAAAAGCAATAAACTATCTAATTCTACACTTATTTCAACCAAGAATCCAAATTAAACTGTTGGATTATTTTATTCTCTACCTAACTAATGAATTGTCATGATTAAACTGTATGACAATTATTTATTCTCTATCTACAACATTTGAAATTGAAAAAATGATGAGTCAAGATTAAATTGTTCAAGTCATCACAAATTATGGCATTTATTGACACTCTGCCATAATCAACTGCAAAAGGTAAAACTAGTGGCATTTAGACTTGCACACTTTTATGTTTTATTCATTTTTTTATCTTGTGGGGTATATTTTTTTTTCTAAGTCCTTTGATTTTTCTTTTAGGACTTTTTACCCTCTTTTTGTTTTTTTGATTTTTTGATTTTTTTTACAAAATATGGGAATATAACTTGCAGAAGGTAAAGTATGTACATATTTACAAGATTACCATCAGTCAAGTCAAAATTATGAATCCTATATTTATAGGTTACTAATAGTAGAAACACAATATTACATCATATTGAAACATAAATGTAGATAACAAAGAAAATAAAAATACAATGTTCTATCTTGTTTCTTTTTCAGAGTCCCGTCAATTTGTGAACGAATAATATGTCTTATTTATGAATAATATGTTTCATTTACATATTGTAATAGATATGTTATTCTTGGTCAAAAGTAATCTTATAAGAGAGGATATTAGACCTTTTTATAGGTTTCATTAGATGTAATATTATAGAAAACATACCATCTGACATTAATACCATTTCTCTAAAAACCACTTAACACAGGCCTAAAAATTTTGATTATATGAAAAAAAATTCACAATTTAAAAAAAAAAAATTCCTCTTCCCTTCTCACGATGCCCTTCTCATGAAACCAAAATAATTGGTTATATACAAGTGCATCTCAACCTCAATCTCCAATTTTGACTCTCACAATTGCTCTTTGCATACTCAAACTTCTTACAAGAAAATCACTCTCTCATGCTTTCAAAACACTCCATCTTTCTTAACCACTAAAATTAGACAATTTGACCATCTTCGTAATACACTCACGCAAAGGCTCACAACCATGACTCTAATACCATATGTTATGAATAGACACCAAGGAAGATATATATATATATATATATATATATATAGATCCACAACATATAAATCATGACACATGATCTTGGGAATAGTAAATTAGAAAATCATATTGTAATAGATCTATCACCCTTGGCCAAAATACATCTTACAACAAGGATTTGAAATCTATTTATAGGCCTCATTACATGCAACACTATGGGAAATATATGATATGTCACAAAAATCATGTATCTAAAAACCACATACTGTAGACCCAACAACTTTGACTCTATGATTGAGTCAAGTTCACATATATATATACTTGTAAATCCATCTTAAGTCTAATGTATCTAGAATCAAATCTCTTGAGCTACAATTATCTCCTCAAGTTTTATACGTTAATAAAGAATTACAAATTGAAATATTTGATCCCTCTCCATGCATTATAAATCTAGAGTTAAGATATATTTATACTTTCAATTTTACATTTATACTTCTAATAACATTACATAATCAAAATTTATTTTCCTAATATAAACTTGATCTATGAAATTTAAATTTTCCAGCATAAAATTTACAAAAATGTTATCTATATATCTATCTATCTATTCATTTTCCCATTTTCTTTTTACAATAAAGTGCACAACCATATTATTTTATTTAAAATAGTACCACCAAAAGCTTTCAAAACCATTACAACATATAATATAAATTAATATTACCATAAAACCAAACAAACATAAAAGACAATCCTTTATTTCCATATTACAACCTAAATGTTCTTTAAAAGGAATCTACATGTTCTTTAAAAGGAATTTAGATTTGATTGCTTGAAAAAATCTTCAAACAAAGTACCCATAGAAGAAGTTCAATGTTTCAATGTTTGGAGGACTTTGGGGATAAAATCATTAGCATCATAATTGAAATGTATTCATTATGACATGATAATTCCAAATTATTAAATACTTCCATGGCTAGGTTAGAAATGTTAGTGACAAAAACAACAGAGGTTATGATAGTTGGACATTCATCTTTATGATGGTTGCGGAATTAGTTTAAAAATAATTATTAAAATTAATTGTAATTTAATTCTAGATCAGTTGGAGTTTATCAACGAAACTTTTCAAAATACTTATTTGAAATTCCCAAAGCCACAAGCACTGTTTTTAAAAGAGTAATTTGGGGCCTGTAACCTTCAGTATATTTGTGTCCTTCCAACTAAAAAACCAAGAAAATATTCAAGAATATGAAAGGTAGCAATTCAAGGGCAGTGGTTCTGTTTGAGAAAAAAAAGTTGGCTACTTAAGTGTGAAACTTGGAAAGGCAAATATTACCCTTAAATTTGCATCCATAATAAACATATTTTTGTCAATTCATAGATGAATCATTAGTCTGCTTGCCCTGAGTACACATGAGCATGAGCATGCAATAATATGAAAAATGCACCCAGTTGCTTCATTATTTCACACATTTAAATTTGACTAGGTTTGGAAAGATTGATCTGGCCATCAAATAAAAATGCAACATTGACACATAAAAAAAAATTCTTGCCATTTGTTTTGTTAGATTTTTACTCTAATATAGACCTGTTAATTTTCTTTTGCACTAATGATACATACAACTTACAACTTTCTTGGTTTTCAAATTTCACCATAGAAGTTGCCAATATAGTTATGTCCTTCAACTTGGTTTGAAAAGAATCCCTTGAAACTCAACATTTTTTTAATAAAATTAGAATTGAGATAACTTGGCACCACCCCATGCAATTACATTATAGATATTGTTCACAAAGAGGAGGATCCATAATACAATGTTCAGATAGTAACCAACCTGGTTTCAATTACCAATTCCAACAAGCTTGCGAGTGAGGGGTATGGAACTTGGGAGGTGTTGTGGACAACTTCAAGTTTGAGTAGTTTTTTGTTTACTTGTACGACTGGTTCCATAGGTCCTTGAAAACTATTAAATTTCTCCCACTTGAAAATGTTGGAGGAAATTGAACAAGTTAAGTGAGGACCACTATAAGTATAATAATATATTTTGCTCCAACAAACTTGGTTTTTAGGTAATAAACATATACAATTGAAAAATATAGTAGGTAATAAGCTTATAATGGCACAATCAAATCCACATGAAATGATATCTGAAACAGTTCAGTGCACAATCAACCTAAATGAATGATTTTACAATCATCTCATCAAAGGAAACAACCCTTGTAGTCATCATTCTCAAAGAAAATTGATTGCAATCATAAAAATTCATAAAGCCCATATAAGTGCACCATAAATTAAATTTTGAAAAATATATAAATAATCTTTTTAATTTAATATTTTTAATCGTCTACAACTCTTTTTTTCCTTTTTCCACAAGGCCAAAATGCTCAGCCTTGCTTAAGGGTTGTGAGACATATGAATAAGTGTCACATTTAGAAAGTTCAATGGTTGTTGTCGTATGTACCAACAACATAATAAGCTCACACATTGGAATTATTGATTAAATCAATCATTTCATTAAATGTTGATAAAACGATGTTGCCATAACATTAACCAATATAATTTATAATATTTAACAAAATAAATCAATATGGATAACTACCTCATATATTTTATGTCATTATTTCTAGATATTGTTCTTATATTCTTGAATGATTTTTAAATAGGTATATTAATTTTTTATTCTTAAGCTTTGCAAGAAAATAATTCAAAATTAAAATCTTTAAATATATTTGACACTTAGGTAAATAATATATTTTATATCTGTTACTTCTCATCATAATTTAAGACTTTGCATAAGGAAAAAAAAAGAATAAGAGGTAAATAAGGATGCTACCGGGAAATGTAATAGCGTGAATCATGAGCACACACATAATCATCATAAAGGGAAAAAAATCAGAAGCTTTGTGTCCATGGATAGTCGACACAGTACCAGACTCGCTAGATCTATAGAGGGATGTTAGAGTGGGGAAGCGAATGTAAAGGACAAGCCACAAGAGGACCAAGTCAGCCATGGATTACAGCATGAGAGTGGGGAAGTGAACATGAAGGACAAGCCATCAGGGTGCCCGAATTTTTTGTTTAATGGGGGCACTAACATTGGTGAAACCTTGCAATTCAAATTGAACAACACGAGTTTACTCACATGTTTTTATGGTAGAATATAATTTTTTTTCTATTGCTTAAGCTTTTATTTTATTGCCTAAAAATTGGAAGGAAAAATGTTTGTAATGAGATACTATGTTTTTACAAATTGTAAAAATTAGTATTATTATATTATTAATATATTAATATATCTCTAATAAATCAAATGTTTTTCAAATCTCAACTCCAATAAAAAACACTTTTTGATTTGTGGTAAGGATCTTTCAAAAGTATTTAATTTGGATTAAAAAAATGGATTATGGGTTAGATTATTTTGGTTGAATCCTAAAAATATTTATTTATTTTTTCTTTTTGGGTCACAAGATTATGTTTTTTGGTTTATTATTAAATAATTATAAAAATATCAAACCTAGGTAGATGATTTCCAAATGATTCTCGTCAATGTTGTCTATTCATAATTGTAAACAATAAGGTTGTCTTTGCTTATGAGTGGAAATATGTTCTACTAACCTTTTAAGTGGAAAATTATTTTGTTGGCAGTGTTAAATATTAGGTGAATACCATACTAGAGATTTCATACAAAAGCTCCACGCATATGCAGGTCCATTAGATGATATAGAATTATAAAATTTATCCTTGTTGATAATATAAGAACCATCCTTTGAATAACTACCACATCTTATATTGTAGGTGAAAAGAAGATCTCACTTCTCATTGCTAAGAAAAGTATGCATATGGCACCACGACTATTTGATATGTATAGACAAACTATGAGACTCCATGGAGATGAGGCACTAAATTGTTTCTGAGTTACTCCACAGATGAATATGTAGATTACTATGCACTATGATAGTACTTATGGCAACTGGTTGTGGTATATTAAGTAGGGATCTCTTTAAGCAAACAATGTCATCCAAAACCTACTATTGAAGCAACCAATATACAACAATAGTAGGATTCTTCTAATTCGTCATCCTTTGGGCCTAGTTCAACTTGATGCAGAGTAATAATACATTGTCTTGATTTACAACAATTATAGATAATTTCCTGAATGAGATAATCACCAATAATAAGGAATACATATGAGAATAAGAATAAAACATACATTTTGAATGCCACCATATTAGACACAAACAAAAAAATTAATAACCTAAAATGAGGCAAAAGTAATATGTACCTACAGTTTCTTCTTAGCATAAATTGTTCACTGTAAAAAAGCAATATTTCTTCAGAGTGGTTTTAAATCTTTCATTAGTAAAATAAGTGATAAATTATATCTCAGTCAACTTTCATCATCTCAATATTTTAATTATTATTTTAATTGTGTACTACCAACTTAACACAAATACACTAAACAACTTAAATGTAATACTACAATTATTATTTCAAAACAAAGTACAACTTTTCCAATTCAACAATTTCTATTTAACAATCTTATCCATCTCTTTGCACCTTTGAGACAATTGCTAGTTGATATTCACCTTTTTATTTACATTTAATTTTAAAAACAAATTATTTCATATATTTTATTATTTTCCATTTCAATATTTTTTTTAATTTGATTCTTTCCATTTAGTTATTATAAATTAACATTAACATTGATCTCTAGCTAGATTCCTTTTGAATATTCCTACTTCTACTTTAGTGTTTTTCCTTAAAATTATAGCATTAATTTCAAAGCTTGTTTTTAGTATTTATTTATTGAGGTCAACCTATTTCCATTATGAAATGGACATTCTATTTCTGTACTAAGATAATTGGGTGAATATTGATTATTAAATTATTAAAGTTTAATAAATTATGATTTAAAATAATTTTTAGTCAATATAATTTTAAACTTATTTTATTAAAAAAGCATAAAATTAAACTTAATTTTAATAATGGTCATAGGACATGAAAAAACATATTATATTGTATCTTATATTTATACTTGAGTATAAATGTTTTTAAAAATAATTTATTTTGAATCCATTTATATATTTATTTAATCTATTTTGCATAATATATTTATTTAATTTATTTTGCATAAGAGACATGTATTAAGCAGGAAAGTTGCATGTTATACTTGTTTCTTTTCATTTCTTTAATCTATACAAAATATAGGTTAACTTTCACTACCTAACATCTCTAATGTAATGTGAGCAAAGTTGCATGTTACACTTGTTTCTTTTCATCTCTTTAATCTATACAAAATATAGGTTAACTTTCACTACCTAACATCTCTAATGTGATGTGCCATATGTTCAGTGTGGTGTTGTAAATATTTTACTATTTTCTTTAAAAGACTTATGGTAAACTTGAATTTACTATAATGTCCTCTAGAATATGCTTTTCCATTTGCATTTTAATTGTACAAACAATATATATTGTCTCATAATGAGTAATATTATGTATATCTAATATAATTTTGGTTTTAATTTATTTTCGCATTATATGTAAACCGTGAGAATTATAATACAAATATATTGTAATCGTGGCTTTGTTCATTGATTTAAATGGCTAGTTAAGTGTATTGTTAGTTCATTGTTTAACCACATTTACAACTGATATTGCAATTGATCTTTTCGATGGTATTTATTATTTTTTTGTGGATTTGTATGAACACATAATATTTCAATTAGTTATAATACCATACCCAACAATATTTGTTGCAATTAACCATTTTTAACTTCTTTAATCATCGATTATATCTAATGTTGCTACATCTCTTGCATTCAATGTGTGGAGATAACTTTCAAATTGAGAAAAAATTTCAAAAGCCTCTATTGAATATTTCCACTAAAGAAAGTAGTTGAGTAGTGAACCATTTATGGTTCTATGCCTTTTTGTTATTAGAAATTGAGAGCACTATTTATTTCTATATATATCAGTGTTCATGAAAGAAATAGGTCATAAGGTTACCATTTATGGATCAACTAAGTGTTATGGCATGGAGTGGTGCAACCATAACTTAAAAAGATGTTAAAATTTCAGAGGTATTGTGTTTCTCCCACAAAATTCGTAACATTAACAACATTATAGGATTTCTCCACTTGATGATGGCCTATATTTTTATATGATCACCTTGAGTTCCACTCCAACAACAACATACCCCGAGCACACCAAGGAAAAATGAAAAAGCTCACATCTCTCATTACATCATTATCTAATACATCATCCAAGTTCACAGGTATAAATGATTCTATATAAGGATGTAATGCCTCATTCATCAGACACATAAATTTCACTAGTGCATTACATAAAGAAAAATACATTATCAACCATTCACATAAACCTTGCCTCATCTTGAAGGTGGTCTTCTTGGCATCTCCCTCTCTTGTACCATGTGGTAACCTAAGCTCAGATCCAACTTGGTGAGGTGCTTGACATGTTGTAATTGACCTAGCAATTCATTGATCTTGGCTGGAGAGTATCAATTCTTAAGAGTGATCTTATTCAAATATTTGTAATTAATACACATTATCTAAGACTCATCCTTCTTGGGAATTTTTTCTGCCATTTTTTTTCAGGAAATATATAGGCAGATCCACTCGAAGGGGTCACATCCCACCAACTTATTAGCAGAGCCTAACCTCGAGGGTATTGAGCAAAATTGACCCCATGACCTCCCATTAGTGAGTTGTTTTAGTGACGGAAACTCAACCAATTGAGCTAACCGTTGGGGCTCCATCCTTCTTAGGCACTATTATGATAGGAAACCCAAAAAATGAGGTACTTGGTTGAATTACTCCCTACTCCAACAATTTCCGCTATTATTTCTTTGATTTGTTTGGTTTTAAGATATATAAGATATAACCTTATGCATGATAATGAAAAAATTAGGGAATGTATGTCATATACCATTATAAATGTTAATACATATTACTTACTTAACATTGATTACATTTTGATTCATATATCCTATGTTGTACGAGGCTCACTAATTAGTTGGAAGAAGGCTTATGGTTGAATCACTTTTGAATTGATTTTAAAATGTGATTTCAATGTAAGAAAAGTAATTCATTGAAAAACAGGTGTCGCTATAGTGGTGATTTCCTTCTAAGAAGCTCTTGTATTAAATTGCATAAGGTTATTTGTAGCACATAGTATTTTTTTCTGCTTAACCAACATGAACCAAACTACATCAATATACATATGCAAGTTGAAATATTGGTTCACATCAATTATCTCAAGGTGCTTTGATTGTTTTATATTAAAAAAATATACTCAATTTCCTATATTACATCTAGAAATATGGTCAGATTCATCTCTCTTTGAAAAAAACCTTCAATCTTGTAAGTTATGCAAATGTATTTGAAAGATAGAGGAAGAAAAAGGTAGCAAGAATCTATAAATATATCCCTTACAGAAAAGCATTAAGCACTAAATTGTAACATGAAGCAAGTTTTAAAACCTCATACTAATTAAGTCATCAGTTTCATGTCCTTATTCAATCAAGCTCCTATAATATGGCTCGAAAAAACATGATTTTATGGAAACATATATATATATATATATATATCCATTTTGTACTTCATGTATAATTTATCCAAATTTATGAAGGGAATGAAATGAAATACATATTTAATAATAAAACATAGAGATACAATGAAACTTGACTTCAATTAATAAATGGAAAATGGTGAGAATGTATACATGTGGAATGAAAGCAAATTAGCTCAAACGGTGGTAGAATATCTCTGAGAAGAGATGTGATGGCTACACGCCTTCTTGAACTATGTTCCAATGAAGCTCAGGGGACCTTTTTTTAATGAAGAAACAATAAATAACCCTAAAAATCCAAGAACTTAACCCTAGGAGATGGGGTAAGTTGGAATGTCAACTTCCTTGTGTTGCAATTTTGGCATATGATCTTCATTTGATGTGCACGATAGCCCATTAGAAGGGTATGTCCAAGGAGTACAATTTTTTACTTTTGTTGGGTCATTTCCCCCAAAATTGTCATTCAGGGCCTCAAAACAGCTCCAAAAGTTCGAGACCTAGAAATTTCCAAAAATAAAAAAACTACCAAAATAGGAAAACTATGTTGTGAGTCAATGGAATAGTTGGTCAGTCATTGATACCCTAGATCAACACTCCCAATTTAGGAAGCAATGGTCTCCATTAAGTTGAGTGCCTCCATGAGATAGGGAAACTTATGTTGAACTTGGCCCTTGGTGAGCCACTTTCCTTGGTGCAAGAGTTGCCTTGACCACTCAATATAGTTGGACCCTCTATTGGTGAGTGCTCTAATATGTTTTCCTATGATATAATTAGTTGTGTCCTATTTAAGCGGATTACGTTGAGCTCTATCAGTGTCAGCTACTTTGTGATTTTTGATGTGTCCAACAATGGTGGGAAGTATGGTCAAAGGCAATCCAAATTGAACATTGGGTGAAAACCAAGGAATGGGAGGATACTTAGCTCAAAAACGATGTCATCCACAACCTTGGTGATGGTGTAAGGTATATATAGATTCGTTGAGGCTTCTGATGGGATTTTGATGGTTTAGGCCTTTCCCTTTCATTTCCTGGATAGGCATGGTGTTGTGGGTTTTTCCACTTGGTTGTTTTCTAATTGGTGCTCATAATTCCTTATGGATTTGGGTTGTAACAAATGCTATGGAAGACCTGGAACAACTTGGCTTGAGTTACTACTACTATAACCTAGGTTGGGAATTTTTTTTTGGATCCCTTGGTGGGTTGAGTTACTAGTCCCTAGAGTCGGGTTCAACAAATGCTCTAGATCCCTAAAAGGTTGTGGATTGAGTTACTAGTTCCTGGAGCCCTAGACATCTTGGGTAGAGACTAATATGGTTGGTGTTAGTGATGTCCGACCGTGTAGTTGGAATCATTGCAGTTGAGGATTGAGGTGCTTTGGCCTATCGAAGGCCTCAATTGGTTTTGTCTTAGTTTTTTCAATGAGATCCCACATTCATACTTGGAATATGGCACAAGGGTGATTGGCTAAAAGAGAGATTTGGTTCAGCCCAATATACGGTTGGGTGGCACATGGAAATCCCTAACTTGGTTGGTATTTTCACATGTTAATATGATACATTTCCTTATTGTGATTCTTGTATATTTGTAGTGATTATGTTGGTGATATTATGGTTTATTTTCCATGATTCCTATGCTCCTTATTTACGGGTTACTTGCTCGTTACTTGATGTATGTTATTTATCGATCTTGTCATGAATGGTTTAATTATTGATTGTGTTAGCCCCCTATAAATTTTTGACAAGCAAACAGGGGGCTAAAATGTTTTTGAGCCTTCAAGGAATGCATTTCCCCTAAAAACACATCATCCTTGAAGCCTCCTTATGTCCTTGTCCTTTGATAAACCCCCACTGATGTATCCATCTAAAAATCCTCTCTGATTGTGACAAATTGTGTTCCTAAAGGCCTTCATTTTCCCCTTGTACCCCTGCAAAATTATTCATTTCATCCTTTTCTCCCTTTGTCAAAGTCCCCCCTTCTTACCCCCAAATTCCCCCCTAAACCTTCTAAATTGTCCCCATGCCCTTCTTAAACCACACATACACCCTTGGTTTAGTTTAATAAACCCTTATTCCCTCTATCATTGCCTTTTCCTACCCTCAAAATGCATTAAAAATGAGCCAAAACCCACATTTGTACATATATGGGTCTTAGCTCCCTTCAGGCCAGCCCCTCGACCTTTTCTCCACGTGACCCAGGTGCCAAGACCAGGTGCCAAGGCGGAAGGCGCTTATCGCAGAATCCATATCGGGCGTGTTTTAAACCGTCGATCTGTACATATCGGACGATCGTCGCATTCCCCACAGCGTCCACCGTTCACCCCGTTCACTGCTCAGATCGCATCTCCACCGTTCATTTACTCGTGGATCGACGGCCCAGAGTTTCCCCCGCCCAGTGGTCCCCGCAACTGCGCACTATTCAAAATCCGCCAGTTTCTATCGCACCGCCTTTGTAGGGCGGGCGGTATTTTCCATTTTGGAGCGATTCCACTCACCGCTTGACGTGTGGCACTGACACTGTTTGAAAACCGCCCAGTCATCGCGCGTTATCATTCGGCAGAAAACCCGGCGCGATATGCACGTGCACCGTCCGATCCAGAGCTACCCATCCAACGGTTATCACTCCACGAAGTTGCACGGGGGATAACCCAAGGCATCCGTACCCCTGGCCCACCATCTGTTGTCCTCCGCTGCATTTTCGGCCGTCGATCTCCTCCCAAGATCGGATGGTCCAGATTTGATTGCATGTCTCGTCGTTGACCGCTCCCGCCACGTCACCCTTTCCACGTGTTTCATCGTATTTCTCGCCCATCCCTGTATATATATGCATTCCAAGGTCAATTTTAAGATAAAATTTCATTCTCTCCATCCCCGACTGCATTCCGCCAACTTTCTCCATGACCATTTTCCACCATAATCCTGCACTTTTCCGCCATTTTACTAGTCTGCACAACTGTCCTCATCGTCCCCATTGCATCCACCACCCCCATGCATGGTTTTTATTAACAGGTTTTTGTGTTTTGCAGGGTTATTAGATGGTGAAAGCCGCCATGATTACACAGTCTTTATTACGGCGGCAAAAAACGCAGAAAGGACCATTTTTCAGAGGCCGAGATCACAAATAAATCCTGGGAAGGAGCCATGAAAGGACTTGCATTAAAGAACAGGGTTTGAACTCTATAAAACCTCCCCAAAGCCATTAAAAGTGCATATTTCACCGACAGAGACAGAAATGGAGCACCCGAGAGTTTAAGGCATGAAAATGGAGATCTTTGCACCTTAACTCAGCGGTTTAGAGGAAAAGTATCAGATTGAAGACGTCATGGATCACACAGAGGGTACAGAGCACATAAATTAATGTATATCAGTTTTTCTACATCAGCAGAATGTTTTTCTCCATGAAAGGACATGATACACATTATTGTTTCAGTCTATATTGTGTCCAAGTAAAGATTTCCACCCTGATGGAGCAGTCCTATGCTACCAGAGCATTTTTTATGCAGCATGGCAGACCCTAGCATCATTTATTTACCTTTTTGTTTATTCACCAGAAGTACTACAGAATGTTGCAGCAGAGTACATCAGAGACATGCCCGGAGTAAATGGAAGCCTGAAGAAGACCACTCTTGCATCCAAAAGAGTGCCAGAGATAAATGCACAGGGTTTTAACAGAATGGGTTTCGACCCTCATTCTTTCTGAGTTTTAATGCTTCATTTAGTTTTTCACCTACCTCCTCTATTCTCTACAGCTATAAAATTCATGAAGAAGCTCATTGTAAGGGTTGTTGATCAGTTATCAGAGAATTGCAAGTTGTTTCTTTTGAGACATAGTCTCTGTGTAAAGTTGTAAGATAGGCTGAGGAAGATGTATTCTGACTGAGTATCCAGCTATTGGCAATGTTGTACTTGACTGGTGTTTCTTTTTAATATGACAAGCACATTTCTTTGGATCCTGATCTAAAGCAGCGGTGATGTTTTTCTATCTCTGTATTTGTGTTTAACTTACATTCCATTTCATTTCATTTCTACTGGCTCGCATCAGAAATCTGACATAGGATTTACCCTTGTTAGGTACCCTATGTCTCTGCTCTCCTTGCCTTTGATGTTTTCTACTAAATGTGTTATCTAAGAGTTGATTTCAGTTGATTTAACCATTGTAGTGGATGTTATTGCCTGCTAGCTGATGTATGAATTAAATGAATCTGTTCTTAGATGTTCTTGTTAGGATTTAATTGAAAGAATTGGGAACACTGGGAGATCTAGAACCCTGTTTCTATATCACTAGGATCCTTTTCAATTGATTGAACCTTTCTAAGATCCCTCAAGCTAGAGGCCGAAGCATTGAGAGTTCAAAGTCTCTCTCTGATCTCAGGTCTTTAACTTTGTGTTCTAAATCTTTATTGTTTCCTCCTCCCTTACCATTCCATATCACACTATCATCTTTAAGATCCAATGCTTTAGATGACTAGCCCAACTGAAAGCCTGCACATTGAATAGCAAGTAAACCCTTTCCTGACTCCATTTCCCAATGGTCTTGAATGCTCCCTAGAATACTTCTCCTCTTCCTAAAATCCTCTTTGTTCAACCTTGTATTATATTAAATCCTTCTTTCCTGATAACCAGCAACCAAATAAACAATCAAACAAACAAACCCTGTGCCTATAACTAGCCTAATATCTTAACCTTTTGAGCTTTAAAGACATAAAACCTATGCTTACATGGAGAGATCCCTCTCTGGACCCAGGAGGGCTAGATCCTGAGGTCTGAAAGTGGTTTGATGTTGTCTCATCTTTTGGTCTTGCCAATCTGGCCAAAACATGGGAACCCCAACAAATTGGTTGATGAATGTATGGAATAATAAGCGTTGTTGTAGCTATGTGGAGAGGGGATAAATCCTTATTGATTATTCTAAAATGAATCTCATACTATCATGATCAGATATGCATTCATGGTCTGTAGCTTAATGCATGTTTTCCATGTGTTTAAAGAAATGTATAGTATGTTATAGCTGATATAGGTCAAGTTTTTTACTTGAATTTGTATGTTTAACCTTTGCATTATGTCTATTATGTTTTTGAGAAGTATCAGATAGTTCTGTGAAGTGGTCTAGAGGTTGTTCTAGAATGGTGGCTCAGATCTCAGGACCACACCCTGTGGACTGGAAATTTTTGGCTACAACCGCATTCAAGAAGTGTTGATCATGTGATTGGAGGCATTCAACTATGCCTAGGCCTTGTCATGCACATGGTTAGGAGACTAGGTCAGTGAAAAGGAGGCCCATCTCAAGGTTCACCTTGGGTGGTTATTTTGCCCCTAAGTGTCTTGTAGCCCCAAGGGATGTTGTGAGTTGTTAGTAGGTGGTACTTTTGTAGGCCCTTCTTCCTTAAAGAGATCTAGGAGGTCAGGTCATGTCATAGTAACACTTCGTCTCATGTTTACCATGGTAGGTCGGTGAAATTGGGTAAATTTGGGATGGGTGTGTCATAGATTGGTATCAGAGCGAGGTTGTAGCACTGGACCTTGCAGCAGATGTGAATGTTATGTATGCATGCCTGATTGCCTATGTTTTTTTCATGCTTGCATGTTGGTTATTTGTCATGATGGTCATTTTCACAGTCGGTGTCGTCGTGTAGAGGTTGATAATGTTGGTATGTTATGATGATTGATATGTTGATGTTATATTTGTGTATATATTTTGTGCTAATCCAGATTGACTGTGCAAATGAGATAGCCTCCCCTGAAATTCACTAAGGTATTTTTTATCATGTTCATATTTGGTTTATTTGACATGGTATATTTGTAGGAAGTAGAAGATCAGAGATGACAAGAAAAATGGTGGAGTATAGTTCACGTGACTCTCCTTATAGATCAAATGAGAAACACATAGATGAGTACTCTTTTGACATATAAGATACCTTGAGAAGTTTAAAGGTGAAAATTAGAAGTTGAAAGGCATATAATCACAAAATAATTTAGTCATAAGAAAGACTTTCCAGGGAAAATGAAAAGAAAGAACATGTCAATGCAGTGATTCTTCAGAGTTTATCATATTTTTAGAGACAGGGACAACCACAAATCAATTATGGATAGGAGGAAAGGACTAATGGGGCATATGGTAGCAAGTCTCATGGAGGACATAGGTCAAACAAGGATGACATAGTTACAGGTGGTAGATGGATGGATACACCTAATAGGAGAGGTAGTGGTTATGGGTTATATTCCAATTATGGTTTAAATAGGAAATGTTATCACTCCATCGGATCTTCGAGGCTAAGAAGAGACAAATAAAGGTAACCACAGACCAATATTTTTCCAAGTAGCTAGCCCTACTAGGCAAGAGAGGGCTCTCTCCAAGGGATCATAGCCAAGATGACTAGATCAATGAGATTTTAGGATAGGTATAATAGCACTAGTGGTTTGGTTAAATTATTTTTAGGTGTTGGATTGTGAATAGGTCAGAAAAGAAATTAGGTCAGGGCAAACAAGGATCAGAATTGCAGAGATCTAATGGGGAAAGGTAGGTAAGTAGCTTAACACATTAAGGTATCAATATGGAATGGTTTATACTTCTAGGGTTTCAGAAAAGAGCATGGAAACATGAAATCTTTTCAATTAGAAGAGATATGAAACAAAACTGTAACTATTCCTCCAAAACATAGCATAAGCTAATGAATTTTGTCTTTCTGACTTAGTAATGAATTACATTTAGAGATGGAATGAATATGAAATCACAATACATTCACACATTTGAAAAAAATTAGAATAAGCAATGCCAAATCACATTACCACAGGTATCCCATCAAAATAGTTGCAACTCAGTCTATTATTTCTTGCCAAAATTCTGATTACAATAACATTCAATGATCAAATTCTACAACATCCAACCATTGCAATGAGAAAGGAAATGAAATATATAGACCAAAAAATACTTCTCCCACTCTCAAGGGTCAAATCCCTGACTTCTGGAGCTGACCCCCAAAGTGCTCAACTAGAATCCTAGTGATTAGGGAGGTTAACCAACTCATCCCTATCATTCATGAAACTGATTCACTTTGACCAAAATTACATTTTTACAGGATGTATCTACCCCTAGTGACTATTTAGGATATAATTAAATTTACATTTCATCATCACATCAATAAAAATCCACTTAATTCATCTATCAACTGATCAAACTGGAAAATTTTGAAGAAAATAGGAAACTACAAAAAGCGCAATGTGCTTGGAAAAAGCGCAGCGTGACTGGGAAAAAGCACAGTGTGGGCCCTAAAATTGAGTTTTGGCTGCCTTCCCGAAGTCCAAATTGGGCCCAAGATGGCTCATTGGAAATATCTTCTAGTCTAGTTGTAAAAAATGTCCTCAAGCACTGGAAATGGTTGAGTGAAGCTCCTAAAAAATTTAATCTCCCTAACTCACTCCCCACTACCCATACACTCACTCATTTCCCATTCCTAAGCCATATTTCCTAAACCCTAACACCCTAGTTGTGCTTTCCTAGGCAACTAGATACCTCCTTGTAATACAATTTCCTACCCTATTTCCCTAACTATTTCACCCTACCATTACTTCCCTACATTCACTAATCCCTTCCTACATTCCCTCAAATTTTCCCTTACCTATCACAATACCCTAACCCCACTATCCTACTCCCTTTCCCTTCCCCTTCTTCCCTAGGGATTTCAAAGACAAACTGAGCATAATGGAGGAAGAAATTAACACAATGGAGGAGGAAATAAATGCCACATATGAAGACAAGAAAACATATAACAAAGGAGGGAGGACTTTGAGATTAATCTCCCAAGGTCCTTAGAGAGATACTATGAAGGTAAGGCTAAGGAGTTATATGAATTAAATATGGGATCTATGATAGAAAAAGAGTACACAAATAAGTTTATGTAGCTATTTAGGTATGTACCATATCTTAAAGATGAGGAAAAAAAGGTTCAAATATTTGTTAATGGATTCTCATTAGCATTTAAAGATCATATTGAGTATGATGAGCCTTGTACATTGAAGGAAGTGATTGGGAAGTTGAAACATTTTTACGAGTAGTCTAAGCGCAAGTCAAATCTAAGCAGGGTTGGAAAGGTAGTGAAAAGACTAAGGGAAAGCGGGATAAGAAGCAAGTAAGACTCGAGGATGCAAGTAACAAGGATAATGCAACACCATACGAGAAATTTAATGCAATTGACAAAGGAAAAGGATGTGAGTCTAAGGAGCAGAACAAGGGTGATATGAGAAAGCCTTTATAGTGTTGGAATTGTGGCAAGGATCATCACATGAGAGATAGTCCACAAGATCAGAGTGGAAGAAATCATATTTACAGTGTTGAGGAAGCACAAACAGTGGGGGATGTTAAAAATATTATTCCTTATAATTATGCAGAATTGTATAATAGACAGGCTAACCATCAGGAATCTATTATCAAGATGGAAGCTAAGCTTTGTGATTAAGTTGTTTCTATTTTGATTGACCCTAGATCTAACTATAGTTATATCAGTCCTGAACTGGTGGATAAGTTTTGCTTGAATAAAGAAGTGCATGCAGAGTCTTGGTTGGTGTAGTTGGCTATAGGTACTAATAAAAGAGTTCATCATTGGATAAGGTATTGTGCATTTTAACTAAACGATATGTCTACATCAATGCATATAAATGTGCTTCCACTGGGATCATACAATATGTTGTTAGGTATGGATTGGTTGTACATTCACAATTCTAAAGTAGATTTTTATGAGAATACTATTGAGTGTTTGGATGAAAATGGAGAGAAGGTAATATTGTAGGGTAAGAAGAAGCCTACATTAGTGAAAATAGTTACAAATATGTAGGAAAAGAGAAATTGCAGGAAAGGGTGTGTATTTTTTGTAGTTCATATTTCTAGTGATAAAGGGAAGGATGTTGAGGTTGTTTAATTCTTGAAGAGGTACCTCGTTTTGCAGCAGTTTCAAGATGTATTTCCAACAAATATTTCAGACTTACCACCTCATTGGGAAGTGTAATTTTCTATTGAGTTGATGCTGGGAGCACCACCAACATCAATGGCACCTTATAAGATGAGTGCTCCAAAGTTGGTGGAATTGAAGTTGCAGCTTGAGGAAATGCTTGATAAGGGATACATAAGGCCAAGTGTGTCACCATGGGGTGCACCAATATTTTTTTGAAGAATAAGGATGGTATTCTCAAGTTATGCATTGATTACAGGTAGTTGAATAAGGTGACGATCAAGAACATGTATCCTTTTTCGCGGATTGATAACTTGTTTGATCAGTTGAAGGGAGAAACAATGTTATCGAATATTGACTTGAGATCATGATATCATCAGGTATGCATCAAATAGGAGGACATATACAAAACCACATTCTGAACCAAGTATGGGAATTATGAGTTTGTAGCAATTCCTTTTGGTTTGACTAATGCTCCAGCTACTTTCACATTCTTGATGAATAGTGTGTTTCATCCTTATATGGGCAAGTTTGTGATAGCATTCATTGATGACATATTCATATATTCTAAGAATGAGGAAGAGTATGCAGAACACCTAGCAATAGTGTTAATATTGTTGAGAGAGCATTAGTTGTATGTCAAGCTTAGTAAGGGAATTTTTTTTAAGACAAAAGTTCATTATTTGGGACATGTTGTTTTCAAGGAAGGTATAACAGTGGACTCAGAAAATATCAAAGCTATTATGGAGTGGGCATCTCCTAGGAATGTGGATGAGTTTAGATCATTCATGGGACTAATAGGTTAACATAGGTAGTTCATCAGGAACTTCTCATGGATTGCCTACCCTATTACATCTTTTCAATGAAAAAGGAAGAAGTTAGAATAGACTGAAGGGTGTGCGACTAGTTTCGAGCAGTTGAAGCATTTGCTTACAAATGCTTTGGTATTGAAGATTGCAGATATAGACAAAGGGTTTTTGTTATGTACAAATGCTTACAAGAGAGGAATTGGTGGAGTCCTGATGCAAGAAGGACATGTGGTATGCTATGAGTTAAAAAAGTTGAATGAGTACGAGAAAAACTATGTGACTCATGATCTTGAGTTGGCAACTATAATTCATGTATTGAAGATGTGGAGACACTATCTTCTTGGTAAGATATTTATTTTGATGATTGATCACAGTGGGATGAGGTACTTATTTGATCAACCTAATCTGAATGTCAGGCAAGCTATATGGTTGGATACCCTCAATGAGTTTGATTTCAAGATTGGGTACGTCAAGGGAAAAGAGAAAAAGTTTGTAGATTCTCTTAGTAGAAGAGTGTAGGTGATTCACATTGCAAGAATGAGTTATTATGGGACAAAATTTTAGGAGCGGATCTTGATGGAAAGACAACATGATGATAGGTATCAGTAGTGGATGCACAATTTACAACAATAGGATACAAGTGAGAAAGATGTATATTATAATGTCACAATAGATGGCTTGGTTAGATTTAGGAACAAGATTTATGTGTTGGATGAATGTGAGCTCAATAAACTTATCTTGAGGGAATTTCATGCTAAGCCATATTCAGGAACAAGATTTATGTGTTGGATGAATGTGATATCAATAAGCTTATTTTGACGTAATTTCATATTAAGCCATATTCCGGCTGCCCCATACATCAAAATACATTGAGAGAAATTAATAATTCTATCATTGGTTGAAATTGAAGAAAGAGGTGGTTGAGTTTGTTGCGAGATGTTTGGATTGTGACAAAGTAAAAGAATAGTGTAAGCATCTAGGTGTTTTATTGTGCCAATTTTGATTCCAGAGTGGAAATGGGAGGTCATTTCCATGGAGGACATTGAAACATCATGATTCTATTATGGTTGTGGTTGATAGGTTAAGTAAGGTAGCGTGCTTCATTACAGTTAAGTCTGTGAATTCAGCTAGCGAGGTAGCTCATATTTTAATCAATGAGATAGTGAGGTTGCATGGTGTTCCTAAGAATATTTTATCCAATAGAGATGCCAATTTCACTTCCAGGTTTTGGAAGGAGTTGTTTACAAGTTTGGGGATGGATTTATATTTCAGTATAACTTATCATTCATAGGAATATGGGCAGATAGAGAATGTTAACAAGATTCTTGAGGATATCTTGAGGATGTATGCCATACAAAAGTAATAGAAGTAGAGTAGTAAATTCCACCAGTAGAGTTCGTATATACTAATGGGTGTCAAGAATATTTGAATATGAGTCTGTTTGAGGCAATTTATGGGTGGATTTGTAGTGCTCCTATCAGTTGGAGTGATCCAGTGAATATGGTGTTGATTGGACCGAATATGTTGGAAGATATGGAACAAGAAATGTAGGTTATTAACAGGAATTTGAAGATAACATAGGACAAACAGAAGATTTATACAGATCAACACAGGGTATTTAATGAATTTTAGGTTGTGGAACATGTGTACTTGCACATCAAGCCCAAGAAGAGCTCCTTGAGAATTGGAACATGTGCCAAGATGGCACCTCGGTATTGTGGGCCTTTTGATATCCTTGATAGGATTGGACCAGTGGCCTACAGACTTTCACAACCTTCAATAGTGAAATTCCATGATGTTTTCCATGTTTCATTGCTTAAGAAGTATGTCTAGGATGTTGATCATGTGATTGAATAATATGTATTGCAAGTGAAACCAGAGGGATAATTCCAACCAGAACTACAATGCATATTGCAGCGGGAACAACTCATGCTCTGAAACAGAGAAATCAAACAAGTTAAAGTGCAGTGGAAGCCCTTTGGGAACAATGAAGCTACATGGGCGATGAATAAACAAATGTGGGCTATGTGTCCTTCATTATTTGTTGGTTCGAGAAAATGAGTTTTTGGTATATGTAAATGTATATAGATGTTGATTGTAGATACCACAATGAGTTGTGTTATAAATCTCCAATAAGCGGTATGATTTTCATGTTTGTTATGTTGGTCATGTTTTGCAGTAGTTTTTCATTGTAAATACTACATTGAGTTATGTTATAAAGCTCCATGGGAAGTATGTTTTATTTTCAACAGTTTCCTAGTCATAAGTGTTATTGAACATCGAGGATGATGTTCCCCCAAGCGGGAGGGGTTTGTAACAACCCTTGGTTGATTTTTTATGTACTAAATAAAAATAAGACCAAGGTCATGGGACATATATTCCAAGATGAATGTTGGGAAAAACAAAGTGATTGGGTATCACTGGGGATTAATTAATGGCTATAAAAATTGGCGAAGGAAAAGTGACATTAATTGGCATTTTATTTATGAAATAATGGAAAATATGAGAAAATGAAGGTGAAAAGACAAATTTGCATGAGGGGGGAATTCAAGGAAAAATGAAGGAAAATGAAAAAAATAGAGGCCTTAATGATAAAAATACTTCTAAGGATCAATTCACAACCTTTTGCTAGTTCAGTTTTGAAGCTTTCTTATATTCTCTCATTCTCTCATAATTTTTCACAATTGGAGTATTCTTGGAGCACTTTGGCCCTACATTGGATTTGGAGAAAGAAAATAAAGGAAAGCAGGAAAGCGCAAGGGAATAGGAGGATCAACAACTATGACTAGATTTATTTGTAGGTAATAAGTTGCATGTGTGATTTCCTTATTGATTTATGGATGCATGGTATATGAATGCGATTTTTTGGTTATGTGTTGTCATTGGAATTGAGGATTGCCTAGATTGATGGTGGTTTTAGCCTTGCCTTGTAATTTCCTGGATAACCATGGTGTTGTGTGTTTTTCCACTTGATTTTTTTCTAATTGATGCTCATAATTTCTTATGGCTGTGGGTTGGAAAAAATTCTCTAGAAGTGTATAAACTAATGTTTATATTCTAAATTGATCATGAAATTTACTAAATCACAAGACTAGAAGCTACTGTATTAATCTACGGAAGAAAATTCACAATCGAGAAAACAAATCATTATCATGCATCAAGATTCAACACAAATATACAGAGATTTATATATGGGAAACAAACTGCTCAAAACCCCTTACTATATGTATTTCATTAAACAAATAATATGGATGAATACAATATCCTTTCTCAAGCTTGAGCACAACCTGCACTTGTATCTTCTATCCTCTGCTTGATTGACTAAACCTAACCAATACTTAGCCAAATTTTCAAGCCTCCAAGCTCCTATTTCCTTGCATTGTTCATTAAGGAATTAGCCCCTATTTTTTAGGGAAATTCCTCAATTGGATTGTGCAATTCTTGTAGGCCCATCCTTTGACTGCATGCACCACCTGTACAACTTGGATTAGTTTAAAACTGATAATATACTACCCTTGAACTCCAATCTCAACTGGGTAACTCAAATTATTTGCATGGATATGTTATTTTGGGTTGATTGATCAGTTAACTGGATGATCACTGAGTGTGAATGAAGTTACACTACACAACTTAACCCTCCATTAGTTTCTCCAACAGTTGGAACTAGTTTAACTAACAATAACTCAACTTAACTGAAATAGATTGCTAGAAATTAGCAATCACTCATAGTAAACTGAACTCAAGTGTCTCCAAATCGAATTAACTGACTTAATTGAGTGAAAAGAGCCATGTCACCTCAGTTAACTACCTCTAAGTATGATGCTAAAATTGAAATTTGAATTTTAATCTAGTTTGACCAAGGCAAAGTCAAAACTAGATTTTCTTGTTGCATTTTCAACAAGAAGCCCTAGAATAACTTGAGTTCAGTTACTAGTCCTAGAGCCTAGGTTTGGAAGAAATATATTAATCCCTTGGTGGGTTGAGTTACTAGTCCCTGGATCTGGGTTGGATAAACACTCTTGAGCCCTGAAAGGTTGTGGGTTGAGTTACTAGTTCCTGGAGCCATTAACAACTTGGGTAGAGACCGATCTGGTTGGTGTTAGTAATGTCCAACCGTGGAGGTGGAGTGACTTTGGATGAGGGTTGAGGTGGTTTGGCCTCTGGAATCTCTGGTTTGGTTTTGTCTTATTTTATTCCATGACATCCGACATTCATGCTTGGAATATGGTGTGGGGGTGATTGACTGAAAGAGAGATTTAGTTTAGCCTAATATATGGCCTAGTGGTACGTGGAAGTCCCTAACTTGGTTGGTATTTTTCACATGTTAATATGATACATTTCCTTATTATGGTTCGTGTATATTTGTAGCGATGATGTTGGTGATATTATGGTTGAGTTTCCATGGTTCCTATGCTGGCTATCTAATGGTTATTTGCTCGTTATTTGATGTATATTATTTAGGACTCTTGTCATGAATGCTTTAGCTATTGATTGGTTTATAAATGTATGGAATAATAAGAGTTTTTGCAGCTATGTGGAGAGGTCATAGAGCCTTCTTGGTGATTCTCAGATGAATCTCAAACTATTGCGATCAGATATGCATTCATGACCTATAGCTTACATGTTTTACATGTGTTTGACGAAATGTCTAGAATGTTCTAGCTGGTCTAGGGTCAAGTTTTTGACTCAAGTTTGTATGTTTATCCTTTTCATTATATATATTATGATTATGATAAGTCTCAAGTAGTTATGGGTAGTGTTCTAGAGGATGGCCTAGAATTGTGGCTCAGGTCTCAAGACCGCACCCTCTGAACTGGAAATTTTGAGCTACGACCGCACTCATGCAATGATGTACATGCAATTGGAGGCCTTCAATCACACCCAAGCCTTTTCATACATGCAGTTGGGAGCCTAGGTCAATGAAAAGGAGCCCCAGATCAGGGTTTGGTCACCTGGGGTGGTTATTTGGCCCCTGAGTGTCCTGTAGCCATAAGGGATGTTTTGATTTATAAGCCAGTGGTCAGTTTATAGGCCCCACTTCCTTAATTGTAGCTAGGAGTTTGGATCATGTCATAGTAACTATTTGTCTCATGTTTACCCTGGTAGGCCGGTGAAATTGGGTAAATGTGGGAGGGGGCGTGTTATATATTGGTGTCAGGGTGAAGTTACAACATTGGACCTCGAGGTTTTGGGGAAACACAGTGGAGTAGCCTTCACCCACATTTGTGAGTGAAAGATATGCATACCTTTCTCTGGATCTTCAGGCACACTTTGTTGGACCTTGATGGTGGCAATAGTGGCACTGGGTTTTGTGTCAATGATTTGTTTCCCCTTATCTAGGTTTGGTTCAAAGTTGGAATCTATATTTGAATTTGAAGCTCTTAGTTCATTCACCAATGACTACTCTACGTGACACTCATCTGTGTTATAAGTGGGGATCTTGTTATTAGAGAAATTTTGAGGACTTGAATGGGCCTCCAAAATAATATTATAAAATAATATTGGAAATAATAAAATGATATTAGATTACATCATCAAATTTTAGATAGAAAAAAGAAGAAAATATTTTTTCCAACTTGTATTTTCAACTTATCGCCCTATTTTTTTACTCAAATTTTGAGCAGGAGAACTCATTGGATGCAGAATTGAATTCCTCACACAAGGAGTACCCATGATGCATACTTTAAATGAAACCTACTACAATAAAAATGAGAAATACATGAAAAAAACATGATTACAATCACATTTCACTTTTTCATGTATTTCTCATTTTTCGTGTAGCGAGGTACATTGAAAGTATGCAACATGGGTACTCCTTGTGGCAGGAATTCAATTTTTCATCCTATGAGTGCTCCTCCTTGAAATTTCAGTAAAAACATAGGGAAATAAGTTGAAAATATAAGTTGAAAAAGTAGTTTTTTTACTTTCTTATTTTATTTGTACTTTTTCACTCCAAAAATGGTGAATCATCCCCCATCGTTGACATCATCATATTGAATCTTATTGGTTCTTATAAAGTTGATTTTGGTTGTACAATTTTGTTTTAAGGCCCATTTTAGGCCTCAAAATTTCTCTAATTGAAAATCACACCACTTTCCTATGTCATTCTTTACCTTCCCATTATCACTCTTTGTTTGTGACTTTGATGGGTTTTCTTGGTGTGGTCCATCTTAGCTCTGCCCTTTGTTCTACAGTTTGAGGATGCCCTTACCTTGCTTCTGTGTTAGGTCCTTATATTACTAGTATAATCCCTTATTGTTGTTAGTGTAACCCCCTTATTGTTATTGTTGTACCCATGTAACCCCCATATTATTATTATTGTTCCCTTAAATTATTATTGTTAGGTCGGCTAGGATTACATTGTGGCCCCATGGACTCCTATATATAGAAAGGAGGTTTTTTCATTTGTATCATCCAAGAATTTTTCATTCATGTAATTTATTGGAGGTTTCCCCCTCACAGTGGCTTATTTCTAAGGCGTTGATATCTCTTTTCTTCTATTTTTGGAGGTGGTTTCACAACATTTGGTATTAGAGCTTTGGATTCTAGGGTTTCACTGCACCAAACAGGTCATCATGGTATTTTCACTATAATTTTTTGTCTACGAAGGTTCAAAAGCTGAAATTTTTAAAGAGCGAAGCCGAAATCTTGAGGAACATCGTCACAAAATTTCAAAGCTTGGTTCACAATATCTTCAGAGATATGATCTGTGGAAGTTAGGTCTTTTTCAGGCTCCAGAATTTCAACTCAAAGAGGTGATCGTGGGAAAATCCTCATAACTCTCTCTATGAGCATCAGATTGGAATTATGTAAAAAGTGGCTAGAATTACATGGAATGTAGTTTCTTTTCTATCAATTTCAGAGCCAAAGGAGAAAAAAGTGACACATGGCAAGTCATAAAAGTTTTCTCTATTGAACCAGTCCATAATTAGGTCATTGTGGGAGATTGAACATAACTTTGTCTTGAAGAATCCGAATCAGGTTAGACCTATGGCATTCGAAAGAGGATTCAGAGGGATACCTCATGGCCAAATTTCAGATATTAAAGAACCAAAATCACATAGATAATTTAGTTTCAATATCGAGCTCCTCAAAAGCAAGAAAAAGGTGTCTATTGTTTTCGAATTACATAAGCCTCGTTTGAAAAAAAATAGTTTGAATTTATTCCAAGGGAATATTGAAGGATAGATATCAGTATTGGGTTCTAAAATTCCCCCTAAAAATAATTCAACACCAATTAAGCCTTCAGAAGGCTCTACTATGGCTCATGAAGACGAAGAAACACAACATGAGATATCAAAATTACAAGAGCAAGTGCACCAAATTTCGCTATCGCAAAGAGAAACAAAAAATGAAATGGAAGTTTTGAAGAAAGGCATGGAAACTAAGATGGATGGTTTGAAGAAAGGCGTGGAAGCTAAGATCGATGAAAAAATGAATGACAATATGGAAATCAAGAAGAATGATCTAAAAGTAGACATCGAAGGTTTGGCAAAGTTGATACAAGAAATTTTTCCTAATGGCGAAAAGATAGTACAGGAAACTCATGATGGGAAAAAAATAAATGTTAATCGTGATTTCATCAAATCTAATGTTGGATGGAAGAACCACCATATTCCAAATATGGATATGAGGAAGTTTGATGGCAAAGACCCCGTAACATGGATACTACAGATGGAGCAATATTTTGATCTCAATAATGTGCAAAACACACAAAAGGTACGCATTGCAACTTTACATTTAGAAAAAAATACATCTGTATGGTATCGATGGCTTTGCTCCCATAAAAAAATTGTCACTTGGTCAATTTTTGCAGAGGAAATGATAGCACATTATGAGGATACAAAGAGAAACACCTTCTTTAGCCAATTGATAAATATCAAACAAAAGGGTTCAGTGGCGGAGCACATTGAGGACTTACAAAAATTGAATATAAGGGTAACTGATGTTCCATAGGAACACAAGATTGATGTCATCATAGGGACTTTAAAGGATAACATCCAACATGAAGTTCGCATTTGGGAACTTAATTCATTGGAGAAGGCTTTCAGGTTGGTAAGAAAAATTGAATGTAAAAATATGGCGACAAGGAAGCCTACCACTCACATCTATAAAGATGGAAGTGTTGCTACTTCTAGACTTCCACAACCTACAAGGTTGACACCACAACAATTGGAAGAAAAAGGAGAAAAGGGGCCTTGCTACAATTATGATAGAAAATACACTAAAGGTCATAAGTGCACTGAGAAGAAATTATTTTACATAGATTGTGAAGTGGAGGAAGAAAATGAAGAATAAACTTCAAAAGTAGAGGATATACACCAGGAAGAAACCCTGGAAGAAGAAGAAATGAGTCTGGCCATATCATGTAATGCATTGGCAGGAATTACCACTCCTAAACCTCTCAATATAGAAGGACATATCAAGAAGAAAAAGGTAATAGTTTTTATTTATTTGGGTAGTACCCATAATTTTATTCATTGTAAGGTAGCCAAGGAATTGAATTGTTTCCTATACCCAGCACCAAAATGTCAAGTGATGGTTGCAAATGGAGGAACTATAAATTGATCTGGAAAATGCCATAATATCAAGCTAACCATGGGGGAATATGTATTGAATATTCCAATGATTTGAATTTTTTTTGGGAAGGAAAGGAAATCGAATTACAGGGTATCGAAGGGAAGCTAGGAAAGATAATAAGCTCTAATGTCATGACAAAGCTTCTGAAGAAAGAAAAACGGGCATAATTGCACAATTATGCTCACTAGAAGTTCCAACATCAAAATCATCTATTTCTCCAGATCTCCAAAAAGTCTTGGACAATCATTCCAAGGTGTTTGCTACTCCCAAAGGACTCCCACCTATTCGTGATCATGATCATGCTATTCATTTGATTCCAGGAAGTGTTCCTCCAAACATCAGGCCTTACAGATATCCTTATGTCCAAAAGAGAGAAATTGAACGTATGATTGCAGAAATGCTAGAGGCTGGTATAATTCAACCTAGTCAAAGTTCTTTCTTTGCTCTAGTAGTATTGGTGCACAAGAAAGATGGATCATGGCGCATGTGTTCGGATTATAGGAAGCTCAATAAGCTCATTATTAAAGATAAATTTCCCATTCCTGTGATTGATGAATTATTGGATGAATTACATGGAGCAATTTATTTTACCAAGTTGGATCTTCATTCAGGATATCATCAAATTAGAATGAAGATTGAATATATTCCGAAAACAACATTTTGAAATCATGAGGCTCATTATGAATTTTTGGTCATGCCTTTTGGCCTTACCAATGCACCTTCTACATTTCAAGGGTTGATGAATTCCATTTTCAAACCATTCCTTAGAAATTGTGTGCTAGTATTTTTTGATGATATACTAATCTACAACAGGTCTTGGAAGGATCATGTTCTACATGTTGAGAGGGTGCTCAAACTATTGGAGGAGAAACAATTATATGCAAAAAAATCCAAATGTTTCTTTGGAGTACAAGAGGTGGAATATCTGGGTCATATTTTATCTCACAAGGGTGTTAAGATAGACCCTAAAAAAATCAAAGCCATTAAGGAGTGGAAAGTCCTCACAACCATAAAGCAGTTGCGTGGATTTCTCGGGTTAACAAGGTATTATCACAAGTTTGTTAAGAATTAAGGGAGAATAGCAGCACCTCTAACAACATTATTGAAGAAAGATGCATTTTCATGGACTCCTGAAGCAACTAAGGCCTTTGAACATCTTAAAGAGGCAATGTGCCTAGCATAAGTCTTAGCTATGCCAGACTTCACAAAAACCTTTTTTGTGGAATGTGATGCCTCATGAAATGGAATTGGTGCTGTTTTAATGCAAGAAGGAAGACCCATTGCTTTTGAAAGTCGTTCAATCAAAGGAAAGTATTTACAAAAGGATATTTATGAGAAGGAAATGTTGGAAATACTACATGCACTAAAGAAATGGAGACCTTACCTAATGGGAAGACACTTCAAGGTAAAAACTGATCATGATAGTCTTAAAATTTTTTTGGAACAAAGAATATATTCAGAAGGGCAAAAAAAAGGGTCACAAAGATGTTGGGTTATGACTTTGAAATCATATACAAAAAAGGGAAGCTAAGTTGTTGCAGATGCACTCTCAAGAAATGATGAAGAGGTGGAAGCATTTCTTTGTGCCATTTCAATTATCCAACCAGGTTGGATAACTGAAACAAGGGATGAATGGAATAAGGACGAAGAAGTGTGGACTCTCATGCAAAATTTGCGGCAAGATCCTAGTACATCTAATACATTTAGTTGGAAAAATGATTCCTTATGGTACAAAGATCACTTATATATTTGAAAGAATTCCCAACCAAAACAAAAGATTCTTTTGGAATTGCACGATTCTCCTTTAGGAGGACACTCGGGACTTTTAAAAACTTACCACAGGGTGAAGAAAGAATTTTTTTGGGATGGCCTTAAATATGATATTCAAAAATTTGTGGCAGAATGTTTGGTTTGCCAACAAAATAAAGTGGAGACAATTAAGACCCTGGGTCTTCTAAAACCTTTATCCATTCCAAGTCAATGTTGGGAGGAGATTTCAATGGATTTTATCACAGGTTTACCTAAGTCCAAAGGAAGGAGTGTCATCATGGTGGTAGTTTATAGACTTACAAAGTATGCATGCTTTTTTGCATTATCTCATCCATTTAAAGCGAGTACAGTTGCTACTACATTTATGGAAACAATTCAAAAGCTACATGGAAACCCGAAGATTATTGTAAGTGACAGAGATCCCATTTTTACAGGAAATTTTTGGATGGAATTATTTTCTTGTTTGGGTACTCAACTAGTTCATAGCTCATCTTATCATCCTCAATCCAATGGTCAAACAGAGATAGTGAATAAATGTTTGGAAGGATATATTCGTTGTTTTGTATTTGATAAGTAAGCACAATGGGTCAAGTGGTTACCTCTGGCTGAATGGTGGTATAACACTTCCTTCCATACTACAACAAAAATGACCCCATTTATGGCACTTTATGGATATCATCCACCATCCATCACATCTTATTTAAGGGAAAATGCTAGGGTTCAAGTAGTGGAGGATCACATCGAGCATCAACAAGAAGTTCTCCAACTCTTAAAGGATAACCTAAATTTGGCACAAAATCGAATGAAACAACAGGGAGATCAACATCGCAGTGAGAGAATTTTTGATGTGGGAGACTGGTTATTTTTACGACTACAACCATACAAACAAATTTCCCTCAAGCAAGCTAAGAAGGATAATAAATTATCACCAAAGTACTATGTTCCTTACAAGGTTTTGCAAAAGATTGGTACTATGGCATACAAATTGGAGCTTCCTGCTTCTTTGCGAGTGCTTCCAATTTTCCATGTTTCATGCTTAAAAAGGGTTATAGGGGACAAAATTCTAGTTCAAACAATATTTCCATTACTTGATGAGGAAGGAAAAACCATATTGGAACCTAAAGCAGTCACGGAAACAAGAACTCGACAACTACGAAATCGATCAATTTCAGAGTATCTCATCAAATGGAAGAACTTACCCATGGAATATTCTACATGGGAGGATGATAATTCTATACAAAAGCACCTGGAGCTACTCAAGCGTTTAGGACAACACCTTTTTGAAGGAGAGGAGCATGTTAGGTCCTTATATTACTATTATAGTCCCTTACTGTTGTTAGTGTAACCCCCTTATTGTTATTGTTGTACCCCTGTAACCCCCATATTGTTATTATTGTGCCCTTAAATTATTATTGTTAGGTTGGCTAGGATTACATTTTGGCCCCATGGACTCCTATATATAGAAAGGAGATTTTGTCATTTGTATCATCCAAGAATTGTTCACTCATGTAATGTATTGGAGGTTTCCCCCTTGAAGTGGCTTATTTCTAAGGCGTTGATATCTCTTTTCTTCTATTTTTGGAGTTGGTTTCACAACATTCTACTGTGAAGGATTCATAGATCCAAAATCTCACTTCCTTTATTTAAATTTTTGCTCTATTTTGAAAGCATATTGGAATGTTTTTCTGAGTGAGGAGATGTACAATAACTCCATTTATGTCTGGATGTATATGTGTAGACATCCATGGTGCTTGAGAACCATATGTTGCTTAGAGTCCATGATACCCAACTTGGTGCACAAGGTATGAAATATATTTGTGAACTCCAACACTACTTGGTTCATTTTTTGTCGTAGGGAGGTCCATCTCATGTACTGGTCTTCGTAACTTCTACTACAGTAATATTGTTCTTTAGCAACATCCCTAAAAGAGTTCCAACTTGGTGCAATTGAAAATAGTGTGGATTCCTCCATGGCATTTTTTTCATAATAAGTTTCCCACTAGTCCTTGACATGGGGAATGGCCTTAAGCAATGCAAAATTATTCTTTTCTCCATTGGAAAAATTATGGACTGAAAAATATTATTCTAGCATTTTTAACCATTTTTCTAGAGCCTTTACATCTATCTCGCCTTCAAATATAGGAATGTAAAAATTAACTTATACCTTGAAGGAGGGTGACAACTCTGAAGTGGTCATTGGATGAAAATGTGTCACCTATTGGTATCTGCCAACGGTTTTTGGGAAAATTATCCATTTTCTTATTCCTTTGTCACTTGAGCTTTGTCACTTGAGGGCTTCTTCAAGCAATAATTTGATGAGATCTCATAATCCCTCATATTTTTTATCTTCCACCATGGGAGGCCATCAAGGTCAGAGAGGATGGTCATACAGGGGCTCAAATAGTTCAAGTCCCAACTCCTTATCCCCCAACCTCATTGTAGGTATGGACAAAAAAATAGAGAAAGAGAAGATTGCTCTAATACCATTGATATGAATTTATGAAACGAATGAAATGAAACACATATTTAAGACCAAAAAATATAGATATAATGGAATTCGACTTCAATTAATAAATGGAAAATGTTGAAACTATATACATGTAGAATGAAGAAAACTAGCTCAAAGGATGATAGCTTATGTATGAGAAGAGATACGACTACTACATGCCTTCCTGAATTGCGTTACAATGAGGCTTAGAAGGCTTTTGATTATGAAAAGCACTAAAAATCCTTAAACCTAACCCTAAGAGATGAAGCGCTAAAGGCTTATGGGCCCCGATGGGGTAAACTGGAATGTCAACTTCCCAAGGTTGTAACTTTGCATATGATCTCCATTTGGTGCACACAATAGCCGTTGGAAAGGTTTATCCAAGGAGAAAGATTTTATAATGTTGATGAAAGTCTATGACACATTGTGATCTGTTTCCCAAAAAACATCATTTAGGGCCTTAAAACAACTCAAGAAGTTCAAGACTTGAAAACTGCCAAAAAAAACAAAAAAAAAAGAAAACTTCAAAAATAGAAAAGTTGTGTCACGAGCCAGTGAAATAGGTGGGTGGCCACCAATATCCACCTAGATCAATAATTATTGTTAGTTGGATCTAATTATCTAGTTGTCTTGGCAAGTTTCATGTTATAAGATATGTTGATTATATATTAAAAATATACCTTATTATTTAAAAATTAGATAGTAAGATTGTAGGAATCGAGGAAAGGTTATGTATTTTATCCTCTTCAAATAAATGTATTTAACTCAACTAGCATAGATCCATGTTAACTCAAAATCTATCAAGTGCCAGGAGGGATAAAATATTTTGAGGTGAAAACCTCTTTTAGAGTGCAAAACTTGAAGAAAGGATTGCATCTCAAGAGAATTAATCCCTATTAACACTTCATACATAGCGTTTAAAAAACACACACACACACCCCACACACCATGTGTGAACTCAATGTTGAGCATGGAAGGAAATACACATCTCCTTCATTTTGAGAAACACACTAATTAAATATTTAAACCACAAGAATTTTTTTATTTTCATTTTTTTTTGTAATAAATACATAGTTAACATTCAAATATTTTAATCAACATGACAACTGGAATATTTTACTTATAATCTACAATGTCCACACTAAAATTAATTTTTGTTTTTAGTATATTTTAAGTGCATGTCTTCATCATGCTAGGAAATAGAAAACATATATCAATGGGATAAAATCTCTCTCTCTCTCTCTCAGTATTGTGATTTTCCTCCTTGAAAATATCTTGGTTTTTTTATTACTCCTTCGCCGCATCCTTACATTGTGGAAATATCCTGGTTTTTTCCGTTACTCCTCCATCGCATCCTTACGTTGTTCCATCTGCCCGTGATAAAATTCAGTTGATGCTCTCTGTCTTAGGAACTATTTAATGGTCTCCCTCCATTGGCTTTCCTTTCACCTCAATTAATCTTTCCCAATGAAGAACGTTTCACCCAAGCCACCTCTATTTCACTACCCTCCTAGCAAGACAATTTCTCTATGTTCCTCAACTAGTGTCTTCTCCATTCCTAAGTCCTAAATATTTTCAGTTTGGCCCGTGTTTTACTAATTTTGATGCCCATGAACAAAAAATGAGCTCATTTTTGCAGAGGAGGAGGCTGAAGCACTATGGGTGGATCCAAGGTGCACTTTTGGGTGGACTACTCAACTTGAAGCTACCAAGAGCACACACGGTTAGAGATATAATCTAAAAGTCAGGACGTGGAAGAGGGAACTTGTTAAGAGAGGCAAGAGATTATTGATTCAAAGGTAATGGTAGGGATTTCTTTGTGGGTTTCGGAAAATTATTATTTCACATGGGTTTCAAAACCATTACCTCCACTTTGTGGATCTCTATTGGCATGCAAAGCTACCTCTTGGAAAGGTTGTGGTGGATACACACCAAATTTAGGACAATTTGATCCAAAAATTCGACGAGCTTGTTAGAGTCGGTATTTTCATCCCTCCGCCAGAGATCAAATTTCTATTGTTGCATTTCATTTTAGGTGTCTCACTCAGTTCAGCCAACTGCATTCCATTAGGAGAATGGATCATCTGACGGTAGGGTCTTGTCACTCATATCCCTCATGTCTTGTACCTGTTGGCCTAGTTCTATTCATCAAAATCATTTACAGTCATTTCTGGTCTCCTGGTTGGCAAAGAGTCATTTTAGGGTTTTTAGTCTCATTAGGTCTATGGTTTTATTAATCAGGTCTCAAAATGTCTAATAATGTCAATAGGCACATGAGGAAGCATCAAATAAGGTTTCAGTGCAAAAATTTCATTATCATAATGCTTGATAATGATTTTTCTTCAAAACTCTGTTTTGAAGAAAGATTGTATATTTTATCCTTTTGTAACAAATGCAATGTAATTTTCAAATTATTCAGTTGTAATAACGCTCCATTCGCAGCCCTGGTCGCCTTTGCCAAAAATCCATGCCATCCATCCCTGCAAAAAAGGCAACAAACTCATCATTCAGTTCAAAAATCAAAACCAAGCAAAACAGAGTTCTTTTGAAAAAGTGCCAAAGTTTTCAAACATTGTAAAGTGGGTTTTTTCAAATCAAAAATCAAAGTCTTTGGTACAAATATGATTTTTGTCTTTCAACAATTCATTTGCACGCCAAAGACATCAATGATTCAAAGAAAATCATGGAGGAAGTGAAGAAAGAAGTTTGGAGGCCGAACTGTGATGAAACAGAGGGGCGCGACGCATTGGGCAGTGGTCGCGGCGCATTGGCCCGAAACGCTAATTTTTTGCCATTGCTTCCAAATTTTTGAACCGACTCGGTCCTTATTGCTCCAAGTAAGTTCAGATGATCTTCTACTGCCCATAAACCCATGCTTGGTGTGATTATATGATTGATTATGAGAATTTGAATACACAAAAGCCAAACTCTATCATTTTGTTGAGAATTGCTCCCTTAGGGTTTTGAAGTTGGTATTTTAAAATTGGTTTTGGTGCCAAACATTTTCACCTCCCCACCTTATTTTTCCCATTTCCCATCACTGTTATCTCATCACTAAAGTCTATCCTCCATTCCCTTACATCCTTAAATCCACTCATACCCATCTCATTCCCATTATCCCTATCCCATTTGCAAAATTTCCCTAAATTCTAAGTTTATCCCAAAAAATCAAGTGGCTATCCCTTGTCCCTAAATTGGTCAAATCACAAGTTTTCAAAAGGAAAATTCCACTTGGTTAAATTCCATTTTCCCCACTGCCCTATTTCCCCACAATCCCTCCCACACTACCATACATTTGGCACTAAAACAAAAGTACCCAAATTCTCATTTTCATCTCATACAAGCCAACATACACCTTGCATAGACCTTGGACATCATGGAGACAGACACTGATACGTCATATGACCAAGACAGTGATTCCACCATTGAGTTACATGCACCTAGAAGGCCTCATAAAAGTGGCAGACATGTGAGAGAGGAGCCCACCTCATTGTTTGAATTGCAGGCTTGTCCACTTGCCATGGCATGTTTTCTAGAGCAGTCATGCTATCAGTTTTGTGAAATGATTGCTAGGATTCATTATCCTCAGGAGTTGGCTCGTTTGTTTGTATTTCATTTACATGATGGTCAGGTAACTCTTGCCGGTGTAGCTTTCACTTTGACACCAGAAACTATCTCTCAAGCAACTGGAATACCGAATGTGGGTGAACAGTGGAACAAAAGATAGCAGGTGGAAAGAGTGTATTATGAACCATATATCAGGCCTAGATTTGTGTGGCAACTCAACAGAGTGTTTCCATTTCGGTTTCTAAAGGATTCCTATGCTCCTCTGATGAAACTCATTATCAGATATTTCAGTTGTGAGGGCCGGTTTTCACATCTCTATGCCTATCATATCAGGTTATTGATGCATTTCACCATGGTGAGGATGATGAACATCCCTTATTTCATGTGCCGGAATATCGAGAGAATGACCACTCTTGTGCAGAGGAAAACTCCCGAGTAGCAGTACAATAGTATTTATCACTATGCACTCATTAAGATCGTGGTTGTACATCAGCTTGAATTGCAGGGTATTTCATGGGAGGATTTCATTTCCCATGATTTCTTCACAGCTCCTCAGGTTCCTCCGGAGGTTTTCCATGATGCAGGTGAACCTTCACATCAGTATGGAGGTCAGGAGGCAGAGACTACTAGTGTGCCGACATATGTCACTTATCAGAGAGGCACTAGACGATTATTTGCAGCAGCCCAGTGAGTACTATCTCCACCTGGGGTGGAAGGGGTCTTGTTGCCGTCATCAGCAGTACAGGTACAGGTACAGGATAGAGGTAAGAGGCCTATGCAGGATGAGGGCCCTTCAGGAGGTCAAGACACAGGTTTCATACTCATTGATGAGGATTTGAGCTCTCTAAGCTCAAAGTTGAGAGAGACTATTCAGGAGCAGAAGGCAGAGATAGACACATTGATCGTCAAGTTGCAAAGAGCCCAATTGATCATAAACTACTTGGAGCAGCGAAACAAGTAGTTGGAAGATTAGCAAACAATCATGGAGTTGCAAAACATCCGTGAGAACCGGCAAGTTGCCCAAAGAAGCCAAACCAAGATGACATCCATTGAGCGGGAGATTGAGGCTGATAGAGAGACTTGGCTTGAGAGGGTCAATATTCATCTTGAGAAGCTATTGGAGAAGGAAAACAAGGAAAATAACATGCTCAGGCACATGAAGAATCATTATTGGGCGAGGAATCATGTTTGCAAGGCGCGAATTAAAATCCTGAAAGCAAAGCAAAAGAGGGCACTAAAGCGTCGCAAAAGGCATGGTAGACTCCAAATTTTGGCTGAAGCTTCTTTGGCTCAGCATAGCACTTGATGGTGGACCTTCAGCCCAAATTTCAAGAAATTTGGGAAACTTTTTGTCAATTTTGAATTTTTTGGCCTTAAAACAGATTTTCCTGCCCGACGCGTCGCGCCACTTGGCGCGCGCTTATAATTGGCAGCTCCTCTGGAAGAAAAAATTGTATTTCTAGATTTTTCATCAAAATTAATGCATTCCTACCCATTACCTAAGGATTTTGACAAGTTTTGGATTGCCTGAAGGGTCAAAAACACCTTAAAAATGGCCTTTCTGCCACTTTTTAGACACACAGGAAGCAGTGTTGGGAGATTTGATTTTTGGAGGGGCAAATGGCAACCAAATTTAGAAATTCCACTTGGGTTGGAAAGTAGACAGGCATATATTTCCAACGAGCTATCTTGTGCTCAATTTGGACTTTAGGAAGGCCCTCAAAATCAGCTCCAAAGTGGCGCGATGCATAGATATTTCAAGCGCGGCGCATTGGGAATTTTGGCCTAATTTTCACTCAGTAGTTCAGATTTTCGCCTAGTTTTGGCCAGTTTGACTTTTTATCTCCAAATGTAAAACTCTTGATGTAATTTGATGTAATTTCTTGGCTCTTGATGTAATTTTGACAAATTTTTACTCATGGAAGTAGGTTCATCCATCAAAAGGTGAATTACAACTGAATGAATCAGTTTCCTATCTTATAGAGGCAAGCTGTTCCACTGCCTATTTTCCAGTTCTCAATTTATATCTTATTGAAACAGCTCCTAAAATTGTGAGCTAGACCCCTAGAGGCTGGGGATGAGTGGTTTCTTGTCTATATCATGTGGTTTTTCAGTCATTAGCATAGGTTGGACACTTGGGATTGCTTTGAGCTCCATTGTACATTTCATCTCTGCATTTTGGCAAAGGAAAGACCAGGGTTTGCAGCACTCTTTGGGATCCATGTGGCTCTATGTTTTGATGGTGTGTTTATCTATGTGATTTTAAGTTTACTGATGTTTCATTTGTATCATTTCCCTTCTCCTTTCTTCTTAAGTTAAACAAACAAGTAATAAAGGTGGAATCCATTAGATTTGCAGTGCTCTACCTTGAAGTTTTGTTTAATTTTCCACGTTTTCAACTGTATGAAGAGGATTCATGAAAGCCTCTTTCCCTCTTCAACACCTCACCAGTCTGAGCTATCCATTTCATTCAATTTCGAAGCATCAAAACAATTGCCTTCCTTGCCCCATTCAGCCCTCTGCAAAACTGATCATTTCCCGAACCCAAAATCTGCCTTTCCCTTTGATTCCAACAAAAACCCAAAAAATAAAATCAAACTCTTTCACATATATACCTAGCTTAAAATCAACCTTTATTTTAAGTCATCTCAAGCCTCATTGATTATTTTCGCTGAGATTGACCCAGAGAGAGCCCTCTCCTGATCTAGTAGGGCTAGCTACCAGATTAAGTGTGGTTTGATGTTACCCTAGACTCTGCCTTCCTTCACCCTGAGGTAGATTTAGGCAATAACATAGTGGCGACCATACTGGGGAATAAATGGTTTGCTTGTTAGTATTATTTGTTTTATAAGCTACATCCGGAGCCTGAAGTTATGCCAGGTAGCCTTCGAAACGCTCTTGCTTTGCATTAGCGAAAGTAGATAAACGATGCTTCAGTCAATCTCCGGTCTATTTTGTAAACGTGACACTTGGCTTGTAAATTTCCCCCAATACATTAGATCGTTCTAGACTTTGGATGATGAGTTTAGAATTTGATAGGCTGAACAAATTGGTTTTGTCCCTTTGATTTTTGAAAATAATTCAACACACTGGCTTCCAGAAGACATACCAGAGCAAATCCGGATCTCGATCCACCTCCAGTGTATGAAAATCCAATTTTATTTCGAGAATCCTTCATCGAGAAAGTCCTATGATTCCTCTGTTTAAATCTCATTCATGTCCCACTGTTTTTGAGTATCTTGAAGATCTTGAATTTGAAGAACAATTTGAGTTGTCGTTTTTTGAGACTAAGTCTGAAAGTGCTATTGGTTCTACTGTCATAAATCCAGAGTTTATCAAGTACCTTGAAATTGAACAGGCTAATAGATCCATTGACAGTTACATTTTGAACATTCAGAATTCCATTGTGGCAACAAATATCCCTGAGTTCATAGAGTTTGCATCTGCAACTCTTGGGCCATCAGGAGTTACATCTGGTTCACAAATTCCTCCCGAGCCTCCTTTCATTCCTACCATTTCCGTTCAACCATCTATTTCTGATCGACAATCTACAATAGTCTCGACTCCATCTACATCACATACACCTCGTACATCAACTGCTCTGACTCATCCTATATCTCCAAGACCAGTTGTAAATCCACCCAGAGCAATGGCTGCCCGATTTGCACCTCTCGTGTTTCCTCAAAACTTAGATGACATGCCCGCAGATTATCAAAGTAAAATTCCATTGTTTGATGACACTCCTCAAAGTGTCACTGCTCAGCAACATGTGGATAGAATGACAGATTTCTTTGACCTTCATGAGGTTGATACGGAAAATGTGACAATGAGATTGTTTGTTCAAACCTTTGGAGGAGAAGTCAGAAAGTGGTTCAGAGCTTTGCCGCCTAGAAGTATTGCTACATTGGCTAATCTTCAGAGACAATTCTTGGATCGATGGGAAGTGCAGAAAGATCCTCTTTCAATCCTTTCCAAATATGACAATATCAAGCGAAATGTTGGTGAGTCAGTTCAAGACTATTGTGTTAGATTCAATTCTGTTTATAATGCAATTGCCAATGATATAAAGCCACCTAGGGGATCTTATTTGATTAAGTTTCTGGATGGTTTCGATCCTAACATGGCTTATCAATTGAGAGAAAGAAGTCCAGCTACATTAGAAGATATGCAGAAAATTGCAGTCAGTGTTGAAGCTAATTTGAATGCCAGGAGAGCTAGAATGAGAGCTGAAAAGAAAGTAGAAATAAAGGAAGAGGTTTCCACGTCAGATCAAATGCTTCGAAAGATGGAAAATATGTTTGAAATATTAACACTTGATAATCCTGAACCGCAGATCAGAAATCCTAACTTTCGTGGCCAGCAGCAACCGCAATTCAGAATCAAGCAAAGAGAACAGCGAGCACAAGAACCGCCAGCACAACAGCAAGTGAAGACACCCTTACAGCGGAATTTCGTTGGTCTAGAATTAGATGATGAAGAGAATGTAATAGGAGAAGAGAATCATTTCTTTACACCTGATGATATGCCAATTTACATCACTGAAGATGAGGAGTATGCAGAAAATTCAACTGTACAAAAAGACGAGGATTTCATCTTGGCAAATGACATAGCTCTTGAAGAAGAGTCTGATGAGTATCAGAGAGGATACATGAATGCCTTGATAGCCCATCAGAGACAATATTCACTCAAAAACAGAGATGTCCCTATTAATCCAATTCAAAATTGAAAGGAAGTTTCAGCACCAAAGAATGATTCACCCGTTGTGCAGAAGAAGGGAAAAGAGATAGTTGATCCCACTACTAGCAAATCCCCATCGGCAAATGAAAGATCCAATTAGCCAATTGTATCAAAGGAGAAAACTGAAAAGAAGGATTTTCCAGCTAAAGAGGTAGAGAAAATTTCAGTTTTTAACTTAGAAAATGAAATTGCTAAGTTGAAAGTATCCATTCCTTTGACTGAATTGATGAAGAATAGCAGCTATAAGGGTCAGGTGTCTAAAATTTTGAATTTAGATCCATTGTCTGATATGGTGAATGTGGAAGATGATCAACCTGAGTTGATTTTTGGTCCAGCATTGGATGGTGAGTCTCCAGATAGTGATGTGCCTCCTTTTTATATCAGCCTTAGATTGCATGATTTTGTGTTACATAATGCTATGTTTGATTCCGAAGCATCTCATAATCTCATTCCGAGGGCAATCATGGAGAAATTGGGATTGGATATCACTAGAAAATATCATGATCTTTCCTCTTTTGATTCCAGTAGAGTAAGATGCATTGGGCTTATCAAAGATTTGGTGGTCAATTTGGATCAGATTCCTACTAAAAATGTTTTGATGGACGTGGTTGTGGCAGACATTCCTCCTAGATTTGGCATGCTTATTTCTAGATCTTGGGGAGCGAAAATAAAGGGGACATTGCAGCTTGATTTCTCCTATGCTACCATTCCTGTGTTGGGTCAGATGAGGAAATTATATCGGGAGCAAAAAGTGAAGTATATGATCACCAGCAAGGAGAAACCGATAAATAATCCAATCAATTATGTACATACAGATTTAGAATCATTTGTTTTGTATTCAGATAGTTTCAATGATGTAAATATCCAATTAGTTGAAGTAGAAGACATTCCGGAAATCACCGAGAATTTCAGAGAGGTTTTGAAGAAAGAGAGACAACAACTTGAAAGTTCCGTTGAGCAATCAGCCTTCCGACAGCAGCAAAAAGTTGATGGACAACAAGCAGAAATAACAGAGCAAACAGAATTTCAGCACTTGGAAGAAGATGAAGATGGTTTATGGACCATGGATTTTGATGGTGCAGTAGGAAGTGATGGTGCTGGAATTGGCATTTGGGTACGTAGCCCTTTTTCCGCCCCAAACAAGGTACTGAGTAATGTAAGGGTCTGTTCTTATAAATTAGCTTATGATTGTTCAATAATGAGGCTGAATACGAAGCTTTAATTGCTAGTCTAAAAATTCTTAGAAAGTTAAATGCTAAGAGGATTGCAATGTATGGCGACTCCGAGTTGGTTATCAAGCAAGTGAAAGGTGAATACCAAGCTAAGAATCCTCAAATGCGGGCTTACCGAAATGCAGTTCTTGATATCTTGAAATTGTTTTCAGACTATACTTTGACTTGTGTCCCTTGTATTCAGAATGGTATTGCAGATGCACTTGCAAAGGCAGAAAGTAATTTGAAAATTCCGATGAACTCAAGTAAAAAATTTGAAATTCATGTGAAACATCATCCGACTGTCTCGGACAATCAAAGGTATTGGCAAGTGTTTCAAGATGACGAAGAGATTGATGAATTTCTACAAAATGAAGGCAAATTCAAAGACACTTCTATTGATGTGGAGCATGATGATGGTGAGGCTGATGTGCAAGTAAATCATATGGAAGTATTGCAGCTGAAGGATAATGTCATTCCTAAATGTCTAATACCTTTAGAGGAGCTTTTTGATCAAGATGACGTAGCCTGAAAACCAACCTTGCGGCCAACCAAAAAGGGAGTTGAAGATGTGAACATTGGATCAGCTGAAAATCCGAAGATGGTGAAATTTTCCAAAGCACTACCACCAGAGGTAAAATCAAAGTATATCAATTTGTTGTCATCTTTTGCTGACGTATTTTCTTGGGACTATTCAGATTTGAAGACATACGATACAAACATAATTCAGCACACCATTCCGATCAAGCCAAATCAAAAGCCCTTCAGGCAGAAGTTGAGAAGAATAAATCCGAAATTGCTGCCCTAAATTGAGAAGGAAGTGAATTGGTTGTACAAGGCTGGTATCATTGTTCCTATAAGTTTTTCAGAATGGATCTCTAATTTGGTGCCCGTCCGCAAGAAAACATGTGAGATTCATTTGTGCATTGATTTTAGGAATCTGAATAAGGTTTCTTTGAAAGATAATTATCTGTTGCCCAAAATGGATCACATACTTCAGCGAGTAGTTGGAGCATCTCGTATGTCGCTACTCGATGGTTATTCTGGTTATAACCAAATTCTGGTCCATGAGGATGATAGAGACAAAACAGCATTCACCACTCCGTGGGGAACCTTCCATTATGCTAAAATGCCTTTCAGTTTGAAGAATGCTGGTGTGACCTTTCAGCAAGCAATGGATATGGCATTTGCAAATGAGAAAGATGTTTTTCTAGTTGTGTATCTTTATGATTTGACAGTATTTTCTAATTCTGACGAAGAGCACCTTTACCATTGAAGATTGTTTTTCAGCGGTGTAGAAAGTATGGTGTGTCACTCAATCCGAAGAAGAGTTTGTTTGCCATGGATGAGGGCAAACTTCTTGGTCATATTATCTCAAAAGATGGCATCCGTATTGATCCAGCTCGAGTAGAAGCTATTCAGCAAATTAATCTTCCCCGAAACAAAAAGGAGATCCAATCATTCAATGGTAAGATGAATTTCTTGCACCGCTTTGTGCATAATCTAGCAGAACATCTAAAGGAGATTACAAACATGCTTAAAAAAGATAGCATAGTGAAGTGGAATGAGGAGGCTGTAAAGTATTTCAATTTAGTGAAGTTGGGTCTTTCTTCAGCTCCGGTTTTGATCAGCCCGGACTATACTCAGGATTTTATTTTGTTTTCATTTGCCGCGGAGCATACTATGGCAGCCGTATTGATGCAGAAAAGAGATCAGCATGAAAAAATAATTTCTTTTTTTCAGCCGAACCATAAGAGATGCAGCCTTAAAATATAAAATTATTGAGAAGCAAGCTCTTGCTTTAGTGAAAGTGTTGAAATATTTCCGAGTATATATTCTGCATTCTCATATTCTTGCTTATGTTCCTAATGCTGTTGTTAAGGATGTTTTAGTGCAAATAGATCCAGAAGGGAGACGAGGCAAATGGATTGCTGCATTGTTGGAGTATGATGTGGAGATAAAGCCTACAAAGCTTATCAAAGGACAAGGGCTGGCTAAGCTAATGGCTGAGTCAAATTTACATGCCTTGGACATCAATCTCATTGCCGCTATGTCCGAGGAAAACGAAGAAAGTTCGTTAATTCAGGTATCAGAAATATTTTTTCATTCTCCTTGGTATTCAGATATTGTATATGTGCTCCAAAACTTGTCACCAGCGCCAGGAATGGATAAAAACAAAAGTAGAACTCTGAAATTGAAGGCTGCTAAGTTCTGTATTTTGAACAATGCACTCTATTGGAAATATCCCGGTGGTATTTTGCTGAATTGTTTGGTGGAATAAGAAGCAAAGCAGGTTATGGAAGATTTTCATAAGGGAGATTGCGGAGGTCACCTTTTCTGGAAAACGACGGCAAACAAAAATTTGAGAGTAGGATATTATTGGCCAACTCTTTTTGCTGATGTGTATAAGACTGTTAAAGGCTGTCATGAATGTCAGATTTTTGAAGGGAGGAAGAAATTGCAGCCTTTGCTGCTTAAGCCCATTGAGGTAAGTGCTCCTTTTCAGCAATGGGGTTTGGATTTCATTGGAGAGATCCATCCTACTTCTTCAGCTCAGCACAAGTGGATCCTCATAGCGACAGATTATTTCACGAAATGGATCGAAGCAATTCCCACCAGGCAAGCTACGAATTCGGTAATAATTTCATTCCTTGAGAATAATATTTTGTCTCGTTTTGGTTGCTCGAATAAGTTAATTACTGATAACATAGAAGCTTTCAAATAAAAAAGAATGGTTGAGTTTTGTAACAAGTATCACATCACTTTGGGACACTCAACCACTTATCATCCACAAGGCAACGGATTGGCGGAGTCTTCCAACAAATATTTAGTCAACATTATTAAAAAGCTGCTGGAAATTAACAAGAAAAGTTGGCATAAGAAGTTGGTCAATGCACTTTGGGCAGACAGAGTGAGTCAGAAAAAATCCATTGGTATGTCCCCCTTTGAGCTAGTATATGGAGTTGACACTGTATTTCCTACCTCTCTCGCAGTTCCAGTGGTCAAACTTCTGCAGGAAGCTGGCAGTGAAGATGATCATATGCAAAGCAGAATAAATCAAATGATCAATTTGCAGCAGAATAGAGAAGAATTTTTCCAAAACACGTTCAAGCTGCAAGAGAGAATTAAGAAGTTATATGACAGAAAAGCAAAAGCGGACAAATTTCAATTGGAAGAAGTGGTGCTGAAATGGGATGCAAGAAACGAGGAAAAAGGTAAACATGGTAAGTTCGAAAATCTCTGGAAAGGACTCTTTAAAATTGTTGCATATCGGGGTCAGAATGATTTTCTTCTGAAAGAGATGAACGGGGAAGATTGTCCAGGAGGGCCGGTCAATGGTCGGTGGCTCAAGCGGTATCATTTCTAAAATGTTTTCTGCTGTTTTACATTCTCACTGTACATACCATTTTATTTCAATTTCATTGCAAGTGTGTGCTATGATCTTTTCTTCAGTTTGGGGCCCGAGGTGAAGGCTATAACTCTGGAGATTGATTTCAACTTTGGTTTGAGTTTGTCGAGTCATGTCCTTCAGTCATTTTTGGTTTCGAAATTGAGTCAGTTTGAGTCAATTTTCAGTTAATAAATTGAGTCACGAGTCTTGTGTTGATTTTTTGAAGTTATGGACGAAGGCACTGCCTACTCTCCCAGAAATCTGTAGTTCTTGGCACCTCCAAGGAGCTACCATCCCCATTGGAGCCAATGTTAGAGTCGATATTTTCATCCCTCCGTCAGAGATCAAATTTCTCTTGTTGCATTTCATTTTAGGTGTCTCACTTAGTTCAACCAGCTGCATTCCATTAGGAGCATGGATCATCTGACGGTAGGGTCTTGTCCCTCATATCCCTCATGTCTTGTACCTGCTGGCCTAGTTCTGTTCATCAAAATCATTTACAGTCATTTCTGGTCTCCTGGTTGGCAAAGAGTCATTTTAGGGTTTTTAGTCTCATTAGGTCTAGGGTTTTATTAATCAGGTCTCAAAATGTCTAATAATGTCAGCAGGCACATGAGGAAGCATCAAATAAGGTTTCAGTGAAAAAATTTCATTATCATAATGCTTGATAATGATTTTTCTTCAAAACTCTATTTTGAAGAAAGATTGTTTATTTTATACTTTTGTAACAAATGCAATGTAATTTTCAAATTCTTCAGTTGTAATAACGCTCCATTCGCAGCCCTGGTCGCCTTTGCCAAAAATCTATGCCATCCATCCCTGCAAAACAGGCAACAAACTCATCATTCAGTTCAAAAATCAAAACCAAGCAAAACAGAGTTCTTTTGAAAAAGTGCCAAAGTTTTCAAACATTGTAAAGTGGGTTTTTTCAAATAAAAAATCAAAGTCTTCGGTACAAATAAGATTTTTCTCTTTCAACAAATAATTTGCATGCCAAAGACATCAATGAGTCAAAGAAAATCATGGAGGAAGTGAAGAAAAATTTTTGGAGGCCGAACTGTGTTGAAACAGAGGGGCGCGTTGCACTGGGCAGTGGTCGCGGCGCATTGGCCTGAAACGCTAATTTTTGCCATTGCTTCCAAATTTTTGAACTGACTCGGTCCTTCTTGCTCCAAGTAATTTCATATGATCTTCTACTGCCCATAAACCTGTGCTTGGTGTGATTATATGATTGATTATGAGAATTTGAATACACAAAAGCCAAACCCTATCATTTTGTTGAGAATTGCTCCCTTAGGGTTTTGAAGTTGGTGTTTTAAAATTGGCTTTGGTGCCAAACATTTTCACCTCCCCACCTTATTTTTCCCATTTCCCATCACTGTTATCTCATCACTACAGTCTATCTCCATCCCCTTACATCCTTAAACCCACTCATACCCATCTCATTCCCATTATCCCTATCCCATTTTCAAAATTTCCCTAAATTCTAAGTTTATCCCAAAAAATCAAGTGGTTGTCCCTTGTCCCTAAATTGGTCAAATCACAAGTTTTCAAAAGGAAAATTCCACTTGGTTAAAGTCCATTGTCCCCACTTCCCTATTTCCCCACAGTCCCTCCCACACTACCATACATTTGGAACTAAAACAAAAGTACCCAAATTCTCATTTTCATCTCATACAAGCCAGCATACACCTTGCATAGACCTTGGACATCATGGAGACAGACATTGATACGTCATATGACCGAGACAGTGATTCCACCACTGAGTTACATGCACCTAGAAAGCCTCATAAAAGTGGCAGACATGTGAGAGAGGAGCCCACCTCATTGGCTGAATTGCAGGCTTGTCCACTTGCCATGGCATGTTTTCGAGAGCAGTCATGCTATCAGTTTTGTGAAATGATTTCTAGGATTCATTATCATCAGGAGTTGGCTCGTTTTTTTTTATTTCATTTACATGATGGTCAGGTAACTCTTGCCGGTGTAACTTTCACTTTGACACCAGAAACTATCTCTCAAGCAACTGGAATACCGAATGTGGGTGAACAGTGGAACAAAAGATAGCATGTGGACAGAGTGCATTATGAACCATATATCAGGCCTAGCTTTGTGAGGCAACTTAGCAGAGTGTTTCCATTTTGGTTTCTAAAGGATTCCTATGTGCCTCTGATGAAACTCATTATCAGATATTTCAGTTGTGAGGGCCGGTTTTCACATCTCTATGCCTATCATATCAGGTTATTGATGCATTTCACCATGGTGAGGATGATGAACATCCCTTATTTCATGTGCTGGAATATCGAGAGAATGACCAATCTTGTACAGAGGAAAACTTCCGAGCAGCAGTACAACAGTATTTATCACTATGCACTCATTAAGATCATGGTTGTACATCAACTTGAATTGCAGGGTATTTCATGGGAGGATTTCATTTCCCATAATTTCTTCATAGCTCCTCAGGTTCCTCCAGAGGTTTTCCATGATGCAGGTGAACCTTCACATCAGTATGGAGGTCAGGAGGCGGAGACTACTAATGTGCCGACATATGTCACTTATCATAGAGGCACTAGAGGCTTATTTGCAGCAGCCCGACGAGTACTATCTCCACCTGGGGTGGAAGGGGTCTCGTTGCCGTCATCAGCAGCACAGGCACAGGTACATGATAGAGGTAAGAGGCCTATGCAGGATGAGGGCCCTTCAGGAGGTCAAGACACAGGTTTCATACTCATTGATGAGGATTTGAGCTCTCCAAGATCAAAGTTGAGAGAGACTGTTCAAGAACAGAAGGCAGAGATAGACACATTGATCATGAAGTTTCAAATATCCCAATGGATCATAAACTACCTGGAGCAGTGAAACAAGCAGTTGGAAGATCAGAAAACAATCATGGAGTTGCAAAACATCCGTGAGAACCGGCAAGCTGCCCAAAGAAGCCAAACCGAGATGACATCCATTGAGTGGGAGATTGAGGCTGATAGAGAGACTTGGCTTCAGAGGGTCAATATTCATCTTGAGAAGCTGTTGGAGAAGGCCAACAAGGAAAATAACATGCTCAGGCACATGAAGAATAATTATTGGGCGAGGAATCATGTTTGCAAGGCGTGAATTAAAATCCTGAAAGCAAAGCTAAAGAGGGCACTAAAGCATCGCAAAAGGCATGATAGACTCCAAATTTTGGTCGAAGATTCTTTGGCTCAGCATAGCACTTGATGGTGGACCTTCAGCCCAAATTTCAAGAAATTTGGGAAAATTTTTGTCAATTTTGAATTTTTTGGCCTTAAAACAAATTTTCCTGCCCGACGCCTCGCGCCACTTGGCGCGCGCTTATAATTGGCAACTCCTCTTGAAGAAAACTTTGTATTTCTGGATTTTTCATCAAAATTTATGCATTCCTACCCATTACCTAAGGATTTTGACAAGTGTTGGGTTGCCTGAAGGGTCAAAAACACCTTAAAAATGGCCTTTCTGCCACTTTTTAGACACACAGGAAGCAGTGTTGGGAGATTTGATTTTTGGAGGGGCAAATGGAAACCAAATTTAGAAATTCCACTTGGGTTGGAAAGCAGATAGGAAGATATTTCCAACGAGATATCCTACACTCAATTTGGACTTTGGTAAGGCCCTCAAAATTAGCTCCAAAATGGCACGACGCATAGAGATTTCAGGCACGACACATTGGGAATTTTGGCCTAATTTTCACTCAGTAGTTCATATTTTCGCCTAGTTTTGGCCAGTTTGACTTTGTATCTCCAAATGTAAAACTCTTGATGTAATTTTGACAAATTTTTACTGATGGAAGTAGGTTCATCCATCAAAAGGTGAATTGCAACTGAATGAATCAGTTTCCTATCTTATAGAGGCAAGCTGTTCCACTGCCTATTTTCTAGTTCTCAGTTTAGATCTTGTTGAAAAAACTCCTAAAATTGTGAGCTCGACCCCTAGAGGCTAGGGATGAGTGGTTTCTTGTCTATATCATGTGGTTTTTCAGTCATTAGCATAGGTTGGACACTTGGGATTGCTTTGAGCTCCATTGTACATTTCATCTCTGCATTTTGGCAAAGGAAAGACCAGGGTTTGCAGCACTCTTTGGGATCCATGTGGCTATATTTTTTGATGGTGTGTTTCTCTATGTGATTGTAATTTTACTGATGTTTCATGTGTATCATTTCCCTTCTCCTTTCTTATTAAGTTAAACAAACAATTAATAAAGGTGGAATCCATTAGATTTGCAGTGCTCTACCTTGAAGTTTTGTTTAATTTTCCATGTTTTCAACTGTATGAAGAGGATTCCTGAAAGCCTCTTGCCCTATTCAACACCTCACCATTCTAATCTATCCATTTCATTCAATTTATAAGCATCAAAACAATTTCCTTCCTTGCCCCATTCGACCTTCTGCAAAACTGATCATTTCCCGGACCCAAAATCTGTTTTTCCCTTTGATTCCAACAAAAACCCCAAAAATCAAATCAAACTCTTTCACATATATACCTAGCCTAAAATCAGCCTTTATTTTAAGTCATCTCAAGCCTCATTGATTATTTTCGCTGAGATTGACCCGGAGAGAGCCCTCTCCTGATCTGGTAGCGCTAGCTACCAGATTAAGCGTGGTTTGATGTTACCCTAGACTCTACCTTCCTTAAGCCTGAGGTAGATTTAGGCAATAACAGAGCTAAAGAATTTATATCTAGATGTAGAAAGATTACTTGTCAGACTTGAGATGGAATCTCCCCCCCCCCCCCAATTTCTCCTATTCTACTGCCATGCAAGGTCGAGGAGCAACCTATCAACTTAGACATATATTTTTCATCTTGATGCACAATTTTTTCTTATTTTTTTATGTTTAATTTCTAGGAAGTTATGATATTTCTCATAGGGACTCTCCTCCCCATATCTGATGTGATTTTTGTTTTCTCTAGTATTAGATAGACCTCCTTTGATCTACATACTTGTGGAGCCACTCTTTTTTACTCTACTTAACTACTGTTTTCCTTATCTATGGGGAAGAAACACATATTATTGTTTTGTGCTCTGGTCATGACTTCCTTTCTTTGATTTTAGGACACCACAATCTATACTTTTATGTCTCTAGTGTAGTTTTTTAGCATCATGCTAGAGTTAGAGAGTATCATAAACATGTTGTAATTTTTTGAATCATCAATGAAACTTTTAGTTTACAAAAAAGACAAGGACTGTAATATCAATATTAGATATCGTTTTTGGGATTCAACTGTGTTAAGTAAGTCATTCATCTATGACCATTTCCATGGGAGGTAGTTGTAACTAAATAATTTCTCATGATTTTTGAATAGCCCACTTAGCACTCATTGCATCGGGTGACGTTCACAAGAGTGCTAAGTGGACTATTCACAAATCATGAGAAATTAGTCAATTACAACTACCTCTCATGGAAATGGTCATAGATGAGTGACTTATTTAACGTATTTGAATCCCAAAAATGATATCTAATATAATGCACTACGGAAACCCCTCATACTTAAAAGTATAAATATTATTTTTAAACATTATTGTTGACACCTAATCCTAAGGGATTGGGTGAGATTGTATATTATTGTAAATTAGTAAATAAGGAAGGCCAAGAGACATTGGGAAGTGAATCCCAATAGTCTCACCTCCATGTATAAGTACACACACAATCTCCATCCAATTCATATTTAGTTTTGCGGAGTTACCTCCTAGCCTGACATGGTATTAGAGCCAGTCCCTTTTTTTGCATTCCTACCCTTGGTGTAACTCCCTCATGTCTATGTTCTGCATATTTGCAAATTGTCACTATGCATTCAGTTTTTCTGCTACATTCTGGTCATTTCTGGCATTCAAAATTTCTACTGCATTATGGTTTCTCTTGGTAGAACTGCATCTTCTGTAATTCTAAAAATTCTGTATTCTTCTCTCACAACATACATCATTTTTTAAATTTCTTCTATAATTTTTTTTTGCACACAACTGTGCAAGTTATGTTCCTCACACAACTTTCTCACTCCACTCACGCTCCCTCTCGACTCCTGACTTCTCCTCCCACGTAGACCGATCCCCTCCCCTCACGTCCCTCCCCCTCTCCTCCCACACACACCCCTCCCCTCACCTCACATCCCTCCCCCAGTAAATACCTTCCCTAGTAAATAACTCCCCTAGTAAATACCTTCCCCAGTGAATACCTCCCCCAGTAAATACCTACCCCAGTAAATACCTTCCCCAAATAAACCCTCCCTCAGATAATACCTCTGCTATTTTTCCCATTTTTTTTTTTTGACAAAAATAAAAATAAAAATTGAAGTGCAAAATTTAAACCAGAATTGAGTTTTTTTTACCGTGGCAACAAAGTGATTTTTTTTCAAAATAACGCATTCTCTCATATCTGTTGTGGGATTTTTTCTTTTCGACAAGTAGAAATATTCTGAACGGTCTCATAAAATCAAGCACACTCTCATTTTTAATGAGTCGTGGAGTGGAATTTGTGAAGGAGAAGGAGACCATCCACCAGCAAAGCCCACTTTAGACAAGGAGATCACCATTTAGGAAAACAAGAACTGCAAGGCCTATGCCTTGATTGCAGCTTCTGTAAATGAAGAGGTGAGTCTCCATATTACACCGTTTTCAAATTCGTATGAAGCCTTGAGCAAACTAAAAGAAATCTATGACTCACATTCAGAACTTGAAATTGTTTAATTAATGATTAAGTTGTTCGACCTTGAATTTAAAAATGATGACCCTCTTGCTTTAGCTTCAGAAGTAAGATCTATCATGCATGACATTAAGAATATTGGTGTAGAAGTTGACGTACCTCTCATATCATATGTTAAGGCATTGTATCCAACTTATTCACATTACCTTGAGTCATTGCAAGCAAGTGGAAACTTCAAGAAAATCACCTTTGATTCCCTTGAGAAAAAATTTGCAAAAAGCGAGAAGGCTTTTGGAAAGATGACAACCCCTCTGTCTTTTGAAGAGGCTGTATGTTTTGCACATATATAAAAGCATCATGCTCAAGCTTATTCCAGAGGAAGAGGTGGCCAAAGAGGAAGAGGAAGAAGAAATTTCAGAGGAAGGGGGGCCAGACAAACTCAAACTGAAAAATCTGATCTTCATTGCATACGCTGCAATAAATACTGGCATGATGCATCTACATGTAATCTGCCTTGGGATAAAATTGAGCAGCAAAGAAATCAAGAAAAAGGTAAATCTCATGACAGAGACAAAGGTAAAGCACCTAAATCCGCTCATTATGTTGTAGCACATTGTAACAGTGGAATAACTGAAGACTTTTTTGATGTTTCATTTACTTCTTGGAGAAATGATTGGTTGCTAGATTTAGGAGCAACATGTCACATGACGTTTAGAAAATATTTTTTGAAGAATTTACTGACAAAGTTGATGGAGAAGTATAGTTCACAGATAAATCCAAACTCAAGCCATCAGGGCTTGGCACAATCAGGCTTAAGTTGCATGATCTTCTAGATCATCTTCTACATGAGGTTCTATACCTCCCTAAGTTGAGGAGAAACTTGTTGTCCTTGGTCCACATCTTCCAGCAAGGACACTCCATCCACATGTTTGATGGCAAGGTTGAGGTCAGAAAATCATCAGATCGCCCACTTGTCATGGAGGGAATAGAAGAAGGAAGACTCCTGAAGCTGCAAGGTTCCTCTGCTCATGCACAAAACTTTGCATTTAGTTCACATCATGATGAAGGTACATTTCCATCAAGTCTTTTATGGCATGCTAGATTTTGACACTTAAACTATGACAACCTTCGATTTTTGAAGAAAAATGGTGTTACTGGATTGCCTAAAATTCCTAGGAAACTTAAGTAATGTGATGCTTGTATTCTAGGAAAGCATAGAAAACAACCATTTCATGATTCACATTCCAGAGCACATAGAAAACTTGAGCTTATTCATTCAGATTTATGTGGCCCCATGCCTGTTTCTTCTGCAAATGGAAATAAATATATGATGACATTTATTGATGATTACACTAGAATGTGTTGGGCTTACTTATTGAAGAAAAAATTTGATGCTTTTCAAACATTAAAGAATTTTCATGCATGGATTGAAAACGAGGCACAAACTGATATTAGCTCTTTGCGCAATGATAATGGAAAAGAATACACTTCAAATGAATTTGAAAACTATATTCATCAACGTGTGATCAAACATCAAACAACTGTGCCCTATAATCCCCAACAGAACAGTGTAGTTTAAAGAATGAACACGAAAATTTTAAATATGGTTCGCTCCATGATTTTTTTAAGAATGTAAAATTGATGTTTTGGGCTGATGAAATTCTATGTGTTGTATACATAAAGAATAATTGTCCTTCAAATTCAATTAGAAAAAAAACTCCTTATGAAATGTGGCATGGCCACATTCCTTCTGTAAATCATTTCAGGGTCTTTGGTTCCACCTGTTATGATTTGATACCTAATGTACAAAGGAATAAACTTGGTGCTAGAAGTCAAAAATGTATCTTCTTGGGGTATTCCAATACCTCCAAAGGATATCGTCTCTATGATGAAGTCAATAAGAAGTTTGTAGTAGCAAGAGATTTCATATTCCTTGAATCTTCTAAGACTGACAATGTTTTTGAGTGGCAACTTGATCGCATGGATAGATTCATACATGAAAATTATTTTCAATAATTTGATAATCAGATTCCACATCTTGAAGGGGGGATTCCTATACTGAATCAATCTGTGGAATCATCTTCTGAAGCACTCTCTCCCCCACATGAAGACCCAACCACGCATGACACCATGAACAATGTGATTAACATAATTGAGAGATTGAATCTTGATTTAATTCCAACTCAGCCAAATGAGCAGCATGGTCCATCTCGGGAAGGTCCCCCAAAATGGCTGACAAAGTCACTAGAAAACATTTGTCTTGATGAGGTTGGAAAGACATGAGCAAGAAGTTCCACCAGACAAAATGGAGGTGACATAGATAATTCTGATTCACCTATTGATATGGATATTGCTTATAACTGTGAATTGAATTTGTCTACAGATCATGAACTAACTTCCCTCAAAGAATCCACTTCTCATATTGAATAGAATGAAGCGATGCAAAAGTATGATGCCTTGATAAAGAATGACACTTGGAAGTTAGTTGATCCTCCTTTGGCACCAAACCAATTGGCTGCAAGTGGGTCTACAAGAACAAGTAGAAAGCAGATGGCTCACTTGACAAGCACAAAGCCAGGCTTGTGGGAAAAGGTTTTTCACAAAAATAAGTGGTCGATAATGAATAAAATTTTCCTCCCACAGCAAAATGGGCCACCACCCAGACACTCTTTTCCCTAACAGGTCAGAAGGGATGGAAATTCCATTAGATGGATGTAAAAACCGCCTTTTTGAATGGAGATCTAAAGGAGAATTTTTTTTATGTCCCAGCCAAAAGGATTTTTTGTGAAGGGCCAAGAACACAAAGTATGCAAACTTATAAAACCCTTGTATGGCCTCAAGCAAGCACTGTGAGCCTGGTATAAGAAATTAACTGAGAATCTTCTGAAACTTGACTTCAAGCATTTTGATCTTGATGATGCAACTTAATTTGTTAAGAAAGTTGGAAAAATAGTTGTATATCTTGTGGTGTATGTAGATGATCTTTTAATGAAAGGGAACAATGAGAGTTATATTGCATCCATAAAGAAATAATTGAAGAAAAGTTTTGAAATGACTGATTTGGGCTATGTTCACTACTATCTAGGTGTTGAAGTAACTCAACATCCTAAATTTATATTCCTTTCTCAAAATAAATACATTGGAGATATTTTGAACAAGTTTGGAATGGATGAATGCAATCCCTTAACCACTCCAATGGAACAAAACTCAAAGCTCACATCCATTGAAGGGAAGGAATTCGAAGATGCAACGAAGTACAAACATCTTGTAGGAAGTCTTATCTACCTGACTACCACCAGACCAGACATCTCATTTGTTGTTGGAACCCTCTCTAGGTTTATGCAAAACCTTTTGAAGGACATTGGTTTGCTGCAAAAAGAGTTCTAAATTACTTGAAGGGGAATCAAGACTTTGGACTCAAATATACACAGGTAAGCGACTTCAGCTTGATCAGATACTCTGATTCAGACTTTGATGGAGACAAAGAAACTGGGGTATCTACTTCAGGTTATACCATGAGTCTTGGATCAAGAGTTTTATCATGGAGATCATGCAAATAGTAATTTCCAGTAGATTCCACAACCGAGGCAGAATATGTGGTCGCAACTAAAGCAACAAAGGAAATTGTGTGGCTCAGGAAAATCCTAGAAGATTTGCAGATGAAACAAATGCATTCAACAACACTTCTGCAATAAAGTTGGAAAAGAACCCAAATTTCCATGATCGAACAAAGCACATCAATACAAAATACCATCTGATTCGACATCATGTTGAGGCCAAAACTATCCATCTACGTCATTGTTCCACAAATGCGAAAACTACAAACATCTTCACCAAAGCGCTTGGAAGAGAAAATTTTGAAAAGTTTAGAACGATGCTTGGACTCATCCCTTGGAAGAGAAAAGTTTGCAAAGTTTAGAACGATGCTTGGACTCATCCCTTTAGGTTAAAGGGAATGTTGACACCTAATCCTAAGGGATTGGGTGAGATTGTATATTACTGTAAATTAGTAAATAAGTAAGGCCAAGAGACACTGGGAAGTGAAAATCTGATAAAACAATTTCAAGAAATAATGTGATTTTTTGTTGTTTAAAATGCATTTTTGAATGCATAAATGGATTCAATTTCAAGAAATAATGTGATTTTTTGTTGTTTAAAATGCATTTTTGAATGCATAAATGGATTCAACACTATTGGATTTTGGTTACAATTAACCAGGAAAAATGTAGTGAAAAAAGTCATTTCGTCTATAAGTTAGACTAAGCCTTTTATTTATGGCTGAGATAGAATTTTTTTTTTTTCTTTTTAAATGTGGGACAACATCTCCCCCTTACTAACTATAAAGTGCTTCTCGATGAACAACATATAAATTGTTTTAATTAAAGTTATATTAAATTAATTAATATCTAATTATTCAACTATTTAGAGTTGAAACCATATTAAATTAATTAAAATAGAATTAGTTAAATAGTTGAAGTAGAGATTAAAATAATTGGATATGACATTTTCAACTATCTCAATTTATTAGTCAAAATCATAAGTGGGGACAATTACCACTGATTATTCAAAGGAAACCACACTCCTTGGAATTATCTCTCAGTAAACAACATATAAATTGTTTTAATTAAAGCTATATTAAATTAATTAATATAAAATTATTCAACTATTTAGAATTTAAACCATATTAAATTAACTAAAATAGAATTAGTTAATTAATTGAAATAGAGATTAAAATAATTGAATATTACATTTCAAGTATCTCAATTTATTATTCAAAATCATTGGAGACAATTATCACTAGTTATTCAAAGGAAACCACACTCCTTGGAATTATCCCTCCACCAACAACATATAAATTGTTTGTTTTAATTAAAATCATATTAAATAAATTAATATAAAATTATTCAACTATTTAGAATTGAAACCATATTAAATTAATTAAAATAGAATTAGTTAATTTATTGAAGTAGAGATTAAAATAAATAGATATGACATTTTCAAGTATTTCAATTTATTAGTCAAAAGCATCATTGACGACAATTATCACTGGTTATTCAAATGAAACCACACTCTCTGGAATTATCCCTTGTTAAAGGGCATATAATTAAAGCTATATTAAATTAATTAATATATAATTATTCAACTATTTAGAATTGAAACCATATTAAATTAATTAAAATAGAATTATTTAATTAATTGATGTAGAGATTAAAATAATTGGATATGACATTTTCAATTATCTCAATTTCTTAGTCAAAATCATAAGTGGGGACAATTATCACTAGTTATTCAAAGGAAATCACACTCCTTGAAATTATCCCATTACATGTCTATAAAAATTATCCCATTACAAGTTTATAAAAGGGTATGTTTTCACTCATACTACGTGCTTTTCGAATTTGGGCCATTAATCTAATTTCTTACATGCTGAATAAATATTATAAAAAATAAATAAAACTATCAATTTATGACCCATACCAGTTTATAAAATAAATTTAATATTTAAAAATAAATTATTTCAATTTACTATTTACAAAAATAAATAATAGTATTTTATAGAATTAATTAAATATTTTGAGAATCTTTGTTCCATTAATCACATTATTGTTTGTAAGATGAATTTTTGGAACATAATTGTGTTTGTAAATTTAGTTTGTCCAATGGTGGACACTCCATTTGCAAACACAATTCTTTTCCAAAAATTTATATTACAATAAATTATTTTATTTTTGGAGATTAAATAATAAATGGTTAAGAGCATGTGTTTCTTCATAAAAGGTTAAAGGTTCAAAATCAGAATGGGGTAGGGAAGTGAGTCCCTTGTCCCATAAACAAAAAAGTCTCATACACCAATTTGATGTCTAACTTGACTTGACTGTAACCTTGAAATAATAATAATAATAATATAAAAAAATAAATTAATTGATTTATATCATTTACAACATTAAATAATAAATAAATATTCAAAAACAAAAGTTAATTAAAACTTTATTTTCACTTTAATGGTAAATAATAATTGATATATTTTATTTTTCTCATTTATTATAATAAGATTTATGCTAATTTAGAGACGAAACTATACAATTTTTTGTTACTTAAAATATATTTTTGAAACCATAAATAAATTGCACACTGCCAAAATCTTTAAATAATTTAAACTCAAATTTTTGTTACTTAAAATATATTTTTGAAACTGGATTTAATATGGCAAAAACCCTTAAACAATTAAACAAGTTAAACTCAAATTTTAAAAATCTTGGTTAAAATCAACTTAAAAAAACTATTTTATAATATTTAATTTATTATGTTCATACATATATTTAGAATAAAAAATACTATATTTTAGAATTTTATATTATAAATATTACAGATATATTGAAAATTAAATTTATTAAATAATTTATATTTATAATTGGAAAGTGCAAATTTGTGATATAACTTTGAGATTTGAATTCTTATGGATACTCTACACTTATTTAGATTCTAACACCCATTTAAACTTATATTTATATACGTATTACCACCTATAAAAAGGTACATCGATACCGTGCTTATATCAAACTACCTTTCAGCACGTCTTTCAAATATATTAGTCTACGTGGAAGGTTCTGCATGCCGTTGGATAAATACATGCCCCTTTTTTAGTTAGCTGCCAATCCTATCTTCTTCTCAGGATTTAAAGCTGACTTTCATTCTGATCGATAGTGCTTGGATCCACACGTAAGGAGACGGGAAAAAATCAAACAGCGTAGAGAAATCCATGCGAGTTTTCACCGAATAAGCTACAGCCAGTCAAAAAATCCTATAAATCCTGATCTGTGTAGCAGTAAAAGATCTGGTGGTGATAACTATGGGAATCATTCGAATCTAAATACAATCTACTGCTGTTTTCCTTTCTAAACCCTTTAAACGCTCCCTTGGTCTCTACCAAACTCAATCTCCATACCAATTTTGATTTGAATATTGAAGTCTGATCAGTTTCTATAAATTCCATTTCTGGTCAGGGTTGCCCTGCTCATCAGCTTCCACAGATTCCTGTTTGAGTGACCTTTATTTGAAGATTGCTGCAGATCAGAGGCTTTCCCTGCTTGAAGAGTTACGCTTGTGCTGGTGTCTGTGATTCTGCTGTATCTCTAAGATGTCTCTGTTGACAGATTTGATCAACTTGGATCTCTCTGATGTCACTGAGAAGATCATTGCTGAGTATATATGGTAGGTCTTGCTTTCTTTTGGTTTTTTCTAGTCATGGAGCTGATGGAATTTTGGTTCATTGATTGCATTCCCCTGTTTGTGTTTGGTAACTGGGGATTTTTCTAGTCATGGAGGTGATGGATTTTGGTTCATTGATTGCATTCCCCTGTTTGTGGGTTTTATTTTGATTTGGTGACTGGGGAGATGTTTATGCAGGATTGGAGGCTCTGGCATGGATATCCGCAGTAAGGGAAGGGTAAGTCTCATGAAGTGCATAGATGTGCTTCTGATTGTTGCAATCTATATATTTATGTATTTTTTTGGTATTATCCATGTTCATGGAGCTTCTAGTCCTTGAGCAGCTACAGGAGGGTATTGTAGCACTAGGAATCGGTGTGTCTTTTTGTGGGCATGAGCAGGTGAACATGTTGATATACACAATGCTGTGGTATCTTTAGGAAGCTAGCTTGCAAAGCAGCATAATAATAAGTTGTCTTAGTTTGATCAAGGCATGCAATAGTGCTGGTGACATCTGATGGGAACCATCATGAAAGATTGCTTTGTGATGCCTGTGGCAGAACATCCAAGAAGAAAGTTATTATACCTAGCTTGAAGCAAATCTAATGGAAGGTTGTTGAATGAAGATTGCAGCAAAACATGCTATAGGAACATAGATTGGAAGATTGTTATATTTAGTTTGGAGCAATGTGTATGCAGGAAACTCACAAAACATAGAGGATTCAGAAAAAAACATGAATGAAAAAACTATCCTATTTACTGTTGGGTCTCATGCCTGATCTAACTTTTATTTTCAGACCTTATCTCACGAAGTTACTGATCCCAAAGATCTGCCCAAGTGGAATTATGATGGATCCAGTACTGGACAGGCCACTGGAAAGGACAGTGAGGTTATCATTCAGTAAGTTTTTTTCACCCGTGATTTCAAACCCATGTGGATCATATATTAACTTGGACAGAAAGCTAAGATCATTCGTTTTCTATGAAATCAGCCCTCAGGCAATCTTCAGGGATCCATTCCGGAGGGGAAAGAACATCTTGGTGAGTGGCCATCCCAATAAAATAATTAAAGAACTATTTGTCATGGATGTTTGGATTTAGTCTGGATGATTATTTGACATGTATTCATTGGTCAACGTGTTGGGTTTCAGGTGATTTGTGATGCATACACCCCAGATGGAGAACCTATCCCTACTAACAAGCGAGCAAATGCTGCAAAGATATTTAGCCATCCAGATGTTGTTGCCGAGGAACCCTGGTATTCTGAATAAAACTGGCCTCCCTAAATTTGTTGTATTCTCTCAATTACATATGATTGCATCCAGCTGAAAAAACCTTTCTCTGCCCTAGGTTTGGCATTGAACAAGAATACACTCTTCTGCAGAAGGACGTGAACTGGCCTCTCGGATGGCCTATAGGTGGTTTTCCCGGTCCTCAGGTATGAGATGTTTTTCTCCATATATCTTCTTTTTATTTATGTGTATCCAGAGGAATCCTCTGTCTCGTACTCACGTGACATGAGGTCGATCCAACCAGTATTCACTATAACTTTTAGATGTCTAGGTATGCCCCTTCCTTAGTCACATGTCTAGGTATGCCCCTTCCTCACAGGTGAATCTTGATCTCGATTCGGTTTCACGTTTCACGTGACACGAGTTCGATCCAACCAGTATTCACTATAACTTTTAGATGTCTAGGTATGCCACTTCCTTAGTCACATGTCTAGGTATGCCCCTTCCTCAGTCAAGGTATGCCCCTTCCTCAGTCACAAGTGAATCTTGATCTTGATTCGGTCTCGTACTCACGTGATACGAGGTCAATCCAACCAGTATTCACTATAACTTTTATATGTCTAAGTATGCCCCTTCCTTAGTCACATGTCTAGGTATACCCCTTCCTCAATCACAGATGAATCTCGATCTCAATTCCAACTACTACCATTATAACTTCTAGATGTCTAGGCATACAGGTGAATCTCGATTCCAACTGCTACCACTATAACTTCTAAATGTGTAAGTATGCCCTTTCCACAAGCACAAGTGAATCTAGGGATTTAAACCTCGAAACTCCTCCCTCCTCTCACATAACACCATAACACCATTAACACCATTTCACTGCCATCCCCAATTGAACTGCCCCCTGGGGGCTCCATATATCTATTCTTCTCTTGTGCTTTTGGTTGTTTTATTGCATCATGTCAGCATGATTTATCAGATGTGAAAACTGGGATACTAACCCATACGCCATTGGTCATTGATCCTTGAGTTCATAAATACATAGTTAGATATTGTCTATAGGTTTTAAGGCCTATATTGCACACATATTATGATTCTATGGAATTTGTGGTGTCCATTAGTTGGTGAAAGCTACCCTAGAATGCCCTAGATAATCCACTATTGTTGATCTGATCATGTGTCTTTGTCTTCTGAGATAGGGTCCTTACTACTGTGGAACTGGAGCAGACAAAGCCTATGGCCGTGATATTGTAGATGCCCACTATAAGGCCTGCCTGTATGCAGGAATCAACATCAGTGGTATCAACGGAGAGGTCATGCCTGGCCAGGTAATGTTTTCTTTGAAAATGTCTGCTATCCCTATGATATTGTAAGGGATTCAAAAGTGGTTTCAGTTGAATTAACATACAATAATGATTTTATGGAACAGTGGGAATTTCAAGTTGGTCCTACAGTAGGCATTTCATCTGGTGATCAAGTATGGGCTGCACGCTACATTCTTGAGGTAGATGCAAAACCATATTCATCGAATAACTATATTGCTGGTTGATTGCTATATGCTTTAGCTGATATTATTTTTTTAGTGACTTGTTTAATTACAATCTTGTGTGCAGAGAATCTCAGAAAAGGCTGGTGTTGTCGTTTCATTTGATCCCAAACCCATTCAGGTTAGTCTTTCACATATTCAAACTTTATACTATCTCTTATTCTCCTTTTATCATTCTGCACAATATGATTCTTTGAAAATTCTTAATGTTTGAAGCCCGTGGAAATTAGATAAATAAGGGTTTGAAAAATGGAAAATTATTTTCTTATTACACAGACAATGATTGTAATTTATAGTTTGGAATAAAAAAATTTGATGTTTTTTTTTTTTAAAGTTTGATCTCTATTTCCTTTTGATGTTTTTTTGGGTTAAAGTTTAATCTGTACTTCCTTATCCTTCGTAATGATGTCTGGGCCCATTTTCTTCCCTTCTTAAACTAATAAGTCAGCATTTGTGGCTCACCCCAGGGTGATTGGAATGGTGCTGGTGCTCATACTAACTACAGGTAGGTCAGCATAGCTGCATAAAAGAATATATTTTCCCTAAAAATCTTTCAAGTTTGATTCCAACACTTAATATCCTTCTTTTTGGAATCTTGACAGTACCAAATCAATGAGGGAAGAAGGTGGAATTGAAGTGATAAATAAGGCCATTAGCAAGTTAGCATTGAGGCATAAGGAGCACATTGCTGCATATGGAGAGGGCAATGAGAGGCGTTTGACTGGCCAACATGAGACAGCAGACATAAACACATTTTCATGGGTAATTATTCAAAGTGCAAGGATGATGCTAGTGGCAAATATAACATGAACTATGCCTTAGAAATGAACTGTATACTCACTAGTGTTTGGTTGTGTTTCTTTTGATTCCAGGGAGTTGCAAATCGTGGAAGTTCTATTAGAATTGGCCGTGAAACCGAACGTTTAGGCAAAGGTTAGCTCTCTGTTTTGTCAATAGGAACAATTCAACAAGCAAGAATCAATGTACCCCTGTATTCAATATTTTGCTGCACTTCATCCTCAAAATCACTAGAAACAGATTTATTAGTATTAGACATGGAAGTTAATAAATCTATCCAATGCCCCGTGGTAAATTTTCTGAGTTTAACATTTTCATTATCTAATAGACTATATATTGAAAATTGGATACTAAGATGTCTTTTGGTTGACAGGGTACTTTGAAGACCGTAGGCCATCTTCCAACATGGACCCCTATGTTGTAACATCTCTGATTGCTGAGACAACCATTCTTTTGAAGCCAGAGTAACAACATTTACTAAATGAACAAGGATGATGATTTGATGGAACTGTTCCCGATCCTAGTCAAATCAAATTTCTGTCGTTTCCCAATCGTTTCTGGAGATTAATCGAATTTGATTTCTGTCTGTTTTAAGTATTTACCTTGAACTTAATAAAACTGGTGAATGTTAGTGCCATTTCTGGCCACCTTTTTACTTTTCGGAAAAATTGTAGAAACTTGGAAAAATCATTTGATTTCTGTCTGTTCCAAGTATTTACCTTGAACTCAATCAATTGAGAGTTCTTTTATTACCGGTGAATGTCAGTGCCATTTCTGGCTACCTTTTTACTTTTTGGAAAAATTGTACAAGCTTGGAAAGATTTTTCCTGTGACAACTCCAAGAATATTAATGTTTTGGTTTTTTTTTTTTAATATTAATCTCAAGGGTTTTTAATATTAATGTGTTGGGTTTATGGATCTTTTAAGTTTGTAATATTAATAATCCCTTGGGTTTTTAATATTAATTTTTTTGGTTTATTATTATTTTCTTGAATTTTCAATATTTATTTCTTGGGTTTATAATATTAATAATCTCTTGGATTCGCCATTCTTTGACTTTATAATCTTAGAGTTTTTTATATTAATCTTAGATTTGATGTATTAATATATTAATTTAGCATATTAATTTTATATTATATCATATATTAAGTTGATGCCTATTGCCACATTTATTAATGTGGTTGTGCTAGTGATTAAATAATGTGACAACAAATAATTCTTAAACATGATATCTAGGTGTTTTCGTAAATTATAATCTCCAAAATATAATAAATCACTTAATTAATAAGTTTTCTACTTCTTTACATGATATCTAAGTGTTTTCGTAAATTATAATCTCCAAAATATAATAAATCACTTAATTAATATGCTCTCTACTTCTTTATTAGGATGTAATTTCAAATATTTGAGGAAAACCAACAAAACATTATATTTGGTAGTGTATTGAATACATTATGTGTTAAGAATGACAACAATTATTGTTAAAATGTAATTAATTATATTTGGTAGTGTATTCAGTCAATTATGTGTTAAGAATGGGAACAATTATTGTTAAAAATGTAATTATCTTAGTAAATTTGGATTTACTATTTACACACCTTTGTAACCATAGGGAGTTATGTAACAAAGTTTTTCATGTTAAAAAAGATGATTACTAAAGAGACTGGATGTAATGGTTGGAGAGTAATTTTTGGACCTTGAGCAATAGAAATTCCAATCCCTTGCCCTATGGAGGTTTCGTTGACACACTGGAAGAGTCTTACCACATAAATTCCTTGTACTTTTTCTTGTGTGATTTAGTTTCTCATTATCTGCATTTCTTTCTTATTTGTATATTTAACGAGCTAAATACCAACATTCTGTAGTGTTTTCCAAGTGAAGTTTTATAGCAGGTTCCAACTTCAAATCAAACAAGGAACTCACATTTTTAATTTACAGAATGACTATTAATCAAGTTGGTGGAATTGAGATGTTTGGCTAATTTTTGCTATATAAAATAAAGATATATATAAGTAATTCATTCATAAATAAACAAAAATAAATTGATTATTTAATTATCTGAAGATTTCCCATCAACATCAGTAGACTAGACTAGGAAAGGAGAGTGCTGTCCTCCTTAAACCATAGCACATTGCAGTCCAATTTCACTGAGAAAATATGAATACTGCATATGTTGGGGAATCCCCTACTAATGCAAAAGCCTTGGTATTTTAGGCTACAATTTTTGCATTTGTAAAGACTTCTAGATCTCAACTGACTAGGTTCATGAAGATATTTGAGAGGATTCCACAAGTAAAGCTTCTCCCCACGACATGTAGATATTTGAGAGGATTCCACAAGTAAAACTTCTCCCCACGACATATAGACATAAGTCCCTTGCCCTTGCAACAAATTTATCATTGGCCAATTAACTTATTTCTAGCCCTCTCTTAGGGCAATGACCATTTGGTTGTATAAATATTAGAAAACACTTATCAAAGGGAAACTACATCACTTCTTGTGTTGCAGAGGTTTTTATGCTTTCTTGTTTGAGACCAAAGACGATTGGAATCTAAATATACTTTTTTGGATCTCAAGGTATGTATTCAAATAGATGCACTCCATAATTCAACCTGGAACATGCATATTGTTTCTTCAATAATCCCTATTTTGGTGCAACTTCCTCATTCCTCACTTCATTGTTGGAGGGAATATTTTGGATCTCAAGGTAACTATTCAAATAGATGGACTCCATACTTCAACTTGGAGCATGCATATTGTTTCTTCAACAATCCATATTTTGGTGCAACTTCCTCATTCCTCACTTCATTGTTGGAGTTATGATTCCCCATGCAACATTCAGAACTATTTAGAGCACTACATCGATAGGAATGAACCCAATGAAAATTGGTATGATTGTTCTCGAATTTCTATTGAGGTGTAATTGGAGAAAGGCTTACTAGAAGCTATCCCAGTCACTTGATAATTGGCAACATGTGCAACAATTGGACTACAAACCAATTCCTTTCAAATGCAAATCTTGTCACCAGTATGAGTATTTTTCCAAAGACTTCAAGAAGGTGCATCCCTAGCAAGTAAAATCACAAGAAAGAGAGGAACAATGGCAAACAACGAATTCAAAAATGGGCCCACAATTAAATTTAGGAGCAAGATACCAATCTTTGGTGTCAAAGGTTTTAGCATCATCTTGAATTAAAAGTCCTGGGTGAAAAATTTCACCAAAGGTTCCTCCACCAATCATTCAGAGAAGTTCTAGATGTACACTAGTGTTAGAGATGGTAGCTAGTTGATGACTAATAATATATATGAAGCTCTTCACAAGAAGCACAAAGCTTGTCAGTAGAATTCTTGGTAAATGCCTCTCAAGAACTAGTTGGAGTTGTTTCTATGCAAGAGTAGTCACCTTTAGTCCACATGGTAGAGAATCCACCAACAAAGGAGGAAGATTTAATCAAAGAAAGACAAGAGGAAGTTGATACCTTCTAAATGTAGTTCTTTCTTTGACCATAAGGCTAAGGGAAAATGCCAAAAAGATGTTGAGGAAAAGGAAAAGGGAGAAGGGGTATCTAAAGAAAGACACCTAAAAAAAGTGGGTAGAAGACCAGCAAATTCCAAAGGGGAAGAAGATGCAAATAGGGAGATAATGATGGGACCCCAACCAACAATGGGAAAATCAATGGGTGGGGATGAAGAGCTCGAGAACCCCTGGAAGCAGTACACATATGAGAGGAAATGGTGCTAAAATATCGTCGAAATAATGTTTCTAGCCTCTTGGAATTGTGGAGGTTTAGGTAGTAGAAGCAAGGAAGAAACACTAAAAGATCTGGATCTAACAAAAAAACCTACAATCCTCTTGCTCTACGAAACCAAAAGAGAGTCCATGGAAACCATAAAAATTGGAAGTAAATAGTGGAATTAGTGTGAAGGGGTAATCATAGACTCTAGGGGACCCTCAGGTTTATGCATCATTTGGAAGAATAAGGGTTCAAACTTGGAATTCCCTTTTCAAAATAAAAACTATATTCTTACAAGATTGATCATTTCCAAATCAAGAGTATCAACATTTTTATTACAATGTGGTCCTCTTCAATAGTGATAAAAGAGGTGGAAATATTATCAAATATCCATTCATAGAAAGAGATGGAGGATCTGATTGTTGAGTGGGACCTCATTGACATCAATCCAACTAAAGGGATGCATACTTGGACTAATTGGAGAACTAGACTAGGGTGTATAGCAGTCGTGTTAGATAGGTTTTCGGTATAAAGTGATCTCCTCCTACAAGACTTCACATTAAAATCAAGGATCCTTTCAAACAATGTTACCGATGAAATAGGTAACCTCATTGTTACCTACTTTTTGAAGCATCAAGAAAAACACCTGATTTTGAAAAAGTGGCGATGCAGAATCAAGAAAAAAAATTTTGAGCATGTTTTTGGCACTTTAAGTTTTTTTCATTTTGTTTTTTTTTTTAATTTTTTTTTTTTTTTTTTTAAGTGATGTTTTTTATGTCGATTTTGAATAGTGGTGGTGTATCATCACCAACGTTTTTTTATAGGATTGATTTTGACACTATAGATTTTCTAATGTCTTCTTCTTCTGTGAGATGTTTATTTTTAAGTGCATTTATGTACTTGTGTTTTAAAAATAAAAAAATAATTTTTTTTAAAATAAAAACTTGTAATGATATCTTCACTTTTTCACATACATAAAAGATGGAAAAAGGTTCAATATTCTAAAGTTTATATTTTCTACATGTTTATGTATTGTTAAATAATTTTTCAATGCACATCAAAAAATTGTCGCTAAGAAACCAATATTTTGAACCATATGACAAAAAAATACAATTTTTCGATATAAATACAATGCAAAAAATACACTTTTACAGAGTTTTTGTTGGAAAAAACATGTTAAATAAACTATTTTTTTGGGAGAATCTTAACAAAAAAACTTAAGAAAACAACATTTTTATTGAATTTTATGTCAAAAAATAATAGCAATCACATGTTTTTTGCAAAAAAAAAAGGTTGTTCTCATAAAATATCAAAGTCTAAACATTACAAGTAAAACTGATTAATAGTTCTAAAAAATAAGCTTTGTTTGCAAGCATAACTTAAACATCATCAACAATATCAACTAATACATCTTCAACATCATCTAGAACAACATTGATGGCTTCTTCCGCGGCATTTTCTTCTTCATTTTGATCATTGTCGTCTTCTAATGGATCTTTCATGTCAGCAAATCTTCCAAAGTGTCCCTTTCCAATCATTCCATATAATGGTGGTTGAGGTTCCTTTGTTTTTTTTGCCACACGTGATTCATTAAAATCTCCTTTCCTCAAACCAACTTCTTGCTTCACATCTGGAAGGAATTTAAGAGTGTTAATTCTTTGTTGAATAAATTTGCATTGAACTGGGTCTTTCTCAATGGCAATGCAATTTCTTCCTTTTAGTAGGCAACATGCTAGTGTTGTACCTAATCATCAAGCACAAAAAAAATAAGTAAGAAAATTAGTATGAAGACATAAAAAGTAAAAAAGACAATATTTAAATTTAAATTTGTATATTAAAACTTACCTGAACCTGAGAATAAATCCAAAACCCATTCTCCTTCATTTGAACATAGATCTATAAGATAGTTAACCAATGCTTGTGGTTTTTGATAAATGTTAACTATATCTCCTTTTGCATCTTTATCCTCATATGTTAGTTTTCTTATAACTGCATCATAAACCAATACTTGACTATGACTCTTCCATCTACTTGATTCATAATAATATGCTTCTAGCTATCGTCTTTTGTCCAACATTCAACATGGATGAACTCACAATCATTTATAATAGGCTGATCTTCGGAAGAAACAATATTTGATTTTTTCCTGTAACATAACATAGTAAAAGTTCAATTAAATTTTACATGAATAAAAAGATTTAGGAGGAATCAAACATACAATTTCAAAGTCTTACCATGTAAGTTGCATCCTTGAGTTTGCTTTACCCTTGAAGCTTGTTAATAACATTGGAAACTGTGTGTCTGAATGAAATGTCACAAATCGCCAAAGTGGTGATGTTGTCACTTTTTGAAAACCCGTAACCACTTTACTAAAAGCTTGATAAGTATATGGTTCTCTATCATATTCAATGTTTGGGAAATTGAAACCATGAGGAATATCTGCAATAACTAGGCCATATTCCCTTTTAGGTATTAGTGATGCAATGTCTTCACAGTCACCTTGTATTATTTGATATTGGACATTGTCGAGCCCATTCCAAATGTAATGATTAAGAGTAGGATCTAGTTCAACATTCATAAGACGCGTCCTTCTCATGTTCTCCATCTCAATTTTTTCAATAAAGATTTTGAAAGTATCTGGTACTCCATTTTCATCCTTCTTCGACATCTTTAATGACACACACACACACACAAACACATATATAAAAGTAATAAAATAAAAATAGTTTAAATATGAATAAAATGAATTTATAAATCAACATACCTTATTAAATGCAATATAAAACTCTTTTAGTGTTGATGTAGAACTTGCTTCTGGGTAGTTGCGTACAACATCATCCCAACTGTCTTCATTCAACATTTTAACCACGTGTTCTTGTATTTTCATAAAAATTTTCTGACTGAATAAATCAAGTTAAAAGTGTTAATATATTGACATGTATAACAAATTTTACCAACATCATTATGTTTTATTTAAAATAAAATTATAATGAAAGAAAAATAAGAATTAATTCAAGAAACTTGCTTTTGAAATTCTGCACACATTTCTTCCATTGATAATTCACCCGATTTCACACGGGCTAATACTGATTTGACTAATTTATCATCCTTCACACCTTGCATTGTTCTCCAAGGTGTAATAGTCATATCCTCTGGAAGCTGCTTCATTTCAGGACCCCCCTTACTGTTGGTACATATTATGGGTTTACTCTTTCTAAACTTCTGATTTTTTATGGAAATATTCTACCACCGATCAAAAATCTCATCAATCAAATCCCATACCTCCCCAGTTCTAAATGCCAACTGAAAAATGTTATCTGTGCCTCTGAAGAGATTTGTATTCAATTTTCCATCTTTTTCTTTTTTTCATCAATTTGATAACCTGTTTCCATTAAACATTCCTTTCGAAATGCTACACTAACTTCTGTCTTATCCCCACGACATTTTTCTATGAATTCACTATGAATAAATCTGACCCTTTGGATGAAAGTCATTTTCATTCTGTACTCATTATCTGCATTATGATCCCATGCCAATAACTTTGATTCCATTTCTGTTAAGCCAACGTAAATGATGCATTTCACTATTTGAAAAAGATAGTTATTGGGATATTCTGCAATCAATTGTCTCTTAGCCTCTATCGAATGGTTCCCTCCAATTACATAATATTTATAATCAAAACATTTTTTCTTGTCAAATGCTTGTTTGTTGGGAACCTGACATGGATCGACAAGAACCACCTAATCCACCACATGCGCATATGGATTGAACTTGAACAATGTTTTCAGATTATGTACATGTAGGTGATGGGCCTTTCTAATTTGATATTGAGATTGTCCTTCATCTGGGCCATAAAATTGGTTAACATTAAGCTCAAATGTTTGGCCACCAAGAATTAATTTATTCTTCCTCAACTCTTGTCGAATAGCATTTTTTTTTGTTTTAATAATGCCATCCTCTAACTCAGCACCTGGTGTTATGATTTCTCTACTTCCGTGAGAGATTTCAATTTGTTCTTCACTACTGCTCACGACCATTACAGGTTTACCAATATTTCATTTCCTAGTCTTATTGAATAACATATCAGTTTTTTTATAAACAAGCTCTCCTTCATGAGGTAAAAGAGAGACATCTTTGGCAATTTTTCTTTTTGGTGTCTGATCTATTTTCTCCTTTTGCACAACAGTTCCAATCTCCTCCTCACTAATTCTATTATAATTTTCTGTTTCATGTTCAACACCTTCAAAAGAAACATGTTTAAGTTTACTAGGTTGACCCACCTTAGTGACTCTTGGTTGATCCCCTCTTTTTACTATTGCAGTGTCACGAGAAATTGCTCTTTGCTTCAATCTCCTTTCCTCTGCTTTGTCTTTGTGGAAAGTGTTGTTCACATCCATAACATTTGGCACTAACATATAAATACCATCAAACATGTTTGAAAGACCTAGAACAAAATCTTATGAAACAAAATAAAACATGTCAATGATCAATAATTTATAAAAAATTGAATCATCCTTACAATAATGCATAAAGGAAATAAAAATAAGCATACTTTCAATGTTATTTGCAATGTTGCTTGATATTTCTTCAGAAAATTTTGAAGATATTTCATCTGTGTCATACTTGACGATTGATAGACGATATCTAACCTTCTCACGTTTCTGAGCCTTCCTTGCAAGAACATAAATAGTGTTTGTATTTGGGACCATATATATGTCTCGTACTCTGCCCATCACATCATATGGCTCATTTAAGTCAATCATACCACAAATCAGATAGATGTGTATATCAGCCTCCATTTCACTGTCTTCAAGATACCATAAGAAATCGGTTTTATCTATTTCCTTGGCGTTCTTCCAATTATAAATAAGCTTTAATGAACCTGGTGCCCCATTTGCTTGAATTTTATTAGTGTGTGCAACAATGTCCTTATTGCATCTAACAGTGTCCATAGTGCGTCCAGCTGCAACTTTAGATTTGGGAGTTGTATCCATAGTGCATCAAGCTGCAGCTGTAGATTTGGGAGCTGCTGCCCTAGGTTCAGAAACATTCACATAAATCTTTTTTGATGCCATTTTCCTGATAATATATATATATATATATATGTTAATGGAAAAATATTGCGGATAAAATAAATTTAATAAATAAAATTTATTTCTAAAACTAAATAGCTTGAAATTAAAGCAGTAATTTAATTTTAATTTAATTTTACATTACATAGCAATTGAAAAAAAATAAACAAAATAAAAGAAAAGAAAAATTTATTTTACTTTACATAGCAATTAAATAAAAAATTATAAACTTAAAATTATAAAAAATTAATATAAAAGTTTATAAATTTATATAATCTTTTAATATATTTGAAAATTACAAATTTCTATTTCACATTACATAGTAATTAAATAAAAATAAATAAAATAAAATAAAAGCAATTAAACAAAATAAAAGAAAAAATTAAATTTTTTATAATGTTGTTTTAATACTTAAATTTAAAAAAAAAAAATTAAAAATGAAATTTAAATATTTAAATGTTAAAAACAAATGTTATAATATTATATATTTTTATATTTTTTTAATTGTATTGTTATATAGTTTTTTTTTTATTAATTTATTATATTGTTATATTAAAACAAATGTTTTTTTTTTTAATTTATTATATTGTATTGTTTTTTATTTTAAAGTATATAATGTTTAAAAACAAAACATAATTGTTGTTGTTGTTGTTTTTTTTTTTTTTTTAAATATATTGTTATATTTTGAGATTTTTAACAATGTTTTTATTATATTATATAACAATTTTTTTATTATTTTTATATATAACAATGTTTTTATTAATTTTTAATTGTTTTATTAAAACTAATTATTAAAAAAAAATTAAAAAAATTAAAAATTAAAATTAAAAAAAATCAAAATTAAAAAATGTTTTATTAAAACAAATTAAAAAACAAAATTTTAAAAAATTAAAAAATTAAAAAACAAACGATGGTCGTTTCACTGTGCTCGCGGGCGCCGCCCGGCCGGCCCCTAATGCCCGCGGGCACAGTGAAACGACGCATCGTTTTTTTTTTTTTTTTTTTTTAATAATATAATTATCAAAATATTATTTAATAATAAAAAAAATGTTAAAAATATCAAAATATAACCAAAAAAAAAAAAAACAATTTATTAAAAAACAATTATGTCTTGTTTCTAAACATTATATAATAAAAAAAAAAAGCATTTGTTTTAATATAACAATATAATAAATTAAACAAAAAAACTATATCACAATACATATATAACAAAACAATAAAGAAAAAAAAAATTAAAGATTTAAAATTAAAAAGAATAAAACTAAGATTTAAAATTAAAAAAATAAAATAAAATAGAATATAAAATCAAAAAAATTCTCAAATATTTAAAAAAAAAATTTAAATAATGAAATCACTGATATATTTATGATAATAAAAAAAAACAAATAAAAAATGTTATAATATTACTTTTTTTTATGTGCATGGTCGTTTTATGGATTTTTCTGTCTAGATGAACCTATAAGTCTTAAAAAAGAAAAAAAAAATCTAAATTTTTGTCCTTAAAACCCTAAAAAAATTAGTTTTTTTTGCATTTTCTTCACTAAAAAAATATTAAAAAATTAAGGTTTTTGAACCTAAAAACCTTAAAAAAATAGTTTTTGGACACAAAAAACTATAGAAAAACAGATTTTCCCCAAAATCGTCTTTAAATTGACAGAATAGAAGGAAAACTAACCTTTGAAATGCAAAAAGCTGCTATCACCAATGCCAACACAACGCCTCCACAAAATTACGAATAGCAACACAATGCCTCCAATGCCAATGCAATGCCTTCATGAAGTTACCAATGCCAATGCAACACCTCCACAAAATTACCAATAGCGACACAACGCTTCCAATGCCAATGCAATGCCTCCACGAAGTTACCAATGCCAACGCAACACCTCCAGAAATTTGCTCTAACAAATACCAGAAAACTTTATGTGATGTGATGAATAGAAACAATCATTCCTTTTAAATAGCGTATATTGTCTGATTGGTTTACTGTTTAACGAATGTGGGATTAAAATTTTAAATTTTAAATATTTACATTTAGTTTATTATAGTTCATACTATAGTCAAAATACTTATTATTTGCATTTAGTTATCATAATTAATATTTTATTTAATATTTAATGTTGAATAATTCAAATATAATCTCAGATTAAAAATTAAAATATAAAATACTTACATGTAGTTAATTATATTTAATATTATAGATAAAATAGTTAATATTTGCATTTAGTTATCATAGTTAATATTTACATGTAATCAATGTTTAAAATCATGGGATTAAATTTTAAAATCTAAAAGATGTACATGTAGTTAATTATAGTTTAAATAGTTAATATTTACATGTTGTTATTTTTGTAAATATTTACATGTAGTCAATCTTAAACCATTCAAATAAGAAAATTATTTTAGTTTCAAAGGCATGCATGAAAGGAATATTTTGTGGATATTTTGAATAGAAAGTATGGTGAAATATTTGAAGACCAACAGTTTATTAATAAATTTTGAAATATATTTTAGATGAATATAACGTAAGTTTGAAATTTAAAATATTTACATGTAGTCATTATAGTTAAAATAGTTAATATTTGCATGTAGGTATTATAGTAATATTATAGTTAATACTTACATCTAGTCAATGTTAAATCATTGAAAGAAAAACATTATTTTAGTTTGGAAGGCATCCATGATAGAAATATTTTGTGGATATTTTGAATATAAATATCGGTAAAATATTTCAACATAAACAGTTTATTAAAAAAAATGTTAAATACATTTTTTGACTAATATTTGTACCAAATATTTGAAATGAAAATTTTGGAGAGAAAGTTTTTCGCGAAATTTTTTGGGGGGAAATTTTGGAGGGAAATTTTTTCGCGAATTTTTTTGGAGGGAAAATTTGGAGGGAAATTTTCAGTCTTTAAGCTATATATTGTAAGTGGGAGAGGAATTTGTATCATTCAACTTATTCTTGTTGAAAGCCATGGTTTCTTCTGATAGCGAAGTTTTTCTTTCTACAACATCAACATCTTCGTCACGCAACAACTCTATTCAGAGTGATGAATATAACGGGAGTTCGTTCACCATGAATAGAGAGTCAAAAAATCAACTTGGTCGTTATCCTAAAGATGATGAGAACAAAATTGATGAGGTGCAGCAAAATGAAATTTCTGTAAATCGAGCGCTAGTTATACCACTTACTCTTAATCCTAAGGATTATGAAAGCAACAATGATGAAGGGCATGATGAAGAATTTCCAGAGTCAAAAGTTTCACTTCATCCTAATCCCAAGGATTATGAGGACACCATTGATGAAGAGGGAGATGAAGAATATCCACTTCAGCTTAATCCTAAGGATTATGTGAGAACAACAAATGAAGAGGGGAATGAAGAATCTATAGAGTCAAAATATCCACTCTATCCTAATCTCGAGGAGTATGCCAACACCACCGATGAAAAGGGGGATGTAAAATTTCCAGAGTCAAAATATCAAATTTGTCCTAATCGTAAGGATTATGCGAGCACCACTGATGAACAGGGGAATGATAATGTTTCAGAGTCAAAACATCCACTTCGTCCCAATCCTAAGGATTATGCCAACAACACTGATGAAGAGGGAAATGAAAAATTTACAGCGTCAAAATATCCACTCCGTTCTAATCCTAAGGATTATGCAAGCACCACTGATGAAGAGGGGGACGAAAAAATTCCAGAGTCAAAATTTCCACTTCGTCTTAATCCTAAGGATTATGTCAGCACCACAGATGAAGAGGGGAATGAAGAATTTGCAAAGTCAAAATATGCACTTCGTCCTAATCCTAAGGATTATGTCAGCACCACTGGGGAGGAGGGGAATGAAGAATTTGCAGCGTCAAAATATCCACTTCGTCCTAATCCTAAGGATTACGCCAACACCACTGATGAAGACGGGGATGAATTTCCAAAGCTAAAATTTTCACTTCATCCTAATCATAATGATTATAATTTAACCACTGATGAAGGGGGGGATAAATAATTTCCAATAAATATAGATTCAAGGCATTCACTTATTCCTAATCCTAAGGATTATGAGAGCTTCAGTGAGGAAGGGGAGGGGCAGGATGAAGAAATTCTAGTGAATACAAATTCAAAGCTTCCACTTATGCCTAATCCCAAGTATTATGAGAGCACCACTGAGGAAGGGGAGGATGAAGAGTTTCTTGCAAATGATAATTTTAGAGGCACAGATCTGAATATTGCATTTTCTCCAAGTGACCATTTCAAAGACACTCATGGTGATGAAGAATTGAATCCTCCCAGAGAAGAATTTGAAAGCATGGGTCAAGATGGTGAAGAATTTCTTTTGAGTGAGGGTTACAAAAGTGCCGATGATTCTTGTGAAATGTTTTCTTCAACTGATGATGGTAAAGAAAATTTTCCAGGCAATGATGTTGATGAATTTCTTAACTATGTTGAGGATGATGATAGTGGGGATAATATTCCTCCTAATGGTGATGAAACTACTTTTACAAAGGATGATGGAATGATGAAGTCGCTATAAGCAACATTTCGCAACGTAGGATAGGAGTAGACCTTTTCATATCAACTAAAGTATCTCCACATATACACAGATACAAATATTCACCACAATAAGTTCGCTTGTTTCATTTGATTTTGGTTAAATGTTATTTTGTGATTGTCGGAAAATATGGATTTCAACTTCTACTAGAAAGAAAAAGAAAATGATGATATATGTCAATGAATAAAAGCCTGCAAAATTCATATTTAGTGGGTTGCATGCAATCTACACTAGCAGGTTATGATTATCATATTGGGAATGTATTGCTTTGCAGAAAGGTGTTCAAAATGTTGTATTCAATTGGCAATTGTCATTTGTTAAGAATACAAGATAGATTGGAAAAGGATCCCACATATTATTCAGAAGCACGTTATAAACGGGAGGTGGGGCCGTTTGCAAATACTGCTAAGACATGGATGAAAGACTTCTTTTCAAATCATGGAGAGTGTATGCCAAATAAAGACACAATACATATTCCAGATAATTTCTCGAGACAAGAAATATTCATGTTATACAAAGATTATGCAGAAGCTGTTGAAGGAATTGGTAATTTTATTACATATTCTTATTTTACAAGGATATGGAAAACTGAATTCAACAATGTTCGTATTCCTAAGAAGACAAGGATGGGGATTTGTAGCACATGTGATTCTCTTAAAGCAGAAAGAGATAAATGTCAAGGGGCGGAAAGAGGTATGTGTTCAAAACATTGTTTTTTAAAATTTGATACTTATCAACTATGAAAATATATTTATTCATATGTTTCTTTTATTTTATGTACAGCTCCGTAGTCAAAGAACTTCAAGACCATCACAATCAGCAAACAAGTGAAAGGCAAAAGTTGTATAAACATCGAAAGAAGTGTTATGATCATCCAAATAAATATCTGGGATTGATAATTGATGGTATGGACCAAAAGAAAACAATTCTTCCACATTTTGTCTGCACGCCAAAAAAATTACAAGAGGAAAATTTCATTCAGTTTCACTTGGTTGGTTGTATGGTATTTAATGAGAAGATGTTTCCAAGAGTTTTCTTCACAAATCCAAATATTCACAATGATGCAAATCTGACCATAACTATAATCCATGATGTGGTTACTCATTGGTCTGGGATTCTTCCTGAAGTTTTGTATTTACAATTAGACAACACAAGTCGTGAGAACAAAAATCAAGTTCCTTTTGGGTATCTAAACATGCTCGTTGAATTGGGGATTTTTAAAAAGATAAAGGTTGGTTTCCTTCTTGTTGGGCATACTCATGATCATATTGATCAAATGTTCAGTCGTTTTTCAGTAACATTGAAGAGGAAAGGTGTTGGGAGCCTGCCATCATTAATTGAATGTATTAAGAAATCGTACATTCCAGAGCCTGTTTTTCATGTGTTGGAAGAAACTATTGACATGCGAAGGTTTATTTTTGGATCGCATGGTGAGGAGAAATGTATTGAACAACTTAACGACATTAGCTTCCAGCATCAATTTCGTATCAAACAAATTGATGGGATAGCACTTATATGGGGCAAGAAGTATTCAACTATTGAAGAATGGGGACCATCATCAGGTTTAGCATTTTTGAAGTTCATTCCAGAGCGTCCAATGTTTTCATCAAAGATATTGTTATTACAGTCAGTTTCTGAACTCCATAATGCATGAAGGTAGAAGAGAGACATAAATTATTCTGAATGTCTAGAGGAAATTAAAAGATGTATTATAGATACATATGAATACTTCAATGTTGTTGATTCAGTTTGGTGGGAGTATTTTTTCAGTAATCAAAGTGATATGATTTCAAGATCAATAAATGGGGATACGCTTTTGAAGACTCCTTTTTTTTGGCCACAAAATATGCCAAATGAACATGAACATCAGGAAACACACAATGTTGAACAACAACAACCTCAAGCTATTATTAATTCCCCATAGGTAGAGGAAAGAGAAATCTATATTGGTTCTAGAAGATCACGTGCACAACGTGAAGCCATGGAAGACCTTTACAGGGGTTCTGTGCAGGATCTTAAGGAGGGTTGCATGATAGCAATGTTAGCAGATGAAGATCCACTTGGCTATCCATTCTGGATTGCCAAGGTTATAAAGGTCATTAATGAAAATGAAGAGATTACAGTTGTTGATGTACATTGGTATGCCACAAGTACCCACCCTTTCAATGGTGTGTACAAGCTAGAGATGGTAGTGGAAAAAAGAATTGACAGAAAGAGAAAAAGAAAGGGCACAAATATAAATTGTCGCCGCACAGATGTCTTAAAATTGGAGGATATTGACATACTTGTGTATGACTTCAATTTGACAAAGAGAGGAACTCTTCGGTTGCAGACCATAAATATTTTGAAGAAATTGCTACCAGAACAATTACTGTTGAGATGGGACTCTGCAGAATGTAGACGTAGATCTACAAGACTTTTGAACTCTGAAATGGTGGGCATGCATGTTGACTCGGATGGAGCACTAGTTGATGAAAGAGAAGAATATGGATCATCTTCATCTGCATCGAGCCATTCATCTGAAGATGTAGATTATGATGGTGTGCCAGAACCTATGGTTGATTTTGAATAACTATCTAAGACACTTTTATGTAATTGATGTTTGCATGGTAACTTGAAATAAAATTTTTGACTTCCATCTCATTTTTCACGAAGTTATGAGACATTTCTATGTCTGTTGGATTATATGTTTTAATTATGAAGAATTCATCTCTTTAGAATATCGACAATGCAACAATGAATTACAAAAATAATTTGTCATATTCAATGTACCAATGTTGTTATTTTAATTATAAGTAAAATATAAAATAGAAACTAATGTTGAATTTTTATATTATGCAGTGATATTACCATGATATTATGTATTGTTACCATTTGGTATAAGATACTTTTAAAAGTTTTAATAATTATATGCATCATTGAAATGGAACACTTTGTTTTGATGCTTGATTTTTAGGTTTTGGTTCAAATTATATTTAAATTTGTCTTATGCTAAGATTTGAAAAAAGATAAGTTTTTATCCTTTAAAATTAAAATTACTCTTACTTATTTCTGTTCAATGATAATTTTTTCATTTACTTGTTCATTTTTTTAAATTGTCAAGTCTTATAATTTCTCCCTAATTTCATTGTTCAAGTATGTTGAACACTTAAGATTGAAAAAATTTAGATTTACAACTTGTCATCAAGGTTTTTATGCGCTACCAAATTTTATCTTTAAGGTCATGGTTGACAATAATTACAATTTTGGGGTTGTTTAAAGTCAAGATATTTTATGTTTAACAACATAGATGAAAATTGTTCGAAATGATAAGCCCTTCAGACATGTATTTTTTTATATTTAACATCATCTATCAAAAATGTTAGAAATTTACAATTTTAAAAAATTTCCTAATATGTTGTCTTTAATTCCATTGTTACAAGTGTCAAAATTATGACACAATTTTTTTTTTTGTTATTCCAGCATCAACTAGTTTTGTTTTGAGGGTGTTTTTTCAATCCTTTTTTCAACAAACAATTTTGTTTTTAGCATAATTTTATAAAATTTTGAAGTTTGACCTTCAAAAAAACCAAGTGCATTCTGGAAGACACACTTGTTTTTGGGTGTTTTTTCATGTTTTTTGAGACTTTTTGGGCTAGAGTTCCCGTTTTGAGGTCAAGTTACCTATTTCATCGGTAACATTGTTTGAATCATTGATTATTTCTAATTACAATCCCATTGCTTCACGCTTCTAAGACTCTTCAAACTATGGTCATTTATGTTTCCATTATAACCTATTAGGGATAAATAATAAAAAAGTTATAGGTAGAGTTCGTTCAACTTGGATTCTTGGCATCCATGTCTACATTTGGGGGAAAAATAAAAAATGGTCAAGCATGCATTAAAATAATGGGTAAGATATTACTATTCCTCCCCAACGGCAAAAAACGAGTCACTAAGAACTCATCTTGAAGAGATTCATACCAAAATGGAATACAAAGAATTAATAGCCCAAATTTTGGAAGTAGAGGCAATGATTGAATGAAGGATTTAAAGAGATTCAATTTAAAGAGGAAGGCTTAAGGTAGGGGATAGAAGGAAAACCTCCCATAAAAAAACTAAGGCAAGGTCATAAAAAAATGTGAAGGAGATAGCTATTGATGATGTCACTAGAATCTCTGACTTTCTAAATCTAAAGAAAATAGCTAGAATGCAATATGGTTCCCTTTTCACTCAGCGAGATGATATGGCACTCGAAGTCTTGATGGCTATGATGGAGAATATTCATGCTATTATCCCTAAGGAGGAAAAGAAATAATTGTTAAACAAATTAAGGAGGAAACATTGAGTGCAATATGGAATCTAGAGCCAAACAAGGCACCTAGTCTCAATGATTGTTTGGTTTCCTTTTATTGATATTTATAGAACCTCATAAAATTTTACCTCAATCAAATGATTCAATATGCCCAAAGGTCTTGTAAATTAGGAAGAAATCCAAATTCTTCCTTTTTGGCTTTAATACCAAAGGGAAAATCTTTCTTTTTTTGCAATATTTTGGCCCATATCATTTGTAACTCTTCATACAAAATAATATCAAAGGTAAAATGATCACGTTGAAGAAGATCATGCATAAGCTAATTTATGAAAAATAAGGGGAGTTTATGCAAGATATGAAGATTGTTGATAATTTAGTACTTGTGCATGGGGCCATTCACTCAAGCAAGGAAAACAAGGAGAATGTATGATCATCATGTTGGACATGAAAAATTCCTTTGATTGAGTAAATCACCCCTTTGTCTTCAAAGCAATTTCAAATTTTGGCTTCAACTATTCTTTTATCCAATGGACTTCTTTCTTTATTAGTTCTCCTTGGATCACACCACAGAAGACCCATTGCATTATTTCAAGGGAACAAGGGTCTGAGTAAAAGGCATCCTCAGTGTCCTCTCCCATACATCATTATGGAAGATTCATTAAGCAATAAGCCCGAGGTTGAGTGTCTTACTGGAAATCTTCTAGGTATAAAGATTGTTTGGTGAGTTAAGATATTGAATTACTCTTAGTTTTCATAGGACACCCTCCTAATTAGAGGTGCCTCCATCATAATTGTGTCCAGATTTAAATATGTACTAGAGATATTTACAATGGATTTCAAAGGAAAAATCAATCATCAAAATTCCAAATCCTAGGCTAAAATGTCAATAATCATGTATTGCATTCCATCTCTAGAATTGTATTATTTCCTCTTTTAGAAAATTGGTTGTCATTTAAGTATATTTGGATTCCTATTTCTCTTAACCATCCAACCTCATAATCTTGGTTGAGCATCATTGACAAAATCAAAACAAAGTTTAGAAAATAGAAATCCCAATGGTTAACCCTAATGGGAAGGCTGGTCTTAATAACATCAATCCTCCAATCCTTCCCATTTTGCAATGCTCTAGTATTTTAGCTCCAATTTTCATTATGAATCAAATTGGCCTCAGTATTAATAAATTACCAAGGAGGATTAAGACCAATGCAAAAAAGTATCATCTCATTAATTGGAAGATATTCAAGTTCGTAAGGATAGAGGTGGCTCGGAAGAAAAAAGATCCATCCTTAATGAATCTAGCAATGTGAGCCAAGATCTTGTGGAGAATGATTACAAACATATTAAAATGGTAAAACAATATTTTTTGGAATAAATATTTTAGGTGTGACATCCCATGGTTAATATTCCCTCATTGTAAATAATTATAATAAAATAAAAAGGCTAAGAAAAGGAGACACAAATTCTAGTTGCTTGAGGAGGGAGATTGCTTAAGGATTTGGTGAAATTAAATACATCAACCAACACATGGTTGATAAGTTTAATGGGTTGATTGTGCAATAAATTTAACTCAATAATAAAAGGATAGACCTAGGTGTCATTTAGCTCTAACAACAAGCAAAAAGGAAAAAAAAACATTAAATAAGGAATGGGTTGCATTGTCTAATAAGCTGATTGTGTGGAGCCTTAGAAAAAGAAAGATGGTTGGTCATTGGGGAGGCTTGAAAACAAGTTGACAGAAAAGAGCGGAGGGGAAATTTAATCTCTCATGTTTGTGAAATGGAATGAACTCACACTGGTAAGCACTGGAAGAAATTCCTCCAAGGGATGGAGGTGTGAAGAGAGAAAAATTATTGACATCATAGTGATCAATCTCATATAAGAAGGAACTCACTGAGGAACCCTCAAAGAGGCTTGCTCGGTGGAAATATTATAGAGAGAAGTGGCTTGATTGAAGGATGAAGAACCCACTAGAAGCTTGTGGATTGATGAACCTACTGGATTGGGAAGAGGAACTTAGGTATTTGTGAGGTATGATGAACCACTAGGAGTTACTTTGGGGCTAAATATTTGGTTCTTGACTCACTGATGAAGTATTTGGAAAGGTGATCTCTTTACTCAACAATATTTTATGCAGTGATGAACCTTTGCTTGATGTGGACTCTATTCTCCTAAAAATGAGTTGAGACTCTCTCTATTATGGTATCCTGGTATGGATTTTAACCATGCCTGAAAAGTCTTTAAAGGTTGAGTGGAAGCTTGTGTACTTGGTGGATGAAGGCAGAGTGACCTTGTGACATCCTGTTTTAGCTGTTAATAATAGTTAAGTTTCCTCTCAAAAGAACTCCACCTCAAGCATTGGAATCTTGTTCAGGGTGATAGCTACAAGTGAATGTGGTTGTATCTTGTTTAAGGTTGGGTGGAGAGTTAAAGTCCCAATCTAAGTTGCCAAATATCTTATAAGTTAAGTATACTATTATGTTTTTTTCTTGTGATTATTATGTCTTTGTTTATTGTGTTGAAATAAATTCATGATAATGTTGATGAGTGCAGTTCTTTTGTATGAATGAAGAATAAAAATAAATTGTATAAAGATGTTAAGGAATGGTTCATTCATGTGGATATTTCTGAGCTTGAAATTAACCTAGGATTTCCTAAGCATGAAGAGATAGGAATATTTGTTAACGATTAATTAACTACATTAAACTTTCTAAATATTTGGCCACCGTATTGATGAACTATTCAGGTTAACACTAAGGAATGTGAATTATTGTATAGAAGTGCTCTTGAATGTTTTTCTTATGAATGGTTATTCATGTGTCCATATTGAGCCTACAAGCTAGTCTAAATTTCTTGTGTGTGAATAAATAGAAACCTCTATTAATTTAATTGGATGATGGTATGAAAACGATGGGGCTAGTAGGCCCAGGTTTGTAAATTGTAAGGCTCAAGAGGAATATAAACTGTATGTATATCTTTGATTTGGAGGCCATATGGAAAAATGGGTTGAGTACCTTCAAAAATCTCATAATGGATAGCTTGAAAGGGCTTGAATATACCCTTGTATGTTTATATATTATGCATTAGAAGACTGGGTGAAGACCCTTATACATGCATTAATAGTTTTCAAGTGCACAACTAGAATCCTTAAGACCAGAGCACATGATTTCAGAAAGAAAAGGCTTAAACACTTTTGAACATATGACCGCCGATCAAGCATTATTAAAGGAGAAATATGGGTCATTGATGGGTAAGAGTTTGTAGCCTTTCATATGTCCCAAAGGTTTGGTACCTCAGATATTTATATGGAAAGTTGGAAAAGTCATGTCGGGATAAAATGCGAGGATTATGTGGCAAGATGAGTATATGGGTGCATACACTAGCAAGGTGGAAAGATCAATTTCAATATAATGCAAAATCCATGAATGGAAGGGGTTCGAAGACAACGTGTGACCCAATCCACATGGAGGGTGTGACAAAGGATGATGTCACCCCAACATTCAAGATTGGTGACATCACCTTGGACCCAGGAACCCAGAGACTTTGGATGGAGGGCCTGGTAAAATTCCTTAGATTTAATTCCTAGGTTTACTTTTTCATGTTGGGCTCGTGCAATGAGGGAATGTGGTGTGTGGTGTAATTCTATTAACTGTAATTCAAGGGGGTGGCCAAGCTTTAATGCAAGGGGTATGTTGCCACATAACCTGAAAGGTTGTCCTAGGTATTTTTAGCAAGGAGTAGTATGAGACCCATTATTATTTTGTTCTCGAGGTGATCTGTCCATGGAGGGCTCACACCCAGATACTTTGTCTAAATCATATATGAGTTACAAGTCTATCCATGTGGACCATAGAAACATGGTCCTATGTGACCTAGTATGAGAAGGTCGATAACTACCACTTGGCCATGGTGTGACGTGTAGAAATTATATAACTTATGTGTTATATATCCAAGATTCTCCTAATCACACACTATTTTAACTTCATGCATAAGACAAAATCTATTCCACTATTGATCATCACATGTGGAAATTAAATCAATTGCAATGCACACATGAAACCATAAAAATTCACACACATTAACACAAATGTTTAACAGGAAAGCCTGACTCTGAAAACCCCAACTATCTGTATATAATATATGTCATAGAGATCATGTAACAATCCTCATACAAAGCTGATCATATCAAGCTCTCAGTACAATACAATCGCTACACACTAATCAGGCTAGATCTTGCAAATCCATGCACTGATCTCTCAGCACCTACTACCCCTCATTTCTTCTAATAAGGCAATCCCCACGAAGAATGACTAATGAACTTGAATCCAAAATTTAGCTTTAAATCGCGCAATCATTGGCATCTCCAATCACTGTGTGTTGCAAATCATGTAACACTATAGTCACAACCGATAGTCACACTCTGCTCTTTCACCTACCTCTCCACTGTTCCACCGAAACTATCATGCACCTAGAAGAATCAGATGTAATATTCATTTGATTAATGATGTTATTAATTAGTGAATTAATCAACTAAATAATTCATCACACCACTCTTAATATATCAATCAATCAGACTAAATACAACTAGCTCAACTGAGTCTAGGGAAGCAACCAAATACACCCACCACCACTTCATAACTGACTGAACTCACACACATGAGTTCTAACTGAGCTCTCACACAATTTAAACCCTCAGAATAGCTGCACCGGTTTTTCACCAGATGTGCCACATCTGCAGCACTTTAACTGAAGTGCCCCAAGAGAATAAGAGAGGCAACAAGAAGAGTCCCAAATGTTATTATGAGCTAATAATATTTGACATATCTATTTAGACCGACAATCAGTAATATTCGCTTCAATATGTCTAAAAATATCCATCTATTTTTTTTCCAACTTGACTTAACCATCCAAAATAGAATCCTGCAACTCATAGAATATGATCGACATGTCTAAAAATAGACATAGTCTAAAAATAGACTTTGCGCCAAAAATAGCCTGCGGGCCCACTTAGTGAAGGCGACTCTTTTCACTAAGATCATCATCTTGTTGAATCTCAACATGATGAATGACCGGGATATTCATGTGGGGACCATGAGGGTGCCACATGGCAAGCCAAGTTGAAATGGCACTATATGATAGGTCAATCTTTTAATGGCCATATCTTTCAATTTGGGAGTCGTATTGAAGAAAGTTTCATATCATTGGAAAGTGAGATGAACATAACAATTCTATCCATTTTAAGTTTTGAATAATTTGTAATAGATCAAAAAATTTAGATCCCATCTCCATAACTAGGCTTTTGAGGTCGGGCCAACATAGTAATTTCCTCCTTCTACCCATAGTAGGGGTTAGGGATAGTAGGGGGTATGTTACATTAGGGAAACAAGAAATAGGCACATGGAGAATTTAGTTGTATCCCAAAAAAAGTATACATAGGTACTAGATCATGGTCCATGGTAAGCCTTTACTTATGCAAATATGAAAGAAAATGGGTATCCAAGAACCTTCTCATTGTGAGTATGCACCTCATTAGAGGAAATCATACATCATTTATATTTTCAACGTGGACTACTAAAATAAATTTTTCTCTATGTTTTTCCTTGAATAAGTCACAAAGTAAGATGGCCAACCAATTAGAGTGATATGTTTATGCAATGGAGAAGACGATACCATGGATCCTTCCAAAAATAAAATACTCTAAAAAGTGCAGGGAATGCACTCCCAAAGTATATATGTTGGAATATTTGGCTAACCAAAAATACTTTTGTATTTAACCAAATATGGAATAAACCATTGGTGACTATTGATAAAGCTAAAACCATTCTCTCATAATACCTCATAATTGGGATCACACTTGAAGAACAAGATTTGGACAGAGTGGAAGAGATGTAGTTAAATTAGTTCAAACTCCAAAAATGACATCCCTCCTCCTAATTTTGTAAAGACAAATAGTCACCCCCAGTGTTAAATATTTAAGGAGAAGCAACAATTTAAATATTAGAAATTATAATAGACATCCTATTCCTTGTTCTTTGATGATGCTTCAAGAAATAATCTAGGAGTGGTTGGAGCGGTGGTAGTCGCCATGATCTTAGAGGAACATCAGTTATATATTTTGCTTAGGGCCTTGACCAACAAGCAAATAATTTGGAAGAAGCATATGATTTATTGTGTGGATGTTTTCTTGCAAAGGAAGGAAACATCAACACACTCTTAGTGTGTGGAAATGATCGACAAATCTATTCCTAAGATACATGTTATAAAATTTATTTAGATTAATATGGAAGACAACTCATTTGAGAAAATATCCCATTATCACATCAAGTGAGATTTAAATGAAGGATCTAACCATTGGACCAAACAAGCCATTGGGCTTAGCCTTGTAAATTTGTAAAGAAATGTTCTACTTCCTCATTTACTAAGTGCATGAGGCATATCTATACAACACATTGGGGAGACATTGTGTAGGGTGTTTCATGGACAAAATCCACCTCTCAAAACATGCAAGGGACATCCCTATTCAGGCCAATTTAATGCCATGTTGGTGAATAAAACATATACTGTGGGATAATAGTTTGGGTGAAGTCTGAATTTGGGTGTTTTTTCAGTTGGTCTAGAGGATTCTTGGACATCTAGTGAGTTATTGGATAGGTGTTGGGTGGTTTATTGGCCTCTAATATATTAGGAAATTTTATATTCTCTTAAAGGCAATCTCTGAAGTTAGGGTGATGAAGATTTCATGGCCTTTTTTTTTAAAACCTATCTGCGTTGGTCATTAGGTTTGCTACTGTAATGAAACATTATTTTATTTTCTCCCTTCAATATTTTTCCTTTTAAAGGTTTCCAAGGAATACCAATTTGAAATTAAAGTTTGGAATTTGTGTGTTGGTTTATGTAATTCAATTGGGAATGCTTGTCATCTAATTTTAATTGAGTTGAAAAGTTGTGGTTGGGGTAATCCTTGGTCTTTTATTGGATTTTTTAAAGTTATGGTTGTCACTATATTCAATAATTTGTGTTTCCATTCTTGTACTTCAATTTGGAATGCTTGCAAGCTGATAGTAATTGAGTCAAAAGGGTGGGTTTTGGGTAATAATTGGTGTTCTTACAAATGTTTTATCTCTCGCCATGGAGCTTGATTGGAATTGGGTCTCTATTTGTGTCTTTTGGTTTAGTCCCTTCAAGAAGCCTTAGCGTCGATCTGACATTTGTAAAGGTTTGAAATTTCAATAAAACTATTAAAATTTCTTTGTAGGGGTATTGTGTTGGGACCTTGGTTACAAGGACGGTAATTCCACAACATTGGAGGACTCTCAAGCATAAATATTGACTTCTAGGCATAGTGATCTCATGACTAACATTTCAAGCTACTTTTTTTGGGCTCAATGTAATTCTAGTTGTTCCCTTCTAGCATGTTATAACAAAAATTCTTGTGATACCTTTGTATTTTTGTGTCAATCTCGTTATGTAGGCTTGGAAAACATGGAGAGAAGAGGTGTAGGGGTTCATAAGAGTTATTAGAATCCATGAAGACTTTATAGAATCCAATAGAACCTCAATGCATTTGATATTTTCCAAGGTCACTAAAAATGAACATTTATACATAAGTTGGCAAGAAAATATCACGAGTGTGTTGGTGTAGAAAAAGAAAAGAATTGATATCTTTGAAGTAGAGTGCAACATGTTACACAATTTTACACTCATTTTACACAAGGAATCTTTATCAATGGAATCAAATAATAGGGACACCAATATTTCAACAAAATATGAGCTCAAGGAGGAAGATATTATTCACCAATTTCAAAAACCCATGTATGTTGAGAGACAATGCTTCCCTCAGTCTGAAGAAGGGCATGAGAAGTAGTAAGTGCACAAGTTTATTGTTAATCTAATGTATTTATGTTTTATATACCTATTAGGTGCTTTTGTGAAACAAGACACCTAAGTTACATACTTTTGATATGCTATATATTATTTTCACATCTTAATATTAATGTTTGAGTTTTTGGAAGATATTTTGAACTAGCACCATGTAATTCATTACCCGCCTTTAACTACACTTTTTTTATATTATTAATAGAAAAATAATATTTCAATAAAAATAAATAAATAAAATAATGTCACTTTTAATTTCCAAAATAGATATTAATTAAGATGATGGAATTAAGATACTTATGCTAAGGCTTTCTTTCTTAAGAAATATGTAGGTAGATCATAAATAAATAAATGATTAATTACTTCATTAAAATTAAAATTATAAATTTTTAAATTTACAAAATGAGTATATGTTTTTTTTTTTCAAATAAAGTAATATATGCTACTTTAATAGATATATAGATATAGTGGGATTAAAATATATACAATGTTTTCTCAATGGTAGTTTGTAGATCCATGTTAGAAAAACTATCACACCAAACTAAAGACTTCATTTTATACTTAGAGAGCATGTAAAACAACTTCAAAAAGACAAGATACCACCAAGACTTGCCTAGAGAGAATCCAATCGACTCAATGCAAATTTTGACAAGGATTAAGAAAGGTCCAAAATGTAATATCTAAAGATCTCACCAAGGATGAAACCAAACATATTATAACTCTAGAGTCTAAAGATAAGTTCAAAGAGAAAAACTAATGAAACTTAAACAAACTAAAAGCCATGACAAGGAACATGTGATTAGATGTGATTACTATTACCAACATAATTGGAGGGGGAGTGGAGCACTATTGGAGTGTTCTTAGAGGATATTTTCACCTTGACTTAGATCACACCTCCATTCTTTTTCACCATAGAGTAACTAATAACTTGTTTTTCTTATTTAATGCTTCTAGTTTATTTTGAATTTCTTTTTAGTGAGCTTCACATGATAGTAGAGCATGGGCCACAAATTCCTTTGTATGAAAAAAAAAGTTCAACAGTTTTATGAAATTTTGTGGCATAAGAATGACTTGAACGTAGTTTATGGAGAAATTCCTGCACCAACTCGTCCACATCCACCTCTTCCATGTGTGTGTGTTCAATTTTGGCATCTACTTTAATGGATTGAGCATAATTCTGAATGTGGTGTGATGTAGTTTGGTGATAGGTCTAGGCTCCAATAACCACATTCACTTTTGCTCTAGTAATATGAAGAGGAACCTTGCCTTTTCAATAAGTGCGCATAACCATGAGTAAATAAAGGATGACCCTAATTGCAAAGGTGTTATAAACAAAATAAAAAAGTAGAGTTACAAAAACTAGGGTGATAAAGTTACTAGAGTATTGACTTTCTAGATAGTAAATAAAAGAACCAAATTACTTTATATGAAGAACTGCAAGGGAAGAAGTTGTTATGCTTGACTCATTATTACCATTATCCTTCCTTGGATCATTTCCCTTGAATAATTACACGAATTATCCTATGGCACCCCTGGTTTGTTTCCCAATTATTTTTGTAATGTAATGATACATGACATTATAAAAGAGTATATTTAATGTAATGGCTTGAAGAATGGGACTAAAAATCCATGATATAAGAGGGAAGAGAAAATATAAACCCAGGTGGGGTTAGTTGGAACCTTTAATTAATTTTATGGTGAAAATAATAAGAAAAATAATAGAAAGAGTCTAAGAGGAACATGGAGAGAAACCCTGAGGAAATGATAAAAGGAAAATGCATAGTAGTGTGGGGGTTGGACGTCTTCTTCGTGAAGCTCATGAGTAAAGCTAGAAAGAGTTATGAGATGAGGGAATGGGATTCCCTGAAAGAGGAAATTGTAACCATAAATACAAGAGGATTAAGAGGAAATGGGAATGAGTTCTTACCAAGGATTGAATAAGAAACCACTTAGGGTGCTAGCGAGGGCTAATAAATCACATGCATAAGGGTTCCTGCTGAGAGAGAGATTATAAACCACCTAGTTTGTTTGTTGTGGGATAATAAATAACTCTTAATACCACTCTTAACAACTCTTTGGGGTCGTTCAAGGATTTTAGCTCCAAAGAGCTTGATCACCGATGTAGGGTTCTTAATTCAGAAATTCATTTGGTAGGGGGGGCAAGAGAAATGAAAACATGTTCCATCTATTTAATGAGAATATTTTCCTCCTTCCAAAAATCTATGGTAGATTGGAGATCAAGGATCCACATTTTTGGAATATAGCATTTGGAGCTAAATCTGCTTGGCATATGCTCTCTTATACAAAGGAGTGGTGGAAGAAAGCATTCATGTGTAAGTACTTCCACAAGAACAAACTTCTCAAGGCCGAAATTTTTTTTATGGATAGGGGCAGGATATGATATATGGAAACTATGAAAAGTTGTGATACCTCTAATATTGGATAACTTGGCTGGTGAACCGATAATGCTGCTTGAATAAACATATGGAAGCATAATATTTCCTTAGTGGGGCCATTGGGAGAATGAATAGATATGTGTGACCTAAAAAATTGGATGAGAGATGAAGGATGTGTGATACTAAGAGAAATATCCCAATGGGATGGATGAGTTGTTTGAAAAGGATGGACATGTCTGTGTCTACCTTCAAACTTATAGGATCCATTGGAATTCATGTTAAGTTCTCTGAAAGGGTTAGTGCCAATTGAAATTACAATTGAGTATCAACCCTCATATTTTTCCAACCCTCATAATTTTTTTTTGTTAAAGAAGGATACAAACTTTTAGTGAAAATATGGCCTCATCTAACACCTTCTACATTGTGGCACATGATTTTTCACAAGGATGGGATCCCAAAAGTAAACACTTCTTGTTGGATGATGGTTCATCAGAAAATATTAACTGCTAAAATTTTTAGGAAGAGGAACATACAGGGGCCATCATGATGTGTTATATGCAAGGTTGTGAAAGAGGATATTTAATGCCTCTTCTAGAAATCTATGTTCACATTGTTAGTGTAATAACCCCTGGTTGATTTTCCATGTAAATAAAATAAAAACCAAGGTCATGGGACATGTATCCCAAGCTGAATTGAGGGTAAAATTTATAGTGGGAATCACTTGTGGTCTATTAATGACTATGGAAAATTGCAAATGAATTGGAAAAGGAAAAGAGGAAATAAATGACATTTAATTAAGGAAATAAAGGAAAATAGGAGAAAATGAAGGCGAAGAGACAAAAATATGCATGCAAGGGAAATTAGAGAGAAAATGAAGGAAAATGAAAGAAAAAGAAAAAAATAAAGGAAGATACTAGACATCAATGATAAAAAGGCACCTAAGAATTAGTTAACATCTTTTTCTCAGCTTTTGGTCAATTTCAACAAAGGGAAGAGGAAAATAAAGGGAGAAAGAAATCAAATCAAAGCAAGGGAGCGCAAGAGTAAGGTTAAAAAATGACATGTAAAGATAGAAAATAGTTGTGGATTGTAGGTATCAGTGTGCATGTGTGATTTACCATGTTGGGATTCGAATGCATGGTACATGCATGTGGTTAATTGGTTATTTTGTTTCTCATTAGCATGGTATTTTCCTAGATTTACAGTGGTTTTAGCTTTTCCTTGCCATTTCTTAGATAGCCATGATGTAGTGGGTTCTCTATTTTGATTTAGCTTTGGATGGTCAGTAGACTTCGATCTCTGTGAGGTGGTTTTGGGAAAATTCCCAAGGGTCAAGAATGGAGATGGGCTTTCTCTTGGAACTCTTGATGGATGGGTGGAGATAGGAAAGTTCCTCTGGAGTTGGTTAAGGAATTTGGAGGCATACAAAATTGTTTTGATGTTAATGATTTTTGGACTAGTTTAGGTGAAATAATTGTGGCTGAGGTTGAGGTGGCTTTTCCTTTGGAAGCCCTGGTTGGTTCTATTATGTTTTAACCCATATGATCCCACATTCATGCTTGGAATATGGCATGGAGATGTTTGGATGAAAGAGAGATTTGGTTAAGCCCAATCTATAGTTGAGTGGTACATGGAAGTCCCTGAATTGGTTGGAATTTTCATATGTTAATATGAGATATTTTCTTATTGTGATCAATGAGAACATGTACTAGTTATTATGTTGATCTTATGGTTTGTTTTTCATGGATTCTATTTTGTTTATATGTTGGTTATAAGAATGGTTGAATGATGTGCTCTTGATATATATCTTGTTCATGAATTGATAATTTATTGAATGTTTAACGTATGCATGTGTTAACAAGTGTTTTTGCAGCTAGCTTGAGAGGGAATTGAGCCTTCTTGATGACTCTCTGATGAAGTTAAGAAGATCATGATCAGGTATGCATGCATGACTTGTGGCTACTGTGTTTACTATATGTTCGGCGAAATTTTTATCAAGTGTTGTGAAATATATAGCTTTAGTATTGATTGTTTAGACTTGTGATTATCCTAGACATGATTATGGAAAGTTATGGGTTGGTTTGGGTAGTGGCCTATAGGCTAGCCCTGAAAAAGTGGCACAGATCTCTCATCCGCACCCTCTGAACTAGATAATTTTAGTCATAACCACATGGAGGAAGGATCATGCATGCATTTGGATCCTTCCAACTGAATTCATAATGTGTCAAGCATGCGATTGGGGTGTAAAGTATGAGAAGTGATAGTCCAAATCAAGGATTGATCACTAGTGGTTGTTGTCAAACACCTGGTTGATATGATGTTTATGAGGAGTGGCATTATGTTTCCGATTAGTATGCCTCACTTCCATAATTATAACTTGGAGGTTGGTTCATGTCATAGTAACACTCAACTCATGTCTACCCTGGAGAGCGTGTAAAAGTAGGTGTGAGGTGAGGCATTACAGAGTGGTATCAAAGCGAGGTTGCAACACTAGACCTCAAGGAAGATGTGATTGTTATGCATGCATGTTAGTTGTCTATGTGTTTACTATACATGCATTCTTATGTTTATGGTTATGATATTCATGTACAAGTTGGTATGCTTATGATATTGTATCGTGGTAATCTAGATTGGCCTTTGTAGATGCAATAGCCTCCCCTGAGATACATTGAGGTATGATTTTGATTACATTGTTACTTAGCTAACAATGGAAAATTGCAAGAAATACAAGACCAAGAGATGAAGAGTAGGATAGTTGAGTATAGTTCATATAACTCTCCATACAGGCTGGAAGAGACATTGGTAGGTTGGGAGAGATCAATTAAGTATCAGGGAGAGGGGTATTCTCCTGGTTTGGAAAATACATTGAGAAGTTTAAAGGTAGAAATTGTGATCCAAATTTATGTAGGAATGCAACAGAATACACATATAACCATAAATACAAAGATGCAGTGGAAATAACACTTCATATCATTAATATCAAAGAATTGAAATTTGCTTACAGACATAATGGAAATAACTAGCTAGGGTGCTTGTAGCGAATCTCTGAGAAGAGATGTGTCAGCTACAGACCTCTAAACTGTGTTACAATGAGGCTTGAGGGCCTATTTATTGTTGAGAAACAATGGAGAACTCTAAACATCCAAAAACCTAACCCTAGGAGATGAATCGCAAAAACTATGGGCCCCGTTTGGGTAAATTGGTGTTTCAACTTCTCGGGGACATAACTTCGGCATACGATCTCCATTTGACATGTATGATACATCGTCAGAAAGATATATTTGAGGAATAAAATTTTTGCGATGAATATGAATTTTGAGAATGGAACCATATGCGTCAGACAAACGATGCCCAAAAAATGCCGTTTAGGGCCTCAAAACGGCTCCAGAAGTTCAGGACCCGAAAAACTGCTAAAAATAGTAAGTTGTGCCGAAACTGAAAAAATGAAAGAGAAAATGGTTGGGCCCCAAGTGGAATAGGCAATTGGCCATCAATATCCACTTGGATCATTCCTCCCCCCTTAGGAAGCAATGGTCCCCATTGCATTGAGTTCCTTCATGGGATGAGGAAACTTATGCTGAACTTGGTCCCTGGTGAACCACTTGTGTTGGTGCGGAAGTTGGCCAGTTTTGACAACTCGATACAGTTGGATCTTCCATTGGAAAGTGTTCTTGATTTGCATTTCCATGATATAATCTCTGGTGGCCTGCTCCATGCAGTCTGGGTTTAACTCTTTTGGTGTGAGTTCTTCTGCAATGTCAGAGGTGTTCAGTAGAGGTGGGAAGTAGGGATGAAGGTGGTCTACATTGAATACTGGGTGTAGACCAAGGAATGGTGGAATACTGAGCTCAAAGGAATTATTCCCTACACCCTTAGTGATGGTGTATGGCCCATATTTGAGCGAGCGAAGCTTGCAGTGGGGTCCAGTGAGGCGCTCCTTCTGCAAATGTAGCCACACTTTGTCACCCACCTAGAAGTTGTGTGGCACCTGATGTTGATCATGTCTTTGCTTGTAATTAGCATTGGCTCTATCCAATATGTCATGAACCTATTGGCATATGTGATGAATGCACTCAATGAAGTTGTTCGCTTTGTCAGCTTCAGACTGGACATGAGCCGAATCGACCGGAGTAGCCGCAAATGGCATGGCTACGTCAATGGGACATAGTGGCTAGAATCCCAAGCCCACTTGAAAGGGGCTGTGGCCGGTTGAGCTATGGAGAACCTGGTATAACTGTCTTGTACATAGGGGAGGCTCTCATCCCATGTGCATGGATGCTTTGAATTGTACATGCGCAGAATGTGTACAATCATCATGTTGACGACCTCTGTCTGGCCATCGGTTTGGGGATGGAAAGATATGGACTTGGTGAACTTGGTGTCCAACATTGACCAGAGGCTGGACCAAAATGTCCTGAGGAACCTGCTGTCATGACCTAATATGATAGACTGTAGGATCCTAAAGTGAACCCACACTCGTTAAAAGAATAGTTTAGCAGTTGGCTTCTGTTGTGATATTCTTCTTACAGGTCGCCATAGTGGCCATCTTCGAGAATCTGTCAACGACCACGAAAACATAGTCGTTTCCATGTTTAGTAGAAGGAAGGCCTGAAATGTAATCCATGGAGATGGATTCCCAAGGTTGACTAGGGGTAGGTAGCATAGTATAGAGCCCTTGCTTCTTGATGGTTGGTTTGGCAATGGCGTAAGTAGTGCAGAAGCTGATGTACTTCCCGACATCCTGTTGAAGGTTTGGCCAATAGAAATACTTCTGCAGTACTGCCACTATTTTCTCGACCCCAAAATGCCCAGTGACTCGAATGTATTGTGCTTCCCATATCATCTTGGCACTCTCGGTTGAAGGAAAAAAAATGTGTCCCATGTGACATAATAGTGCATCTTGGAGGTGAAAATTTGGAACTTGTGTACCCCCCAAGAGTGCCTTGTATGTATGGCTGAATTATGGATCGCTCTTGTAGAGAAGCGGCCAATTAGAAGTCTCGTGCCCACAAGAGTTGAGAACTGTGGTTATGGCCACGATCGGTGGTCGACTGAGGTAGTCGAAAACATTATTGGTGCTACCCTTATTGTACTTGATGTTCAAATGAAATTGTTGTAGATATGTGGACCACTTCTGATGGCGATCGTTCTGCAACTTCCCTTGTGTCTGTATGAACTGCAGGGATTGGTGGTCTGTGTGGAAGATTGTTCCTTCCCCAAAATGTAATGCTTCCATTTTCGACAAGCCTGCACAATGGAATACATTTCTTTGTCATAAGTGCGATACTTGCGAACTGTGTCAGACAATGTCTCACTATGATATGCCACTGAATGCCCCTATTAAGAACTGCCCCAGTAGCATAGTCAGAGGCATATGTCTCGATCTCAAATGGTTGTTGCAAGTCTGGTAATGTGAGCACTGGGGTAGAACAGAGGCGATTTTTCAATTCTACGAATGCCTTCTGTTGAGATTCTGACCAAAATAATTTTGCTTTCGCTCCTCCCTTGGTGACTTGACTTAAGGGCCAAGTGATATGAGAGAATCCCAACATGAACCTGTGGTATAAATTAGCAAGACCTAGAAAGCTATGAAGCTCTGTTAGAGTGGTTGGGGCTGGCCAATCCTGAATGACTTGGATCTTGGCTGGATCCACATGCACCCCCCTTTCATCAATGATGTATCCAAGATATTGAACCTGGGTCATGCCAAAAGTGCACTTCTCCAAATTGGCACACAACTTGCGTTGTCATAGTGTTTTTAGGACTTCTCGGATGTGGTGGAGGTGCTCTTCCCAAGTCTGGCTGAAGATCAGAATGTAATCCAAGTACACCACTACAAATGAGTTGGTGAATGCATGCAAGATGTCATCCATCAACCTCATGAAGGTTGCGGGAGAATTAGTCAACCTAAAAGGCATGATGAACCATTCAAACAGGCCCTCCTTCGCTTTGAAGGTAATCTTCCACACATCAGAGGGTTCGATTGGTACCTAGTGATACCCAAACTTCAAGTCGATCTTGTTGAAATATATTTCCCCTTTGAGTTGGTCCAGAAGGTCATCAATTCATGGGATCGGGTACCTATTTCAGACAGTGATCTTGTTCAGTTCCTGATAGTCAATACAGAGTCTCCAATTCCCATCCTTCTTCTGTACCAACACAATCGGGCTCCCACAGGGTGATGAACTTGGCCGGATGTGACCTTTCTGCAGCAGCTCCTTAATTTGCATGTTGATTTCATCATTCTCCAGAACATAGCGCCTATAGATTGGTCCATTGGGTAGCAGCGCACTTGGGGTCAGGTCAATGGGGTGCTTGACCTGACAGTGTAGAGGCACCCCCGTGGGTGAGGTGAAGATGTTTCCGTACTCCTCCACAACCTTGTCCATTTTTTTTTGTCGCACAAAGGAACCATGTCTGGAGGTCGTGCCACAATATTCTTCTTGCCATGGGGGCGGATCATCAGGAAAACAAATTTCCTGGTTTGGGAAATGAGCTTAATGCATTGTTTTACAGTAACCAAAGAGATAGTGGGAGGTAGCGGTACCTCTGGTATCTTGTACAACTTATTTTCCAAAGTAACAATAACAACATGAGGCCGGGACTCATACACAACATGTCGCTTAGACAAGTATGGTTGGCCTAATAATACACTAGAAACATCAATAGGAGCAATGTCACACAATACCTCATCTGTGAAGGGCTTGATGCTATAGGGAAGGTGAAATTGCTGGCTGACGCGGAGATCCCGTCCTTGTTGAAGCCACCCGATGGTGTATGGTTGTGGGTGCACTGTGGTCGGAAAACCCAACCGCTTCATGAAATCTGCTGAAATGAGGTTCTTTTGGCTCCTATTATTGACAATGAACTGTAGAGGGGAACCATTTACCCACATCTGGGAGTGGAAGAGACGCTCTGCCTCCTCTGGATATTCTGGTTCCTCCTTCTAAATCTTTGTAGTGGCAACAGTGGCATTGGGCTCCGCATCAATAATCTGCTTCCCTTTGTCATTCCCCTTGTCAGGTTCTGATTCAGAGTCAGAACATGCATCTGATTCAGAAGCCCTCATCTCAGCCACCAACGACTGCTTTGTCTGACACTCACTTGTGTTGTGAGTGGAGCTCTTATGGAACTCACACCACTTTCCCATGCCCTTCTTTGGCTTCACGGTATTGTTCTTTGCTTATGGCTTTGGCAGGTTGTATTGGGCCGCCATGCCTTGGATTTTTCCTTTGGATTGTAGTTTGGGGGCACATTTCCCTTTCTTTTTATTTGCAGATCCAAAGTCTCGCTTATTCTGTTTGAATTTTTCCTCAATCTTGGAAGCATACCGGTATGTTGTACCAAGTGAGGAGATGTCGAGGAACTCCATTTCCTCCTAAATGAATTTGTGCATACAACCACGATACTTTAGAACCAAATTTTGCTCTGAATCTTTGATACCCAACTTTGTGCGTAGGGTATGGAACAGATTCATCAGCTCATGCACATCTTGATCCCTTTGTTGCTGCAGCATGGTCCATTGTATGTACTTGTCCTCATAGCTCCCCACGGGATAGTATTGTTCCTTGATGGCATCTCAGAAAGAATTCCAAGTGGGTATGACTGAGAATAGAGAGGGTTATGTCTCATCCTTTTTCTCACAGTAGGTTTCCCACCAATCCTTGACATGGGGGTTAGCTTTGAGGAGTCCAAAAATAATCTTCTCCAAGTCGGAAAATTCATGAACCGAGAAATATCCTTATAATAGATTCAACCATCTATCTATGACATATGCATATATTTGACCCTAAAATATGGGAATGTCAAATTTTACTTGTACCTTAAAGGGAGCCGCACCTCTAGAGTGGCTACTGGATGCAGATGCGCTGCCAGTGGGCAGTCATTGAAGGATCTAGGAAAAGTTATCCATCATTGCGTTCCTTTGTTTTTTTAGGGCCTCCTCGAGCAATATTTTGATAGGATATTCTTCTCCCTCATATTTCTTTTCATCCCCCATGGGCATCCATCGGGGTTTGAGAGGCTGATCTTGCAAAGGTTCCACCAGATCAAGCCCTAACTCCTTATACCCTGACCTTGTTGGGGACATGCAAAGAAGGATCGAGAAAAAAACAGACCGCTTTGATACCACTGATCCGGATTTATGCAGGAACACAACATAATACACATATAACCATAAATACAAATATGCAATGGAAATAACACTTCATATCATTAATATCAAAGAACTGAAATTTGCTTACAGACAGAATGGAAATAACTAGTTAGGGTGCTGGTAGCAAATCTCTGAGAAGAGATGTGGTGGCTAAAGACCTCTGAACTGTGTTACAATGAGGCTCAGGGGCCTATTTATTATTGAGAAATAATGGAGAACTCTAAACATCCAAAAACCTAACCCTAGGAGATGAATCGCCAAAACTATGGGCCCCGTTTGGGTAAATTGGTGTTTCAACTTCTCGGGGACGTAACTTCGGCATACGATCTCCGTTTGACGCGTATGATACATTGTTATAAATATCTATCTGATAACTAAAAATATTTCCATGAATATAAATTTTGGAACATAATCATATTCATCGAACAAATGATGCCAAAAAAACACCGTTTAGGTCCTCAAAACGGCTCCGGAAGTTCAGGACCCGAAAAAATGCTAAAAATAGTAAGTTGTGCCGAAACTAAAAAAATGAAAGAGACAATGGTGGGGACCCAAGTGGAATAGGCGGGTGGCCACCAATATCCACTTGGATCAAATTGTGAGTTGCAAGGTAGAAAATGAAATACTGATTGAGGCATAGGAAAGGATTTCTATTGCTCAGGAAAAGCAAGCTGAGGTTAATGAAGCCATCCTTCAGAGTCTTTCATATTTGTAGAAACATGGATAGTTGGGGGTCAAAAATGGACAAAAAGAGATGACTAATGGTGCATATGGTTGCAGGTCTCACAAAGGATATAGGATGGACATAGGTGATAAAATCATAGGTGGCAGATCCTTGGATACACCTGAGAGAAGGACTAGCACTTATGGATTCTATTCTAGTTTCGATCCTTGATATATCATCACCATCACTTCCATCATTCATATAAGAGGAGTGAGAAAGGATACTTTATAGAATATTTCAAGAAATCCAAGCCTCTTAAATTTGATGGAGAAATGAAGAAATCAAAAGATGCAGAAGCATGGATACTTGGGATGAAGAAGTTTTTCATATTCCATGATTACTCAGAGAAAATGAAAGCCAAGATAGCTACCTTTAGTCTCAAAGGGAAATCACATATATGGTGGGAATATGTCAAGCATGTCAGAGGCATTAGAGAAAAGATGATTTGGGATGAGTTTGAGAGAATCTTCAAGAAGAAGTACCTGTCTGAAAGATACTATGATGAAAGGGCCAAGGACTTATATGAATTGAGGATGGGTTCTATGAAAGATGATGAGTATGAAAGCATATTCCTAGAGTTGTTGAGGTATGTGCCTTATATTAAGGATGAGAAAGTGAAGATTCAAAGGTTCATCAGTGGATTTTCAGTAAAATTCAAAGACCAGATTGAGTTTGATGAGCCTCGATCACTAAAGTAAGGCATCATAAAACTGAATCATTGTTATGAATATTCAAAACAAAAGCTTTATTTTAGTTGTGATTATAAAGGTGATGATAAGACTAAAGGAAAATGGTTTGAGAAGCAAGGAAAATCCTAGGATGTAGGTAACAAGGAAAATGTGGCACCTCATAAGAAGTTCAATGCGGCTGAGAAATGATAAGGGTATCAACCTGTGAAGCAGCAAAATAAAGGCAATGGAAAATAACCTTTATGGTGTTGAACCTGTGGTGGAGATCACCACAGGAATATCTACCCTTTATATCAGAGTGGCACAATGAATTTTCTGTAAGCCTCAAATTTATAGTGTGCATGAGGCACGAACAATTGGGGATGTATGTTAGAAAATTCCACAGACCTATACAATAGTGGATAACAGGAAGGAAGATCATAAGGAATCCATTATCGAGATGGAAGGTGGAACTAGAGGGAGAGTTCTAGATAGAGTCTAGATACATCCTACAACAGAATAAGTTCATTCTCTGGGATTGAGAAATAGATAAATTTATAGCACGTGAAAGAACTTTGGGGTCGAGGAAAATACATGGAATATGGTTGATTAGATGTGGGCATAAAAAACGATTTCTAGTTACATCTAAATTGTCAAGGAATTAGAATCCATTGGGAGATGATAGGAGTAGGTATTGAGTTTTAGGGAAATGTGCTAGGTACAACAGGGTAAGGTAACAAATATTTTTATATTTATTAATGCATTGATAATTATGTCTTAATGGAAGTATGATGCCACTTCAAGGAAAATACCCTTTAGCAGATGTTTTTGAGGAACCCCACAGAAAAATACCCCATACATCCGTTTCTAGCAGAGGTTACTAGAGGAGGTTGGCGGGCAGAGGGTTTTGTGGATGTTTTCCTCTTAGTGCGCTTATCATTAAATGTCGCCCCGGTGCTTTAAAATACCGAAAGCACGGGTGCGCACAAAAAAATTGGCACACCGGACACCGTGCACTCCGTACACACCTGCTCGATGTGTCGTATTATTCTATAGCACTGTTGCGTCTCAACTCTTCCACGCCGGTGCATTATAAAACACTACAGGAAAATCGAAACTACCAGGTGCGGTAGAAAAACACCGCACCGGTGCATCATAAGACAACGCGCCAAAATACAAACCGACCGGTGTGTTTGTAAGAAAAAGAACCAATGCGCCTATAAACCATGGGCATCGGTAAAGGGTTAAATTAAACAAAAATCACGGCAAAAAACCCGGTTTTTTCATTTTCCAGTGCTCCTGAGTTCTCAATTACCAGTGCATGCTTTACCATAGAACGCATTGGTGCGCACAAAACATTGGCACACCGGACAACAAGCGTGACGTACACACCCGCTCGGGGCGTCCTATTACGGTCACGCACCGGTGCTTCCATACTCTTCCACGCCGGTGCATCATAAAACACCGTGCCAAAATAGAAACGTGCCAATATGTTCTTATCCAAGAGTACCGGTGTGCTTATAAAATTCACGCACTAGAATAACGTTAAATAAAAAAAAATTAAGGCCAAAAAATAGGTGATTTAAGACTATTACGCACCAGTGCATTACGAATATTCTGCCCTAGTGCATCATCAAAACATTGTGCCAAAACCGAAACATCCCGGTGCGGTGTTAGGGAACTACCCCAGTGCATTATTAACAACGCGCCAAATATGAGACCGCCCGGTGCGGTTTTAATCATTTTTCACTTTCCTCAGTGCTCTAGAGCTCTCAAGAACTAGTGCCATTTCCCCTTCTCTGAGCTGCCCTGACATCAATTCTCTCATTGCACCCATTGCACACACTGCTGCTCTGCATTAGCCACCAATCTCCAGCTTGCATTTTGAAAAACGGTGGTCAAATTTTCTTTTGCAAATTTTACAGCCAATATGCCTCCTCGACGGGGAAATGTACAATTATTTTTTTAGTTTTTCCATAATTAAGCCTTTTAACGGATTAGAATTTGAAATAACCTTAAAAATAACCATTAAAAAAGAAAGAAAAAAAAATTGTCGCGTAGTGCGCCTGAGCTGTTTGGCTCACACCGGATAGCGGTGCTGCCTGTAAAATTTACAGGCCGCACCGCCGCCGGTGCTAATGGTATCCGCACCATTTATGGGGTGGTTCCGAAAGGCGCCTTGCATAATTTTAAATTAAAAAAATAAAATGCGGTGCGCTCATTTAGCCAGGTGCACCGTTGACCATGGGAATCCCACTGCGGTGCGTTAACGGAATTATCCGCCCCAGTGTATGCCAGTGCACCGTATTCTGCATTCCGAGAGGGTCAACAGTGCGGCCGGGTAAAATACTACACTGTCGACTATGTAATTGTCATGAAGTCGGTGCGCTGACATGACTATACGCTCTAGGGCATATATTTCAGTCAACGCACTGCTATTATGAACTTAGATATAGTAAATGGTGCATGAAAAATAGACAGCTGCACTGAGGACGGTGTGTTGTATTTCATTAGGGGCACCGGCACCAGTGCACTATAAACTTAAGCCACACCACCACCGGTGCGTGACTGTTTTTGTAGCGCACTGCCTGGTTTGTTTGTTTTTTTTTTTCAAAAAAAAATATATATGTATATTCCTAAATACATGTTTGTTTTAATAAAAAAAATTTATTTAATATGTCAATGATTCAGAAAGAAGAGGAGGAAGAATAACAACAACATGCTGAATAGTATGACATGATTTTCCAATGGGAGGTCTGAGAGAGGGAGAGAGATGCATACCCTTACCCTATTACAACAGATACACAAGGGATCCTGAGGCAAGTAGGCCTCCTCAAGTTCTATGAGGAGGCTACTTCCCTAAAGGCCCATAGTGTGTTTTTGAGATATCTTATCCGCAGGTGGAATGCCCACCGACAAGCTTTCTAGGTAGGTCTTGATTAGTGTTATACACCTACTGAGGAGGATATTTATTTTATTACAGAACTATCGAGGAGAAGGGTTGATTTTCCCTCATTCCTAGACGTGCCAGCTGGTTGTGTAGCAGGGAGTCAGTTAGTTTACTCCCGGAGATACATTGGAGCACATGTATTGTCTCCTTCAGAGTTTCAGGTACCTGGAGGTCAGTTACATATAGGTGCATTTGGTAGACAAGACGTGCAATGCCTCTCACTTATCATTTCGACCATTTCACACAACACCAGTGAAGGGAAATGAATTTGTTTCTCGCTTTTATATTATGTTGATTCTTTAGTAAAACAGCCATGACTTGTGAGGTGGTCTGCCATTTTTTTGCAGTAGTTTTGTACGGCCTTAGATAGATGTCGTGCTTATGCACAAGGGAGGGTCGAATTCCCTTTTGCTTCAGAGATGTTTTGTTTTTTTTAAGAGGTTTCCAGAGATGAGACCTAGTTTTGTTCGACAGCCTTGTAGGCCGATCTTTGAGGCCTGGATGCACATGTGGGGGTAGATGATGCCCAAGAGGGGAGACACTATGTTTCTAGCCAGGATATCGCATGATGCACTAGACTTAATAGCCAATGTTGAGAGGCTGCATCCATTCATTATGGTCCCATGTCCTTATGCTGGATTAGATTGGTGAGGGTGTCCCAACATCCTCTTCATAGAGGATGAGCTGCCAGATGATAGAGGTAATATTACTGTTTTATTTATATTTATTATAACATGTTCTTTAACTTGTTTTTATTAAATTGTGTAATGAAATTGTCAAATTATTGTTGTGTACTTCTATATATTTTTCAGACATTGTCTCTTTTGATGGCGAGGAGATGCCAGATCCATCGCATGATCCAGGTGTGGATCCTGATGACGATCAAGACATGGCTGATGCCGAGTCGCATAAAAATTTTCATAGCTTCTACAACATGCCGCATCAGGCAATACATGTCACGTGGCATGCCTCTCCACATTTGTAACAACCTATCATCAACCTGTATGTCTCTGTAATGAGCGAGCCTGATGCCCGCATCAACAATCAATGCACAGAGTTGGTTGCCCAACTCCATCCTATATCTATTCTCAAGTCGACCGTGCCTAGCAAAAGGCGGTACCAGTGCACCATGAGCAGGAGCATGTCTCTCTGCTGCACTGGCCTCATCCTGATCATGATCATCCTCATGTGACTGATGAGGATTGTCCATAGCTATAGGCATAGTTGAGCCACGACATGTGATGGACAGTCCATGAGCAGCGACTCACATGCATCTCATGATCGTTCACCTCGCACAGCGCTTGATGAGCATGAGGCTCCATTAGCATCATCTAGCAGTAGTAATCATGGAGATGAGGCTGGACCATCGGCCACGTCTAGTCAGCAGCCTGCTGCAACATCCATCAGTACTAGTCATGATCATGAGCAGGCACCTGGACCATCGACTATTGAGGCTGCACTATTGACTGAGCAGGCCTCCACTACTACTGCTTATATTGATGTTATACTACCACCAAATGTCGATGCATCCATCAGTACTAGTGATCATGATCATGAGCAGGCTCGACCATCGATCGTCGAGGCTGCACCCTTTGCTGAGCAGGCCTCCACTTGTACTGCTATTGATGTTGTTATACTACCACTAGCTGATCCATGACATTTATATTAAAATTGTATATTTTTAACATTATTCAGTTATATATATATATATATATATATATATATATATATATATATATATATATATATATATATATATATATATATATATATATATATGGTCCATGTATTTTATATTCATGTTGCAATTGTAGTTAATTTACATGTTGGTGATCATCATGATGTGGCGCATATTTTTAGGTCATGTTAGATATGTTCATTTAATGTTTAGCTTGTAGATAGATGTGTATATGTGATAGCATGAGTTATTTGACATGAGATGTATATTTGATGTTTGTGTTGTGATAATGTTAATATATAATGTTAATTTGATGTTTGAATGTGTTTTTTAGTCGAATATGATGTTTGTACGATGGTTATCATGATCGTGATGATGTTTATTAATTAATTTAATATTAAATGAACATGATATTTATTAAATATTATGTCGTGATTGTAATTGAAATTTAAATTTTAATTGTATGTAAAATTGTAAAATTGTATTTGTATTTGTACTAGTTGTAATTTTAACTGTAATTGTATGTAAAATATTTATTAATGTAAAATTTTAATTGAAATTGTAATTTTAATTTAATTGTATGTAAAAGATTTGTAAAATTGTAATTGTAATTGTAAATGTAATTCTATGTAAAATTGTCAATGTAATTGTATGTAAAATTCTAAAATTGTAATTGTATGTAAAATATTTGTAAAATTGTAATTGTGATTGTAAATGTAATTTTATGTAAAATTGTAAATGTAATTGTATGTAAAATTAAAATAGTAATTGCAATTCTAATCGTAATTCATGTATGTGAAATTAATGTAAAACTATAATTGTAATTGTACGTAAAATATTTGTAAAATTTTAATTGTATTAATGTAAAAATTTTAATTGTATTAATGTGAAATGATTTTATTAAGATATTTAAATTTGTAAATTTGTAAATAATTGTAAAATAACAAATCTAGAATAATACGAATTTTTGTAAAATAATGAAAATAAATTCATGTACTTTAGAATTATCATTATTTTATTATGATCTTACATACAAAAAAAATAAAATTATACATTCCGGTGTGCTTATCATCATAACACGCACTGGTGCGTCGTATTACTAAGACGCACTGGTGCTTCACAACTCTTCTACACCGGTAACGAATAAACGCAAATAAAAATAACGCAAATCTATTTTCTGTAAGTGAAAAAAGCAGCAATTATTTGAAAAATGGGCGGCAAAATATTTTCGAAAACCTAATTTCATAAAATAATTCTTTAAATACTAAACATTTTTCATTATTTCACTATTTTTGCTAAAATTTTCAGCCAGATATTTACAGGAGACAGATCTGGAGCAAAAGAGCACGAGGGCACTGTGGAGCAGCGAAATATGTTCGAACAGAAGTATTCAAACAATCAGAAACCAAACCTCTAGTGATTCAAACCCTGTATCATAGAATTTCAAACCATCTCGTGATTAAATTTATTTATTTTTTTACTTTTTTTTGCAGTTTATTTACCTTTTCTGCAGTTTTATCCATTTTTACCCTAAACCCTTCAATTTTTTTTTCCCTCTATTCTCCCTGTTTATTTGATTTCAAAATTAGGGTTTTTCATTTTATATTGACGTCCAACCCACCAGACGACTTGCATAGTCCAATCCCAATCCATTCGGCCATTGCGTGAATTTTTCAAAAAATTGGATTTTTCTTTATCGGTGTGCCATGCGTACGCTACCGCACCGGTGCGCTGTATTATACAACACAGAGGCAAGTACCGTGTACTAAAAAAATGGAAAACATTTTTTCTAAATCTGTGTGCCATATCTGAAATAGAGCACCAATGCTCCATTTAACGATGATAGCACCGTACGGTGTATTACACCATTTTTGTGGTGTGTTTATAATACCCCATGCACTGTACAATCTAGTACACTATTTCTGTGGTGCGCTTATAATACCCAATGCACCGTATGGTCTATTATACTATTTTGCGGTGCATTTTTAATATCCCCACGCATTGGCTGCGGTGCATACCTCATGAAAGGCACACCAGTGACTTGAGATTTATTTTCGTTCTGTTGTGTTCTCCATTGTCGTTCTCAAATGCACTAATAAAAATTTAATTCATATGAATATTGTTATAAGATATATATGTGTCGACTTTTGATGAATAATGAATTTTAAAAAACCACAATAATTCTGATACGATATAACAAATTAATCCAAACAACACATTCAAATGCATTAATAAAAATGTAATTAATATGAATATTGTTATAAGATGTGTCGACTTTTGATGAATAATGAATTTAAAACAATCACAATAATTGGACCGTCACAGGTCGATGTTTCTAAAAAAAACAAAATGAAAACCGTTGCATGTCAGTAACTATTGACCAGTGTGTTTATGTGTCTATACGCACCGGTGCCGTGTACGATCCATGGGCACTGCACAAATACCGATACCATTTATAAATATCGGTGCGTTTGTGTGATACTGCGTACCGGGGCGTTTATGTATCTATAAGCACCGGTTCATTTTTACGATCAATGGGCACCGCACGAATACCAATACCAATTATAAATCTCGGTGCCTTTCTGTGATATGACGCACCGGTGCATCATAGAGGTATATGCAGCGGTGCGTTGATACAACCTATGGGTACCACACAAATCCCAGGACCAATTAGAACGGTCACGTGCATTGTATGACCAACAATACGCCCGATGTGGTTTTACACCTAAATGTCCTGGTAGTTTTTTCGACTGAGATAGCCCTGGGGTGTCGTCTTCATGTACGCACTGGTGCATTATATCTAGAGTAGCGTACTGATGAAAAAACATCCGTAATAACCTCCGACCGCCCATTTTTTTTTAGCTGTGTTGAATTTTCGTTAAAATCTCCGCCAAAACCTCCGTAACCATAAACGAATGTTGTAGAAAATGTATTTTTGACAATTTTGGCCAATTTTATAACACTAAAAACCTCCTTTAAAACCTCTGCTAGAGGGTCTTTTCCTTATAGTGTGCAGGGAATTGCATTGCAAAAGAGACTGCCATAAATATCGAAGAAGGATTAGGCTGAGCTTTCACTCATGAACCCTTGGAACCACTAGGAAACCATGGGTTTGATTCATGGTGTCTGTTGATAATTTTGTGATTTGTTTGTGCTTGATTTGAGGTTTTTTGTGTGACTGGTGCATGGCCATTGTAACAACCCTGGTAAAAAATTTCATGTAAATAAAGTTAACAAAGGAAAAATAATAACCATGGTAATGGGAAACTTATTCCAAGTCAAATGTTGGGCAAAGACATCCTAGTGTGGGTGTTCATTTGGTTTATTATGGCTAAGAAAATTGGCAAAGGAAGTGGCAAAGGCTTTGCAAAGGAAAAATGGAATTTTGGTGATTTATTTATGAAATGATGGAAATTAGGAGAAAGGAAGGTGAAATGTCACATGTTTCATGTGAGGAGGAAAATTAAGGGAAAATAATGGAAATTGAAGAAATTAGAGGCCTAATTAATAAAAAGGCTTCTGAGGATCAGTTGGTACCCTTTTTCAATTTAGTTTTGGAGCTCTCTCTCTATTTTTTCTCTCTCTCACACTCTTGGAAACTTAGAGTTTTCTTAGAGCACTTCAGCATTGGATCAAGAGAAGCAAAGAAGGGAAGAGGAAGAAAAAATCAAGCAAGGAAAAGAAGGATAAAGTGGATACAAAAAGATTATTTTCAGGTATCGAGTTGCATGTATGATTTCCTTGCTATTTTTTGCATGCATGGTTATGCATGTGTTTTATTGGTTCTCTTGTTATCATGCGCATGGGTTTTTCTAGGTGTGACAATGTTATTCAGCCTAGCCTTGCCATTTTGGGATAGCCATGGTGTGATGGGGTTCTCATGTTTTGGTTGAGCTAGATTGTTGGATGGATTCTAAAATGAGTGACGTTTCATATAAAAGAAAGAACACATGGCGTAGTGATCCCTGAACTAGACTGTGGATTGCGGTAAAGCCTTGGCCTAGTAACCCATGAACCAGACTGTGGGTTGTAGTGAAGTCATATATTTTGTGCCTCGGTGGGCCCAAGAATCCTCAACTAGTGAATGGTGGGATATACGGTAAAACCTAGAGGTGTGTTCCCTTGACCAAGCCTAAGAATCCTTGGCTTGTGAATGGTAGTATATATGGTAAATCCTTGAGGTTGGAGTCTCGATTAGGCCTAGGATTCATTGACCGATGAAAGGTGGGATATATGGTAAAGCCTAAAGATTAGGAGATGGGAAAATTACTCATGGTGTAGGTGGAGAAATCCAGTGGCATCCATGTTTGTTTAAGGCCTAGTGATTTGGTGGGTATTGCAGTAAAGCATGGTTCTATTGATGAGGATGAGGTGTTTTAGCCTTTGGAAACCTTGGTTAATTTTTGGTTATGAGTCCCACATTCATGCTTGAAATATTGCATGAGGGTGACTGCCTGAAAGAAATATTTGGTTCAGCCAATCTATGGCCAAGTGGTACGTGGAAGTCCTAAACCTGGTTGTCCTATTCATTCATTAATTAGAGTTTATTCTCCTTGGTATTTCATGTGGAAATGTATTGGTTTATATGTGGATTTTATGGTTGTTATATCCTTGTTATTTCTATTGTTTATATGTTAGTTATGAGTATGTTTTATTACAATGATGATGTATGTTTCTCATCATGTTTGGATTTGTAAATAAATAAACAATTAATACATGACCTAATATATGATAGTGAAAATAATGTGATAATGTATCAATGATTCCCTACGAAACTCAAGTAAGTATGAGACCCCTATACTTAGATCTGTTGTTATGATATGTAGATTACATATTTGTGACATGTTTGACGAAATGTTTGCCATGGATAGTAGGGGTCTAGTCAAGTCATTGATCAAATTTTTGCATTAGTACCTTTGTTCTAGTGTTATCTATCATTTCTGAAAGTATCATGGAGTTATAACTTCTAGGCAGTGGCTTGAGGCTTGGACCCAAAAAAGTGGCACAAAATTTGAGGTCATTGGCACAAAACTAGCTGATAAATTCCATAGTTGTTGGCTTTCCTTGCTGTGGGAGTGGCTGGAGGCCTAAATTCGCATTAATGTATTGTCAAGGGAGCAACTGGGGTGTTAGATCAATGAAAAGTTAAGATTCCTATGGGTTTGGTCACCTGGAAGGGTTGGTTGGCTCCTGGAGGTTCTGTGGCATGTGTGGAAGGTCATTTTGGTTTAGTTCCATCGGTTCCACTTCCATAAATGTACATGGGGATTTGAATCACATCATAGTAGCCTATTGTCTCATGTTTACCACATTGGACTGGGTAGCTTGGGTAAATGTGGGAGGAGGGTGTTATAAAGTGGTATGAGAGCATGGTTCACCCCTTGGATTAGATGGGCAGTGTCTTGGCCATGCATACATGTCAATTGGATATGCCTTACCTATATTTGTGGTATATGTGCTTGTTGCATATGCATGGTGTTGGTCATAGTTGCAGTTGTGTCATCATGTGAAATTTTATGGTGTTGTTTTTGAATGCGTCATCATGAGTGTATGTCAGTTAAGCATTGTTTATGCATGACAATGTTTACATGTTGTTAAACATACATTGATATGGTTGTATTTATCATCCATGAGGTCATGATGTGTGGTTGGTATGGTTGTGTATTGATGATTGTACTATGGTTAGGATGATATATATATGTTGTTATTATTATGTTTATACATGTATTGCACTAATCTGGTTGATCTTGCAGATGAGAAAGCCTCCCTGGACTATCCTGAGGTATGTTGATTATTTTTATATTTTTGTTTCGCTGACATTGTATACTTGTAAGAAGAAGATCAAATATGACTAGAAAGATGGTAGACTACACTTCATGGGATTCTCCTTATGGATCAGATGAGTAGCATGGTGGTGGGAAGTCTTATGACTTACTAGAGACATTGAAAAGCTTGAAGGCAAAAATAAGAAGTTGCACGACAGATAATGATAGAATCATGTAGGCATAAGAGAAACAAGTAGAAGTTAATGTGATAACACTTCAGAGTTTGTTAGAATTGTAGCGACAAGGGCCACTTCGGATCAACCATGAGGAGGAGGATAGGACTAATGGGGAATATGGTAGTATGTCTCATGGTAGTCATAGGTCAGATAAGAATGACACTGTTAGAGATGGCATGCTCTTGGATACTCCAGATGAGAGAGGTGATGGACATAGGTACTATTCTAATTTTGGTTCTTATAGGAACTATGATCGTCAACGTTATCATCCTTATAGGAGAAGTGACAGGGGAAATTTTCCAGATGAGTTCAAGAAAGCTAAGTCACCTACTTTTGATGAATATTTTAAGAAGTCAAAGGATGCAATGGCTTGGTTACTTGGGATGAAGAAATAATTTGAGTTTCATGAGTACATAAAAGATATGGAGACCATAATATCTATGTTTAGCCTCAAAAGGAAAGAAAATAGTTGGTGGGAATATGTGAAGCAGTTTAGAGACATCAAGAAAAAAGAGTTGAGTTGGAATGAATTCAAGAGAATTTTCAAAAATAAGTACTTTTCAGAGAGGCACTACGACAAAAAAACCAAGGAATTATACGAGCTTAAAATGGGATCGATGACAGATGAGGAGTATACGAACAAGTTCCTGGAGTTGTTGAGGTATGTACCGTATATTAAGTATTAAAATGCTAAAGTTCAAAGATTTGTCAATGGATTTCCATTAGAATTTAGAGATCATATTGAGTATGATGAGCCTCGGTCGCTTGAGGAGGTCATTGGGAAACTGAAACACTATTATGAGTAGTCAAAGCGCAAGAAAAAATCTCAGCAAGGTTGGAAACATAAAGATAAGGGTAAAGGTAAATGGAAGCCAAAAAGAACAAGGCCTCATAATGTAGAAGAGAAAGAGAATGTTGCACCATACAAGAAGTTCAACGTAGCTAGACAGGGACATGGGTCACGACCTGGGGGGCAACAGAATAGAGGAGATGGTATAGGACAGTTGGAGTGTTGGACATGTGGTAAGGAAAATATTAAAAGGAATTTTCCATAGAATGAGGGTGGTAGGACTCATATATATAGTGCATAGGAAATGAAGATTGTTGGGGATGTTGGGAAGATAATTGATTTCATCTATGTAGTGTTGGCCCTAACATGTAGGTGGATCACTAGGCTTCTATCATTGAGATGGATGGTAAGCTTTATGATCAATTTGTTTCTATTTTGATTGATCCTAGATATAATTATAGTTATGTTAACCCTACCTTGGTGGATAAGTGTGGTTTGAATAAGGAAGTTCATGCAGAATCTTGGTTAGTGCAGTTAGATATAGGTAAAAATAAGAGAGTCATCATTGGGTATGCCTACATCAACACATCTCAATGTATTGTCATTGGGATCATACAATATGTTGTTGGGTATGGACTGGTTGTATATTCATAGGACTAAGGTGGATTTTTATGACAAATCCATTGAGTGTTAGGATGAAAATGGAGAACAAAGGATCTTCCAAGGTAAGAAGAAGGAAACATCAACTAGGATGGTGAAAAATATGCAGGAAAAGCGCACTTGCAGAAAAGGGCGTGTGTTATTTGTAGTGCATATTTCTAGTGATAAAGGTAAGGAGGATGAGTGTGCATAGGTATCGAGAAGGTACCCAATATTACAGTAATTTTAGGATGTGTTTCCAGTAGAGATTTTAACATCTCACAGAAAAGTGGACTCATCCCTTGAGTTGGTACTAGGGACAGTGTAACACCCTCTTCCCACATCTACCCAAGTAACTAGCCAACTAGGGTAAAAATGTGACGAGAGGCTACTATATGTGATTCAAACTACTAGAGGACCTTAAGGAAGTGGAACCGACAACAACAAAAAATAGAAACCTTGTACATCATCAATGACACCCCTAGGAGCTAACCCGACCTTTTAGGCCTCTTACCCCCGAGTCACACTGGAATTTTGTCCTATTTGTTCCATATCCACAGACATAACACTGCATGCCTGCGGTTAGGAGGCTATGTCACCAGACATAAAACTGCATTCCTACGTCCAGGGCCCCAAAACCTCAGTTATGTGCCTGCGGCTCCGAGATTTGAGCCACCTTTTAAGGCCTAGAAACCAAGTCACTGCCCAGAATTTAATGAAAACTTAAGGGACGATAAATAAAAATAGGAAAATGATACATAAGAAATCACATCAACAATAACTCATCTAGAACCCTCCTAGCCATGACAAGAATTTTTTCAAACATGTCACAAACATTGAATATACAGGTGTACACAACATATTTAAGCATAAAGGTCTCATACTTATATGAGAATAGATAAGAAGAACTTATCCCTTACATAATTAGCTGAAATACCATCCATTTGACCATAGATAAATTATGTATTAATTTACAAGTAAAAACATAGGGAGAGTCATACATCATCACTATGAAAATACATGCTCATAACCAAGACAATGAAAACATAAATACCATGGATACAACAACAATATAATCCAAATATAAATCAATACATTTGCATACCAAATACCAAGGGAATGGTTTGTTCATTACTGCATGTAGAAACCAACCGGAGGTGGGACTTCCATGTTCCACCTGACCATAGAATGGCTGAGCCAAGTATAACTTCAACCAATCACCCTCGTGCCATATTTGAAGTATGAATGTAGGATCTCATAAAACAAATCAATCATAACCAATCCAAGGAATCCAGAGGAAAAACCACCTAAACCCTCAACCAATGATTCCACCTCACAACTGAACATCACAACCATCATGGATTGGTCTCTATCCAAGTTGTTTCAGGGCTCCAAAGTGTTTTTCGCAACTAGGGCTTCCAGGACTATTAACTCAACCCAAACTGTTACAGGGCTTCCAAAGAATTTTTCCAGCGATGGCTTCAAGGACTAGTAACTCAACTCACCTAGGGCTTCTAGAGTGTTTTTCCAATCAAGGCTTCTAGGACTAGTAACTCAACCCATATTTTTCCGCTAGTATTCTAGAGCGTTTGTCCAACCAAGGCTTCCATGAACTAATAACTTAACCCACGACTAAAGGAATCACGAGAACCAACCAGAAAACATTCAATGGAAATAAACCCACAACACCATGGTTATCTAGGAAATGGAAAGGCTAGACAAATCCACATGAATACACCATGCATGCCAAAACTAGTGAGGAAAACATACATGCAACTTGGTACCTGCAATCAAAACTCATTGTAGATGTTGATCCCGATGTCCTCTTGCGCTTTCATGCTCTTCCCTTGTCTTCATGCTCCAAATCACCAAGTATCCACACTCTCCAAGAGTGCTCCAAGAAAATCTAAGTATCCAAGATTCTGAGAGAGAGAGATAGAATAATGAGAGATCCAAAACTAAACTAAAAAAAATCTTACCAACTGATCCTTAGAAGCCTTTTTATCAATGAGGCCTCTATTTTCTTCATTTTCCATTATTTTCCTTCCTTTTCTCCTATTTTTGATTATTTTCATAAATAAAATTCCAATTAATGCCTCATGCCTTTCCAATGCCTTTGCCATTACCTTTTCCAATTTCCTTTAACCATAATAACCGAAATGAAAATCCGTAAGGATTTTTTTCCCAACATTCAACCTAAAATAAGTGTCCAAACACCATTGTTATTATTTTTAACTTTATTACATGGAATTTTCACTAGGTTTGTTACTGAACCCTCCCCCTTGGGGGAACATCATCCTCGGTGTTCAATGACACACACAACCAGTAAAACCACTGGAAAAAAAATACTGCCTATGGAGATTTATAAGATAGCTCATTGTAGTATTTACAATGACCACTACTAAAAACACGAAAATCATACCATTTACTAGAGATTTATAACACAACTCATTACGATATTTACAATAACAACAACATACACTTAGGCATGTCTTCTTCATCCAGAAAATAACCATACTAACTATGGAGATTTATAAACCAACTCAATACAATATTTACAATAGTATACACATATACACATTTTATCAACCAACAAATAGAAGAATACGATGCCTGTATCAACAACAAGGGAATCCAAAGGCTCACACCTCCACCCTCAAAGTAATACCACGATTCACCTCTTTCCCAGGAAGTCTAGAATCCCATTCCAAAGTCAAAGCTACATCTAATTTCTAGCGCTACAATGCTACGCCAATGTACCCTTAGTGAACATTTACCGATGTATTTTTCCATGGTGCACTCCCAATTTGCATTTGATTCCATATGGAAATGCTAATGAAAAAAAAAATCCACCCCCAACCTTCCCTTCTCTTCTACATAGTCCCTTAGGAAATCCGGTCACCCCTTCGATGCAGTCACTCACCTTCCAAGTTCCGCTGGCACCCCCATCTCGGGTAATCCATCCCTTGGAAAGGTTTCTTAGCATCAGAAGGTCAAATAACCAAGGAATATACTTGCCTCAAAAAAATCATACCAGTCATATCATGCTCATGGAAATCAATGGACACTATTGGGTATTTTGGTAGAAGTATCAGTGCACACAAGTGTCACAAAAGGAAATAGTGCATGGAAAGGAGAAATGCTAAAGGAAGTCAAATTAAAAGTGATTAATTTTGATTGGATCTTTTCAACATATTTTTATTGGGTCAAGAGTAGCATTTGTAGTTTACCTACTTATGGTAAATTCTCATGGTATAGACCCTAATTCCTATTTAAGGAAAGTTATTTAAGGAGTCAGTATAATAAAACTTTAAATTATTATGCGGCAACTCCCCAGGAATATTTGACTGCGTACAATGGTAATAGAAATCTCTCATGACCATGACAACAATGAACTGTCAGTGTGAAATGGGAGGCAGTTGTTGCAGCAACACTAGGTTGCATATTGGCATCACCATAGATGACGAGTCGTGATTTACTGGACTCATTACCGCAACTCTTCCATTGAGTCGTTGTCCCACATTAAAATTTTTGCAAATAAAAAACACAGCCATAGCCACTCTGAACTTTGACTAAATATGGGAGGCTGAAGAGTATGCAGAGAATGTACTGAAGAATTGCTAGATGCATTTCCATGCATTAAACCACTTTTTGAACATGCCAATTGGATAGAGTAAATTCATAGGTTTCAGGGGTATGACAATGGAATAGCCCTAGAATTTTCTATGCATTATAGGGAGGGTAGATTAGAGGTAGCATGGATAGTGGTGCATGAAAAACAAGAAGCGATTACAGAAGTGACAAGTTTAACCCATATGGGAGAAAAATGGTTTGCACACTGAAAACCCCAACCTAATATTATGTAACAATTCCTTGAGGCAGGTGAACAAAAACTCATGAAAGGCATGGGATATGCCATGAAGTCATTACCACAACCCTAGAGGGATGTTGCATTCCTTGTCCAGAGACTTTTCACGTGCGAAGAAAGGTATGTCGTTATTTACTATGATCACATCTGCTTGTTAGACCACTTGCGTCATGGCAGGTTGGTTAACATGCCTTTCTTTCTTGCAAAAACCCTAGACCAAATGGCCAAGGTGTGAAAAAATCAAATCGGCCACTCGAAATCCTGTCCCACCATTTCCTTGTTAAAATTTTGGTGGTTTATGTGTTGTAAAGGGAGGGGGAACTTGGGATGAACTAGTTGGAAGGCCATTGCATGTTGAAGCTGCCACCCCGCCAAAGGATGCCCTGGAAGTTGCGACTCCACCCCATGGCCCCACAGCTCCAAATATACCCCATGACATCCCACTTGCAACTCCGCCCCATGACCTCCCACCTACAAAAATTCCCACAAAATCTTTCCGTATGGAAACCAAGCCGCCCAATGTTCAAACTGTGAGGGTTTCTAGGGTTTTTGCCGCTAAATATTCACAGAAAGGAGACAGAAAAGATGATGATGATGAATTATAAATTTTGGGGGGTAAACCTGTGACCAAAATATTGAGAGGATACAAGAAAAGCCCGACAGTAGTGCCAAAATACAAACAGAACAAGAGAAAGAGAGGTCATCTTTCTCTAGTTCCTGAAACCCTCCCTATTGTTACAAAAGAACTCCCAGAAGATACAACAACAGAACAAGAGTAAGAGAAAGATAAAGAGTATCCACATGATGTATTGATTGAAGGAGTCGCCAAGGATTCATGGAACAAGGATTATGCCACCTTGTTGACACAGATGAATAAGTTGATAAGCTTCCCTCTCCCGATTCTGACTATGATTACATAGATGGACTAGCTGAATGGTACATCTCAGAAGGCCCTACCTCAATTCAAATTTTTTATGGGGATGATGAGGAGGACGAACCAATTACAGCATTAGAATTTAAAAAGAAGCACGTTTTAATAGTAAGTACTCCTAAAAGTATTCCTCTGTATATTTCATTTTTAAGGAAGAATATTATTCTCCAGATGAAAAACAAACAACTACAAATCAAAGTTAAAACCCTAACATATGAGCTCCAAATATATATATATATATATACCCGATATACCTTCTCCAGGGGTCCAACAAAATATACCCCTTGGAAAGAAACAGACTGATGACATTGTTGTGCAAACAAAGGATGAGGAACCAAAGGATAAAATAGAGCTGTGTAAATTCCCATTTAAGAGACACCTAATACCTTACAATTGACACAAAAACTCACTTCTTGACCTTTTCAAGAGATACGAAGAGTAAAAAAAAAAAATTCTACGAAAACATAAAAAAATAGTGGATGAGCTAGAAAGGAAGGTGAGAAAGTTGGAGAATGATAAGGAAAAAATCAGACAAATAATGGATGGTGTGATTAGTTTAAGGGCTCCTCCAACTAATTAAAACATGTAATTGATGGAAAAATTGATGATATTTAAAAAGAATGCTATCATCGAAAATAGGCATTTCTAGGTTGGACACAGTGATGGTTTCATGGATGCATATATGGCCTGCAAGAATCCAGAAAAATAATTTCTCTGTGAACTCTACCAACATAATTTTTTGATACCTCTTAATACAAAATGGAATCCCAACCATGTTATAGGGGATGTCCAATTGAGAGAATTTTTATCATATTTGACAAATCGTGCAAGTTAGATGGAAGATCTTAAATGTTATTTGCATAATTCCGAGAGCCTTCTATGGGTTAGAGGAGAACATAAGGAACCTATGGAGGTGATACTATAACATCAAATGTCCACCAATTTTCTAGAGGTAGTAGAGGATATCTCCAAGAACATGCAGAAGACCATTGCATATTGTGCAGGCCAGATTCAAACTTTAGAAAATGCCACGCAAGCAGGATGTAAAGAAAGGTGGGATGCCTTGGGAAAACAATCCTGAAATAAAGATACATTCAACTACCTAAACTTAAAGATAGCCTTAACAATGGGTTATCAATATATTATTTCCATGGAATAGTGTGGGAATAACTAGATAGGTCTTAGATTTCACTATCCAATGATTTGGCTTCCAACAAGGATATATAAAAAAAACTATACGCTGAATAAAAAAGAAGAGTTTGAACGTTGTAATGTAATTATGGAGATAGGAGGGTATCTTCGTCTTGGTGAAGCAGGACAGAGTGATTATTGTATCAACAATAATCATGAAATTCCCCCTAAGAAAAATTATTTTCAAGAATAAACACACCACTTCATCCACAAATTTAGATTTACACACTAGCTCATTATTGCTGACACACTGGCTCACCGTTGCTGACACACTGGCTCATTGTTGCTGACACATTGGCTCACTGTGGCTGACACACTGACTGACCATTGTGGTAACTCATAAATAGAAAACACATTATCTTTTATGTTGTAATATATATTATTCTCCAATAATATATGACCAGTAGCATTGAGAAGTTATAAAAAACTGGTAAAATTGTGTTTTACATGTTTAGTTACAATTTCATTGCATTTCCTCTAATAATTTTGTTACATTTCCATTGATTTTATTCAAATTTATATATCAGATTCTTCTTTAGACACCAATATATGCAAGAATTCAAAACCACTTGAAATCTATCTTCCATGATATAGAAAACAATCAATGTATTGAAAGATTGAGTGTAAATGCATGGAGTTATTTAATCACCTGAAATGAAAATTCCGTCAAATTAGACAAATCACCAAACATATCCTCACCACCTATCAAACATACATGGACATAGTCAAAAAAACAATAATACATCTAATACATGAATACATATTAAAATACAATTGAAAACAAACCGTGCACAAGAAGCCTGGAAAAGCATTCATTGTTGGAGCGAGGGCAACCTCACTTGTTGAGTTGTTCAAACTCAAATGGTTCATCTTCATCTATCGGGATATTCAAGTCAATTTCCACTCTTTCACTTTGTTTCCTTCATTTTCTTCTCTTTTTGGGGCTTAGTGTTGTGTAACCAGCTCCAAAAATGGAAGAAAAGAGATATCAACGCCTTAGAAATAAGCCACTTCGAGGGGGCAACCTCCAATACATTACATAAATAAAAAATTCTTGGATGATACAATTTACAAAACCTCCTTTCTATATATAGGAGTCCATGGGGCCATAATTTAATCCTAGTGGGGCCACAATGTAATCCTAGCTAACCTAACAATAATAATTTAAGGGCACAATAATAACAATATGGGGGTTACAAGGGTACAATAATAACAATAAGGGGGTTACACTGACAACAATAAGGGACTATACTAGTAATATAGGGACCTAACATGCCCCTCTCCTTCAAAAAAAAAAAAAAAAGTAAAGTTGTCCTCAACGCTCGGTAGCCTCGGGTGCTTCGTATAAAATTATCATCCTCCCATGTAGAATCTTCAGTGGGTAAGTTCTTCCACTTGATGAGATACTCTAAAATTGATCGATTCCGTAGCTGTCGAGTTCTTGTTTCCGTGACCGCTTCAGGTTCCAATATGATTTTTCCTTCCTCATCAAGTTCCGGCAATATTGTTTGAACTAGAAGATTTTCACCTATAACCTTCTTTAAGCATGAAACATGGAAAATTGGATGTACTCGCGAAGAAGAAGGAAGCTCCAATTTGTATGCCATAGTACCAATCTTTTGCAACACCTTGTAAGGACCATAGTACTTTCGTGATAATTTATTATCCTTCTTAGCTTGCTTGAGGGGCATTTGTTTGTATGGTTGTAGCCGTAAAAATACCTAATCTCCTATATCAAAATTTTCTGCCGCTGTTGATCTTCCTGTTGTTTCATTTGGTTTTGTGCCAAATTTAGGTTATCCTTTAAGAGTTGGAGAACTTCTTGTTGATGCTCGATGTGATATTCCACTGCTTGAACCTTTTAATTTTCCCTTAAATATGATGTGATGGATGGTGGGTGATATCCATAAAGTGCCATAAATGGGGTCATTTTTGCTGTAGTATGGAAGGAAGTGTTATACCACCATTCAGGGAGAGGTAACCACTTGAACCATTATGTTTGTTTATCAGATACAAAACAATGAAGATATCCTTCCAAACATTTATTTACTATCTCAGTTTTACCATCATATTGAGGATGATAAGATGAGCTATGAGCTAGTTGAGTACCCAAACAAGAAAATAATTCCATCCAAAAATTTCCAGTAAAAATGGGATCTCTGTCACTTACAATAATCTTTGGGTTTCCATGTAGGTTTTGAATTGTTTCCATAAATGCAGTAGCAACTGTACTTGCTTTAAATGGATGAGATAGTGCATAAAAGTGTGCATACTTGGTAAGTCTATCAACTACCACTATGATGACACTCTTTCCTTTGGACTTAGGTAAGCCTGTGATAAAATCCATTGAAATCTCCTCCCAACATTGACTTGGAATGGATAAAGGTTGTAGAAGTCTCGGGGTCTTAATTGTCTCAACTTTATTCTGCTGGCAAACCAAACATTCCACCACAAACTTTTGAATATCAGATTTAAGGTCATCCCAAAAAAATTCTTTCTTCACCCCGTGGTAAGTTTTTAAAAATCCCGAGTGTCCTCCTAAAGGAGAAGTGTGCAGTTCCAAAAGAATCCTTTGTTTTAGTTGGGAATTCCTACAAATATATAAGCTATATTTGTACCATATTAGGAATCATTTTTCCAACTAAATGTATCGTATGTACTAGGATCTTGCTGCAACTTTTGAGTGAGTGTCCATACATCTTTGTCCTTCTTCCATTCATCTCTTGTTTCGGTTATCCAATCTGGTTGGATAATAGAAATGGCACAAAGCAATGCTTCCACCTCTTCATTCTTTCTTGAGAGTGCATCTGCAACAACATTAAGCTTTCCTTTTTTGTATATTATTTCAAATTCATAACCCAACATATTTCTGACCCATTTTTTCTGCTCTTCTAAAGATAGTGTTTGTTCCAAAAAGTGTTTAAGACTATCATGATCAGCTTTTACCTTGAAGTGTCTTCCCATTAGATAAGTTCGCCATTTCTTTAGTGCATGCAGTATTGCTAACATTTTCTTCTCATAAATAGGTTTCTGTAAATACTTTCCTTTGATCGGGATGACTTTCAAAATCAATGGGTCTTCCTTCCCCGCATTAAAACAACACCAATTCCATTTCCTAAGGCATCACATTCCACAAATAAAAGGCTTTGGTGAAGTCCGCGAGCTAAGATCTGTGCTCGACACATTGCCTCTTTAAGATGTTCAAAGGCCTTACTTGCTTCAGGAGTCCATGAAAATGCATCTTTCTTCAATAATGTTGTTAGAGGTTCTGCTATTCTCCCATAATTCTTAACAAACTTGTGATAATACCCTGTTAACTTGAGAAATCCTCGCAACTTCTTTATGGCTGTGGGGACTTTCCATTCCTTAATGGCTTTAATTTTGTTAGGGTCTACCTTAACACCCTTGTGAGATACAATATGACCCAGATATTCCACCTCTTGTAATCCAAAGAAACATTTGGATGTTTTTGGATATAATTGTTTCTCCTTCAATAGTTTGAGCACCCCGTCAACATGTTGAACACGATCCTTCCAAGACCTGTTGTAGATTAGTATATCATCAAAAATACTTGCACAAATTTATAAGGAAGGGTTTGAAAATGGAATTCATCAACCCTTGAAATGTAGAAGGTGCATTGGTAAGGCCAAAATGCATGACCAAAAATTCATAATGACCCTCATGAGTTCGAAATGTTGTTTTCAGAATATCTTTAGTCTTCATTCTAATTGATGATATCCTGAATGAAGATCCAACTTGGTAAAATAAATTTCTCCATGTAATTCATCCAGTAATTCATCAATCACAGGAATGGGAAATTTATCTTTAATGGTGAGCTTATTGAGCTCCCTATAATCTGAACACATGCACCATGATCCATCCTTCTTGTGTACTAATACTACAGGAGCAGAGAAATAACTTTGACTAGGTTGAATTATACCAGCCTCTAACATTTCTGCAATCATATGTTCAATTTCGCTCTTTTGGACATAAGGATATCTATAAGGCCTGATGTTTGGAGGAACACTTCTCGGAATCAAATGAATAGCATGATCATGATCACGAATAGGTGGGAGTCCTTTGGGAGTTTCAAACACCTTGGAATTATTTTCCAAGACTTGTTGGAGATCTGCAGAAATAGATGATTTTGATGTTGGAACTTCTAGTGAGCATAATTGTGCAATGATGCCTCATTGTTCTTTTTTTAGAAGCTTTGTCATGACATTAGAGCTATTTATCTTTCCCGGCTTCCCCGCAATACCCCATAATTCAAATTCCTTTCCTTTTGAAAAAAAATTCAAGAAAAGTTCTTGAAAATTAAAAGCTACTGTCCCCAAAGATTGTATCCATTATACTCCTAGTACAACATCAGCACCTCCCATAGGAATGGAAATCATTGGACTAGTCAATACATATTCCCCCATGGTTAGCTTGATATTATGGAATTTTCCAGAGCAATTTATAGTTCCTCCATTTGCAACCATCACTTGACATTCTGGTGCTAGGTATAGGAAACAATTTAATTCCTTGGCTACCTTACAATGAATAAAATTATGGGTGTGACCTGAATCAATCAACACTATTACCTTTTTCTTCTTGACATGTCCTTCTATCTTGAGAGTTTGAGGAGTGGTAATTCCTGCCAGTGCATTACATGATATGGTCAGATTCATTTCTTCCCCTTCTATGGCTAGTTCCTGGTGTATATCCTCTTCGTGTTCATTTTCTTCTTCCTCTTCACAATCTATGTAAAATAATTTCTTCTTAGCACACTTATGACCTTTAGTGTATTTGCTATCACAATTGTAGCAAAGCCCTTTTGCTCTTTTTTCTTCCAATTGTTGTGGTGTCAACCTTGTAGGTTGTGGAAATATAGGAGTAGCACTACTTCCATCTTTATATATGTAAGCAGTAGGCTTCCTTCTCGCCATAATTTTACATTCAATTTTTCTTGCCATCTTGAATTCCTTCTCCAATGAATCAGGTTCCCAAATGCGAACTTCATGTTGGATGTTATCCTTTAAAGTCCCTATGAAGACATCAATCCTATGTTCCTCTCGAATATCAATTACCCTTATATTCAATTTTTGGAAGTCCTCAATGTGCTCCACCACCAAGTCTTTGTTTGAAATTTATCAATTGGCTAAAGAAGGTGTTTCTCTTTGTATCCTCATAATGTGTTATCATTTCCTCCATAAAAATCGACCAAGTGACAATTTTTTACGGGTGCAAAGCCATCGATACCATACAAATGTATTTTGTTCTAAATGTAAAGTTGCAATGTGTACCTTTTGTGTGTTTTGCACATTATTGAGATCAAAATATTGCTCCATCTGTAGTATCCATGTTACGGGATCCTTGCCATCAAACTTCCTCATATCCATCTTTGGAATATGGTGGTTCTTCCGTCCAAAATTAGAGTTTATGAAATCATGATTAACATTTATTTTGTTCTCATCATGAGTTTCTTCTACTATCTTTTCACCATTATGAAACATTTCTTGTATCAACTTTTTCAAACCTTCCATGTCTGCTTTTAGATCCTTCTTCATGTTTTCCATGTTGTCTTTCATGTCATCCATCTTCGCTTCCATGCCATCCATCTTAACTTCCACGCCTTTCTTCAAAAATTCCATTTCATTTTTTGTTGCTCTTTGCGAGAGAGAAATTTGGTGCACTTGCTCTTGTAATTTTGATAGATCATGTTGCAATTCTTCATCTTCATGAGTCATAGTAGAGCCTTCTGAAGGCTTAATGGGTGTTGAATTATTTTTACGGGGCATCTTTTAGAACCCAATAATGATATATATTCTACAATATGCCCTTGGAATCAATTCAAATTGATTCTTCAAACAAGACTTATGCAATTCGGAAAAAAAAATACACACTTTTTCTTGCTTTTCGAGGACGTCGAGGAGCTCGATATTGCAATTGGATTATCTCTATGATTGCAGCACTTCAATACCTGAATTTCGGTACCAATGTATCCCTATGAAGTATCTTTCGAATGCCACAATTCTGACCTGATTTGGATTCTCCAAGGCAAAGTTGTGTCCAATCTCCCACAATGACCTAATTATGGACTGGTTCAGTAGAGTGAACTTGTACGACTTGCCATGTGTCACTGTTTCATCATTTGTCTCTAAAATTGATATCCAAGAAATTACAGTCCGTGTACTTGTGACCAATTTTTACGGCACTCCAATCCAATGCCCAGAGAGAGAGTTATTGAACTTTTCCCACGAGATCCTCACACTCTTTGAGATGAAATTCGGGGCTGAAAAAGCACTACCTTCCACGAGATCATATCTCCGAAAATATTGCGAACCAAGCTCTAAAATGTTTTGACGATGTTCCTCAGGATTTTGGCTTCGCACTCTAAAAATTTTAGATTCTGAACCTTCGTAGAAAAAAGTTATAGCGAAAATTCCACGTTGACCTGTTTGGAGCAGCGAAACCCTAAAATCTCAAAGCTCTCATACCAAATGTTGTGAAACCAGCTCCAAAAAAGAAGAAAAGAGATGTCAACACCTTATAAATAAGCCACTTTGAGGGGGAAACCTCCAATACATTACATGAATGAACCATTCTTGGATGATTTAAATTACAAAACCTCCTTTCTATGTATAGGAGTCCATGGGGCCACAATGTAATCCTAGTGGGGCCACAATGTAATCCTAGCCGACCTAAAAATAATAATTTAAGGGCACAATAATAACAATATGGGGGTTAAAAGGGTACAATAATAACAATAAGGGTGTTACACTAACAACAATAAGGGACTATACTAGTAATATAGGGACCTAACACTTAAGAAAATCTTCTTCCTCTTCAAAGATAACTCAAAAGCACCCAACCCACACGTGAATTCATAATCCATAATATGAATATTTTTGGCATCATCCAACAATTTTAAAATAAAGCAATCAACTTTTTAGTATTGGTCAAAGTAGCAGGAGGACTTTTTCGAACTAGGTCTATGTAGCCAAGTAAATCCTCCTTGGCCATCTCAATTTGTTCAGCATTTACATCAACATTGTGACTATACATGGTAGATGTGTTTGCATCTTCAGGAAGATCTGATATTACCTCTATATTATCTTAGAAGGGTCATTGCATGAATCAATTATGATTTGATGATTTTATAATTGGTTTGAAGCCATTGAACATGAACACAACCAACCCACCTTTATCGCATGTTTTCATATGTTGTGATGAATAAACCATGAGAAATCACAAGTTATGAAATTTGTGCGACAACAAGTGACAAGATATTTCTTATTAAGTTTAGATTGACTCCTCACCCAAAAAGCATGAGACATTTTCTCATGAGGGCTGCAATCACTATCTGGAATCCTTTTTTCTTTTTCCATTGATTATTCTAATCGTTTCTCTTTCTTGTAATTATTCAAAATCCTTCCTTTTTAGAATTTACTTAAACCAATAACAGGGTTCAACATTTTTTAGAAGAACATATATCAACCAATCCATCATACGAGAACATTTCTTTCTTTTATCAAATAGAAATTTTGTCTTTAGGTAATAGTAATATGACTCCACATCATCATTTGTCTCCTGATTTGCATGGGGAAAATCCTGAAAACATTTGACTAACATCCCTAATTGCATAAAACTTGGGTTAATGAAGGTATTTCATCCATATGAAAACCAAAAAGAGAAATGTAACTTAAAGTTTTTCAACTTACAAATCTGGTCACCAACAACCCAATTCTTGTGGAAATAGTCTAGGAACTTCTCTTCATTAGAAATTTTTTTGAAGAAAGCATTAGTTGCATTGCTCACTTCAAAACTAGAACAATAATTCATAATTAAACCCAAATCACTAAGCATTTATTTTTCTATTTCTGGAGTACTGACCAATCGATTCAAATTTTTTAGCCATGCTCGAGGTACGTGCCAAACATACAAGATAACATTGCACCTTGTGATTCTCCTGAAACATTTAATTAATTTCAAGCATGTAATATTTATAATAAATACAATTTATACTGTAAAATATGAAGATTGAAGTTACCTTAAAGCACCGATTTCAGCCAATGCATCATCAACCATGAAAGCATTAACTTTCCAACTATGATCAACTTGGTGACACCTATGCATGAGTGGCTCCAACCATAGTGAAATGTCATGTGATGTACTACTGATGTCACCACCCATGCAACCAGAACCTCACTTTGTTGCTCATCAAACACCACGAGTATGTACAACTTATATTATCACATTCGAAAAACATATGAGGTCAACTTCACTCATCAATCATTATTAATCAAATTATTGTACTAGATCAATCATTCTTAATACACTCACCCCATACTTATTCATGTTGAATTTTGAATCCATGGCTATTAGGCTATTATTCGATAGCTTCACCATGGTCTCCAACATTGAATTCGTCTAAATTTGATCTAATTGACTTATGTTAGTGTTGTTGTGCTAATTACTCTTTCAGATTTTGAATACAATTTCTTATGAGTGCTTAAGGGATCTATTCCCTTGCAAATGATCAACTCTCATGAGTTTTTTTCATGTTAATTTAATGAACAATTTAACATAAAATAAAGTTTGAACAAAAATAAATAAAAGTACAGTGCATCACCATACAACACATCAACACATGTATTTGGTGGAGTTCACCCCTCCTGGGCTACATCTCCTTGGTACAACTACTCCTGGGCTACATCTCCTTGGTACAACTACAACAACTTGGGAATCTATATTATGCTCAAATTTGCAAAATTACCCATTTACAATGTTTTTCTGCTCCTGAAACCTACATCAATGAGTCCAAAATGACCAAAAATGGTCATCTAGCCTCTTTCTGCACCTGATTTGGTAGAAAACATAGAAAAATAAAAAAGTAATGACCATTTCCATTTTCTCCACAATTTCAGGCCTAAATTTAGCTAAATGGAGCTAAATCCAGTTAGCTAGCACTAAATTGGCAATTCCACCGAAATTATCGAACCGCCAAGTTAATCCATATTAAGTTAATTAAGTGCAGTTAGCACTAATTAAGTTGGTTTAGTGCTTAACTCGCGCTTAATGGACAACTCTGAATTAGTGATAATAATTATGGATTAGTCACATTAATGGTGGATTAGTGTTTAATATTTTCTCTTAGGAGTTGGCTCTGCCGAATGGTCACATAATATGGTCTTATGTGCTGGGGGCTGGCCCCCTCTCCCCCCCGTCAGAAAACAATATATAATTTAAATATATGTGGAACCGAATACGACTAAGAACTAACGGTGTCGTGAAATGGTAACGTGTGGTGCTGGTGGGGAGAAGGTCCCGTGTTCGACCCTCACCAGCACTTCTGGTCTTGAACTGAAATTTTACACCACCATGGGGAGGGGGCATGTGGCAGCCCCAAGCTGCACCAAATGTCCTCACCCAATTGTTCTGAATTCCAACCAATAAAAAATCACCAAATAACCAAAAAATTCAACCAACACAATGCTGCCACTTGGAAGTCCATTATTTTCCATAGGAAAATGATAAAAATTTGACCCTGCCCAGTTAGCATGCCACGTCAGCAGTACATACTATTGACTGGGCACCTATCTGCCCCTTTTTTTAAAATTTTGCCTGTTTAGAAAAGTGAACATAACTAATTTCCGTGAGCATGCGAAGTCCATTTTTTGTGAAATGAGGTGTGCTGGATTCAAAACAACAAGCACTACACGGTCGTTCAGGTTTCAAGCCATTATGAAAACTTTTATATTTGACCATAAAACTTAGCCCTTGATCATTCATCCCCAATGGAATATTTTGGACCCCAGAAGATCATATTCAGTTGCTAAACAAGTGAGGGTACAATTCCCTCACCTTCCCAATTTCAATCCACTTGGATTTTGAAGGATTTTTTCCTTTAAGCCCCACTCGAAGTTAGTCAACACTTCCTCTTGTCAACGTCCTTGTCCTCCTGTCAAGTATGGTGTCTTGCTGAAGCTCAAAGAAGAAATCTAGAGAAAAATCTTCAATAGATGGAAATTGAACATTCTCTCCTTGATCTTCAATCAAAGGAGGCTCATAAAATCTCAAATTTTCAACATTAATAACTGAATAAATTTTCATGTATGAAGGAAAATCAAGCTTGAAGGAATTATTACCGATATTTTCCAGAATCTTGAAAGAACCATAACGGATTGGTTTCAACTTTTTACCTTCTCCTAGATGCATTTCCTTGCTAACGTGAAGCCAAACTTCATCACCAACTTGAAACTTATGATCCACATGATGTTTTTCGTGCCACACTTTGTACTTGTGTTGACTTTTTTCTAGTTGATCTTGCACTGTTTGATGGATCAATTGAATTTTCTCTATGAATTTATTTGATTTCTCTATGTCGCTATGCCCATCGATAGCTACATATTTCCCAGAAATGAAATCCAATGGAAATTTTGGCAAGTATCCAAGACATGCCTCAAATGGAGATGTTTGGGTAGAGGAATGTTTTGCACGGTTGTAAGCATGCTAAATGTAATGCAATTGTTCATCCCACAACTTAGGATGTTTTCTGCAATATCCTCGAAGAAGATGAATGATTGTTCTGTTGACCACCTCGGTTTTACCATATTTTTGTGAATGAAAGGTTGTACTCTTCTTCAACTTAGTGTCCATAAAGTCCCACAATCTTGACCAAAAATTCCCAAAAAATCTAGAATCTCGATCACTTACAATAGATGTAGGCAACCCAAAATGAACCCAAACATTTTGAAAGAAAATATGAGTTTTTTGTTCAACTATAACTTTCTTCTTACGTGGCATCAATATACAAATTTTTCTGAACCTATCCACAACTACATACAAATAATCATGACCTTTTTTTGACAAAGGAAGACCTCCTACAAAATCCATAGAAATACTCTCCCATGGACGTGAAGGAAGCAAAAGTGGTGTGTACAATCCTACCTTCCTATTACTAGGCTTACTGACTGCACATGATGAAAAACCCTTAATAAAATGTGACACACTTTTAAACATATGAGGCCAATAACAATACCTCTGAAGGTTTCCTATTGTTTTCCTTACACCAAAATGTCCTACAATAAGAGAAGTGTGTGCTTCCCTTATGACATTTACTCTCACACCTTGTGGAATACAAATCTTGCCCAAATGATACAACAAGTTATTATGTACATGGTAATATAATTCCTCAAATTGGTGACATTGACTCAAGTTTGCATAATCATATTGAAAGTCATTATCATATGCATATTGTTCAATGTAAAATTTCATGTACAACATAAGTATTCTCGAGTAAATTAGTTGCATTAATAATAGGCTTGGAAAGCATATCAACAACCTTGTTGTATATACCTTTCATATACATGATGACCAAGTGGAATATCTACAAGAAACCCATCCATCGAAAGTGCCTTGACTACTGCAATTTAGCTTGGGATTGCAAGTATTGAAATGGTTGGTGATTTGTGTGAATGATGGTTTCCTTTCCCATAAAATAGTGTTTCCACTTCTTCACACTTTGAACCAAAATATATAGCTCCTTGTCATATGTAGGATAATTTATCACTGCACCATTAAACATTTCTGAATGGAATGAAATAGGCTAACCATGTTGTAAAATGACTGCGCCCATGACATAGTCACTTGCATCAATTTGAATCTCAAAGGGTTGTCTCAAGTCTGGTAGTGCTAGTAATGGGGCTGAACTGATATTATTTCTCAAAGCATCAAATTCTTATTGCTAATTTCCTCCCCATTGGAAGACCTTATTAACACTAGTCAATGCATGTAACAGAGCTGCAATAGAAGGGAAAATAGCAATGAAATTCCTCCAATATTGTGCTGCTCCTAGAAAACTTCTTACCTCAGTGACTGTCTTGGATGTAGGCCAATTCGCAATGAACTCAACCTTAGAGGGGTCTATCTTTAGCTCAACTCCTCCAACAATATGTTCCAAATACACTAAAGAATTTTTACCAAATTCACATTTTGACATCTTCAAAAACAACTGTTCTTTTCTCAAGACATCAAACAGCTTTCTTACATGCATGACATGTTCATGTTGTGATTTTCTGAATATCAAAATATCATCGAAGTATAAAATGACAAAATCATCAAGAAATGGTCTCAATACATCATTCATAACTCTCATGAAAGTAGTTGGAGCGTTGCAAAGACCAAAAGGCATAACAAGCCACTCAAACAATCCTTGTTTAGTTTTAAATGTGATCTTCCACATGTCCTCTTCAGCTATTCTAACTTGATGATAACCACTTCTTAAGTCTAACTTAGTCAAATACTTTGCATACCTCAATTTATCAATCAAATCATCAATCCTTGGGAGCGGATAACTATTATTTATCGTGATTTTGTTAAATGCACGGAAATACACACAAATGTGCCATGTTCCATCCTTCTTGGGAACAAATACAATCGATGAACCACATGGTGAGGTAGATGGGCGAATGATACCTTTACTCAACAATTCTTGGATTCGCTTCTTGATTTCTACCCTTTCCATTATTGACATGCAATACATGCCAATGTTAGGGAGTGGAACATCCTACTGTAGCTGTATCTCAAGTTGGATTCCCCTCTTGGGAGGCAACCCCTTTGGTTCCTTGATCTGAAATTGATTGTTAGTTATTGCCGTGCTAATATCAGTTTCAGATCTATAATGAAAGTGCTTATGTTTGCTCCTTGTACAAGGGTTTATAGATGTGATTATGATTGATAAAAAAACAAACTTGTGGAGATTAAGTTGATTTCATGAACATAAAAGAATGTAAAATAAATGTTGAAAAACAACATATAAAAACATACAAAACCATGACAAATGAATCAATAACACATGGTTTTTTATGAAGGAGTTCACCCCTCCTTGGTCCAACTTCCATGGCATGGGCCTTTGTATTAGCTTCAATTGTGAAAATTTTTTGTTTATGGTCTCATGTTGCCTCTAAAACCTACTCCAATGGCTCCAAAACATAAAAATCTACCAAGAATTGACTCTTCCTGAGCCAAAATTGGTCGAAAATTACCTCAGTTATGGAAAAAACCAATTTCCCTACATTTTCTCCACTAAATCTGGAAAATGTCTAGATAACTCCACTAATTCTGGAGTTCTGCCACAATTGGCGGACTCTGCCAACTCCATTGCCAACTTCAATACGTCATTAACTATTTTATAAGTGTGGATTAACTGTAATTAACTTCGGTCTTAGCACTAAGCATGTTTTAATGTCCTCAACCCCCATTTGGTTATGCGCTTGGTCTTATCATGAGGGGGATGCCCCCCTCCTCTGCCCAACAGTGGAATAAATGAAGTTTAAATATAAGCACAAAACCATATATTTTAAGGACTGATGCGTGGTATAGTGGTTATTGCGGGTGCTTGTATGGAAGAGGTCGTAGGGTCGACCCCGACCTCTGCCCTTCCTCCGGTGATATAATTTTTCCATTCGAAACTATTGAAACTTGACTTTGGTTATATGAAATATTTTTGCTCTATACAATTTCCAGGGGGGAGGGCACATGGCAGCCCCTGGCTGCACCACATGTCCGTTCTCCATTGGCCCCAATTTCCACCATATAAAAAATAATAAAAATGCACCCATAATTAAAATTTTAACCTTAAAATAGGAGGAAATTTTTTTCAATTCCCAAGTATCATTGGCGAATCTGACTGTGAAACTTGTCATAGTGTCATTGGATGAAATTGGAGAATATTCCCTGTATATTCCAGAGATGCTGAATGGATTTCCAAGTCATCAGTTAGTCACTGTTCTGCATATTTTTTACCTGTTTGGGAAAACAGACAACAAGTCATAACTTCTTCATCCGGAGTTGGATTTGGAAAAAACGAATTGCACCAAAATCCTGGCAACGAGATCTATGCATTCATTCTATTTTGGATCATTTCTGATCACTTTTTTTTATCTAAATAATGAGCCTCTGATCATTCCTCCCCACTAGAAGACTTTTGGACCCCAAAATATACTATCAATTGTTCAGCAGGTGAGGGTACAAATCCCTCACCCTTTCAATCTCCATCCATTTGGCCTTGGAAGGATTTTTTCCCTTGAGTCCCACTCTAAGGTATTCGACACTCCCTCTCTTGAAGTTTTGGTTCTTCTGTAAAGTATGAGATCTTGCTTAAGTTCATCAAGATATTCTGGTGAGAAATCATCTATTTATGGCAGCTGAACATGCTCTCCTTGATCATCAATAAAAGGAGGCTCAAACAATCTCAAATTATCAACATTAATGACAGAATATATTTGCATATAAGGAGGCAAATCTAGCTTAAATGCATTGCAACCAATCTTTTCCAGAATTTTAAATGGACCATAACAGATTGGCTTAAGATTTTTACCTCCCCCTTGCAATATTTCTTTGCTGATATATAACCAAAATTCATATCCAACCTGGAATTTGTGATTAACACAGTGTTTATCATGCCTTTCCTTGTAGCTTCTTTGACTCTTTTCAAGTTGTTTTTGCACTGTGTGATGTACCAATTGAATTTTCTCAATGAACTTCCTTGCCTTATCTATGTCACTATGACCATCTATGGCAACATATTTCTCAAAGAAAAAGTCCAAAGGCGATCTTGGCAAGTACCCAAGAGATGCCTTAAATGGTGATGTGTTTGTGGAAGAATGCTTTTCCCTATTGTATGCATGTTGAATGTAATGCAACTTTTCATCCCACAACTTGGGATGTTTGCTGCAATAACCTCTAAGAAGATGAATGATTGTCATGTTAACCACCTCGGTTTGACCATTTGTTTGTAGATGAAATGTTGTACTCTTCTTCAACTTTGTGTCCATCATGTCCCATAATTTTGATGAAAAATTCCCAACAAACTAGGAATCTCAATCACTTACAATAGAAGTAGGAAGATCAAAATGAATCCATACATTTTGAAAGAAAATATGAGTTGTTTTTTTAGCTATAATTTGTTTTTTACATGGCATCAAAAGACACATTTTGTTGAACCTATATACCACAACATATAAGTAATAATGACCTTTCCTTGACATTGGAAGACCACCTATAAAATCCATTGAGATACTCTCCCAAGGATGTGAAGGAACCATAAGTGGAGTATACAATCCAAGTTTCTTATTACTAGGCTTACTTATTTCACATAAATAACATCCTTTAATAAAAAAAGATACACCATCAATCATGTATGGCCAATAACAATACCTTTGGAGATTCACTATTGTCTTGCCTACACTGAAATGTCCAGCAATCAATGAAGTGTGCTCCTCCCTTATGATATTGTTTCTTTCTCTCCGTGGTATACATAAATTTCCCAAGTGATACAACAAACTATTATTCACATGATAATCTAACTCTTCATTTTTGTTTCCTTGACTTAAGCTTTCATACACATATTGAAAATCACTATCATATGCATATTATTCAATGTAACTTTCATGCATAGCTGAATTGTACTTGAGTAGAATAGATGAACTTAAAATAGGCCTAGAGAGCATATCAACTACCTTATTTTAGATTCCCTTTTTATACCTGATAACCAAATGAAATTGTTGTAGAAATCCCATCCATCTTAAATGTCTTGATTGCTGCAACTTTGACTGTGATTGTAAGTACTGCAATTGATTATGCTCGGTATGGATAATGGTCTCTTTCCCCATAAAATAGTGCTTCCATTTCTATAAAATTTGTACCAATGCATGTAACTCTTTGTCATAGGTGGGATAGTTATTCACAGTTCCATTAAAAATTTCATAATGAAACAAAATAGGCTTACCATGCTGCATGAGAACTGTTCCCATGGCGTAATCACTTGCTTCTGTTTGGATCTCAAATGGTTGTCTAAGATCAGGAAGAGCCAATACCGGTGTTGAACTGATATTTTTCTTTAAAAAATAAAATTATTTTTGCTGTATATCTCCCCAATGGAAGAATTTCTTGATAGTTGTCAATTCATGTAATGAAGCTGCAATGGAAGAAAAAATAACAATGAATTTCCTCCAATATTGTGCTGCCTCAAGAAAGATTCTTACCTTTGTAACTGTTTGGGCTTGGTCCAGTTCAGAATGGCCTCCACTTTGGAAGGGTCTATTGTCAACTCACCTCCTCCAACAATGTGTCCCAAATAAACTAAATAAGTCTTTCCAAACTCACACTTCGACATCTTTAAAAATAACTACTCTTTTTTCAAGACATCAATTAACTTGTTTACATGCATGGAAATTTCATCTCTTGATTTGATGAATATAAAAAATCATCTAAGAAAACAATGAAAAATTCTTCTAGAAATGGTCTTAGTACATTATTCATAACTCTCCTAAAAGTAGTTGGAGCATTTGTTAGACCGAATGGCATAATTAGCCACTAAAACAATCATTGTCTAGTTTTAAATGTAGTTTTCCAAATTTCCTCTTCAACTATTCTAACTTGATGATAACCACTTCGTAAGTCTAGATTAGTGAAATAATTTGCATACTTTAACTGATAAAGTAAATCATCAATGCGTGGGAGTGGATAGCGATTATTTACCTTGATTTTATTCAGTGCACATAAATATATGCACATGCGCAAAGTCCTGTCCTTCTTTGGTACCAAAACAATCGGTGAACCACATGGCGAAGTAGATGGGCATATGATACCTTTTCTCAGAAGTTCTTGGATTTTATTCTTGATTTACAAACTCTCCATAATTGACATGTGATACATACCAATATTTGGAAGTGGAACATCCTGCTGAAGTTGAATCTCATGCTAAATTCCCCTCTTGGGAGGCAACCCACTTGGTTCTTGAAACATCTCGCCATGCTGAATTACCACATAAAACAAATTAGATTTTAATTTTTCATCACATCCTTCAAAAGATTCATAGTCAACATCATCCTTTTTCTTGATCATGAGAAGCACAAAAATTTTACTTGCATTAACTAGCCTCTTCATTTTCCCTGCATTAACTAAATAAATATTCAGGTTTTTGCGATGAACTCTCACAATATACTCCACTCCATCCTTAAGCAAATGATATTTTTTATCATGGAGATAAAACAATGCTTTCTTGTCATACAAATATGTACTTCCCAAGATAATCCTGGAAATGTCAAGTGGAAACACATCTAGCTCGACTTGATCAACAAAGTTTGCAGTAATAGTAAATCGAAATATGCATTTCCTTCTAACCTGTAAATTAGCATTCTTAACTATCCAACCCAAAGGGTATGGTTTATGATGTGGTATGGTTTCAAGGTTAAGCTTTTTGACCAAGTCTTATGAAATCAGGTCTTCTTGTGACCCACCATCAAACAATGCATCAATCTTTGTATGATTTGAAATCACTCTTACATGGAACAATTCTATCCTTGTGTCTTCATTTGGAGTGTTTTTGTGACTATTTGAGGAGCTAGTACTTTTTATGGATTCCTTTCCCTTTTTGACCATGGCTACAATATTGGTCTCATCTCTGGAATTGGATCCAATATCATGTTGTGTGGTGGCAGTCATCTTTTGTTTCCCCTTGTTATTTGGTTTCTTAGGCCTTAGTTCGAGATGTAGTTTCCAGCAGTGGGCTTCATCATGCCCCTCTTTGGAACAATGTTTTCATGTAGTTTTATACCCTTCTTTCTTAATTCTTGCATTCTTCTTTCCCTTCCATTTTCCTCCCTTATCTTTTCCTTTACACTTGAATGGCTTCTTCTTACTACCCTCTTCCTGAATGTTCTTTCCCCTTGCTTCAAGATGCGTGGCTTTCACACATAATTCATAAAATTTTCTTTGGTTAAACATAAGGATAGTATGTTTTAAATAGGAATGTAAACCCCCAATGTATTTCAAGAATGTGTCTTGGGAATTCAAGTTTACTCCTATCAACAAATCCCTCTTTCTAAACTCCTAGTTATACTCTCGAACTGTTTGGCCCTTGAGTTGCCTAAAGTTTTTCCAACTCATAATTGATTTTTGCATATAGGCTAATGGATAAAACTTTCTTTTAATGGAAGAAATAACTGCAACCCAAGAAATGGATATCTTACCATGGATTCACATTTCCTCTTGAGTCTTTGCCTCCCACCAAACTAGTGCTGCTCCTTCTAGCTTCAATGAAGCCAACTGGATCTTTATGTCCTCTTGTAGATTCTGAATTCTATAATATAATTCCAATTGAAGGATCCAATTGTCCAAATTCTCTGCATTTACTTCGCCATTGTACATGGGAAGTTCAAACTTGATGTCCAACTTGAGTAATGGAGTTTTTCCTTTTGTGGTTTCTGAATGAGTGTGGGTGGTTTTTGTGGTGGACGTGGAAGATGATGTTGATAAAGATGATGATGATGAGGATGGTGAAGATGGAGGTGGCTTTCCTCCACTAGCCTTCAAACTCTTCTCTTCATCATTCTTATCATCTAAATTTCCTTCTCATTGTGGAGGCTTAGAACCTTCTCCTACCCTTTCTGCAGTGAATAAATCAAATATGATTTTAACCATTCTCTTAATGTCATTTAAGTCTTTCTTGACATCTTCCTCTTTTGAATGTATTTGAGTCTCTCAAACACTTGACATAATGGCTAAGGATTCAAGCTCAACTTTTGATTCTTGTACCTTTTCAATCAACTCAGCTTCTTGTACAATTTTTACCTCTTCAATCTCAACTTCCGGAGATAGAACTTGGGGTGCTTCAAGTGCAGCTATGAGTGGAAATTTTGGTGAATATGATTCTCTCTCATCTCTCTTTCTTCTAGTCCTAACCTCGGGACTAGAAACCAATAGATTCCCTTCTCCTGTCTGCTACTTCAACCTTGTAAGCATCACAAAATTGCAACTATTAAAACCCTTCTTGCACAAACTCGAGCAAATAAAGAAAATAACCTTTTCTCTGATACCATCTTGGTCTGAAATTTATTATTAGTTATTGTTGTGCTAATATCAGTTTCAGATTTATAATGAAAGTGATTATGTTTTCTTCTTGTACAAAGGTTTATAGATGTGATTATGATTGATAAAAAAACAAAATTGTGGAGCTTAACACACAACCAACCATGAAAACTGAATCAATAACACATGGTTTTGATGAAGGAGTCTCCCCTCCTAGTCTACATCTCTTTGGTCCAGCTTCCATGGCATGGGCCTTTGTATTAGCTTAAATTATGAAATTATGTAGTTTACAGTCTCCTATTGTCTCTGAAACCTGCTCCAATCGCTCCAAAACATCAAAATATACCAAGAATGACCCTTCTTGAGCCAAAATTGGTTGAAAATTGCCTCAGTTATGGAAAAAACCAATTTCCATACATTTTCTCCACTAAATATGGAAAATGTCCAGACAACTCCGCTAATTATGGAGTTCCCCCACAATTGAAGGAATCTGCCAACTTAACTACATCATTAAATATTTGATAAGTGCATATTAACGATAATTAACTTCAGTCTTAGCGCTAAGGGCGTTTTAAGGTCCTCAACCCCCATTTAGTTATGCGCTTGGTCTTATCATGAGGGGACTGGCCCCCTCCTCCACCCAAGATTGGAATACATGAAGTTTAAAGAGAAGAGCACACCCATATATTTTAAGGACTGATGTGTGGTAGAGTGGTTATTATGGGCGCTTGTATGGATGAGGTCGTGAGGTCAACCCCAATCTCCACCCTTCCTCTGGTGATATAATTTTTCCATTCAAAACTATTGAAAATTCACTCTGGTTATATGAAATATTTGTGCTCTATAAAATTTCCATAGGAGATGGCACGTGGCACCCCCTGGCTGCACCATGTGTCCCTTCTCCATTGGCCCCATTTTCCACCATATATATACAAAAATAATAATGCACCCATAATTGAAATTTCAACCTTAGAATAGGAGGAACAAAAATTTCAATTACCAAGTATCATTGGTGAATCTGACTATGACACTTGTCACAATGTCATTGGATAAAATTGGAGAATATTCCCTGTATATTCCTGAGATGCTGACTAGAATTCCAAGTCACCAATCCGTCACTTTTCTGCACATTTTTTACCTGTTTGGGAAAATGGACATCAGGTCATAACTTCTTCATCCAAAGTCGGATTTGGAAAAAACAAATTGCATTGCAATCCTGGCAATGAGCTCTACGCGGTTGCTCTGGTTTGGAGCGTTTCTAAGCACTTTCATTTTTGAGCTCAATACTTAGCCACTGATCATTCCCGAAACATCTCTCCATGCTGACTTACCATATCAAAAAAATCAGATTTTAATTTATCATCACAACCTTCAAAAGATTCATAATCCTTATCATTCTTTTTTTTATTCATAGAAGCATGAAGTTTTTTCTTGAATTTACTATCCTTGTCATTTGCCCCACATTAACTAAAGAGAGGTTTAGCTTTTTGCGATGAGCTCTCACAATATATTCCACTCCATACTTTAACAAGTGGTATTGGTTCTCATGGAGATAGAAGACTGCTTTCCTGTCATAGAGATATGGACTACCCAAAACAATTCTTGATATGTCAATCGGTAAAACATCTAACTCAACTTCATCAATAAAGTTTGCGGTGATTGCAAACTGGAAAAATACATTTTCTTGTAACCTATAAATTTGTATCATTGGTTATCCAACCCAAAGTACATGTATTATGATGAGGTAAGGTTTCAATATTAAACTTCTTGACTAAGTCTTTAGATATTAAGTTCTCTTGAGACCCATTCTCAAATAATGTGTCAATTTTTGTATGTTTTGAGATCACTCTTACATGAAACAACTCTATTCTTGTTTCTTCACTTGGAGTGTTAATATGAAAATTTGATGAACTAGTACTTGCTATGGCTTCTTTTCCCTTTGTTTCCATGGTTGCAATTTTAGTATCATCTCCTGAGTCGAATCCAAGATCCTGATGTGTGGTAGTGGTTGTCTTTTGTTTCCCCTTGTTGAATTTCTTAGGCCTCAATTCTGGATGAAGCTTCCAACAATGGAATTCATCATGGCCCTCTTTGGAAAAATGAGTACACGTGGTTTTCTCCCCTTCTTTTTTAATAAATGCATTCTTCTTTTGTTTACCATTGAAACCCTTTCCTTTTTCACCACCCTTCAATGGTTTCTTTTTACCCTCTTCTTGTACATTTTTCCCTCTTGCCTCAAGGTGTGTAGCTTGCACACATACCTCATACAGACTAGTGGAATTAAACATGAGGATGGTATGTTTCTGTTAACTATGAAAAACCCCTATGTACTTCAACAAAGTTTCTTGGCTATGAAAATCAACACCTAACATAAGAGCTCTATTCCTAAATTCATGAGTGTAATCTTGCACACTTTTACCTTTCAATTGTCTAAAATTTTTCCAACTCATAATAGTTTTTTGCATGTAAGATAGAGGATAAAATTTCATTTTAATGGAAGAAATAAAATTTCACCAAGACATTGAGATCTTATGCTTTTCTTAATCTCCTCTTGTGTATTTTCTTCCCACCATACAAGTGTTGCACCCTCCATTCGCGAGGAAGCCAATTGAATCTTTATGTCATCTTCTTGAAGGTTTTGAATTCTGCAATAAACCTCCAATTGACGATTCCAATTATCCAGCTTCTCTGGAGTCACTTTACCATTATACATTGGAAGCTCAAATTTAACATCAAATTTAAATAAGGGTGATTTACCAACTCCTTTTGAAGTATGTGTATGAATATATGGAAGGGTTGTGGTAGTGGAAGATGATCATGATGAAGAAGGTGAAGATGGTGGTGAGGATGATGCTGGAGTGGATGGTGGATTCCTACCATGTCCATGGCCTCCTCCTCCTAGAGAACCCTATCCTCTTGGAGGCCTTTAAATTTCTCCTTGCATCCTTAAATTCCTCTACTCTTAGAGGACTTTAACCATCTCATTCATATCAAACAATGTCTTCCTGAATTCTCTCTCATATTCTGTCATGGTAAGTTCTCCTTCATGATACATGCTCACTAAAGACTCAACTTAAACTTGAGGATGTGCTGGTGTTGAAGACTTTGGAAACCTTGCCTTTCTTCCACTTGACCCAACTGCAAGGCTCTCAACCAGCTTCCCTCCTCCTCTTTTGAGTTTTAACCTTGTAAGCATGACACAAACTTGCAAACAATTAGATCCATTCTTGCACAACAAAACCTAATGATCTGATACCAAAAGTGATCTAAATGAAGCATGTTAGTTTTTTTGTGCTAATTACTCTTTCAGATTATGAATACAATGTCTTATGAATGCTTAAGGGTTCAACTTCTCTTGCAAAGTATCAAGTCTCATGATTTTTTTTCATGTTAATTTAATGAACAATTTGACATAAAATAAAGGTTGAACAACAACAAATAAAAGTACAGTACATCACCATACAACACATGAACACAGATATTTGATGAAGGAGTTCACCTCTCTTGGGCTACATCTCCTTGGTCCAACTTCAATGGCTTGGGCCTCTATATTATGCTCAAATTTGAAAATGGATTATTTACAATGATTTTCTGCTCCTGAAACTTTCACCAATGAGTCCAAAACGCCCAAAAATGGTCATTTAGCCTCTTACTGCACATGATTTGGTCGAAACTCCAAAATTTATGATCATTTCCATTTTCTCCACAATTTCAGGCTTAAATTTAGCAAACTAGAGCTAAATCTAGTTAGCTGGCACTAAACTATTAGTTCTATTGAAATTAGTGTATCACCAATTTAATCCATATTAAGTTAATTTAGTGCGGTTAACACTAATTAAGTTGGTTTAACACTTAACCCGCTCTTAATAGATAACTCTGAATTAGTGGTAATAATTATGAATTAGGCGCATTAATGATGGATTAGTGTTTAATCTCCGCTCTTAGGAGTTGGCTCCACCGAATGGTCATGGGACATGGTCCTATGCACTGGGGGCTAGGCCCATCTCCCCCTCATTGGCAAACATTATATAATTTAAATATATGTGGAATTGTATATGGTTAAGAACTAACGGTGTGGTAGAATGGTAATGTATGGCACTGGTGGGGCAGAGGCCCTATGTTCGACCCCCACTGGCCCTTTCAGTCTTGAACTAAATTTTTACACCATCATGGTGAGGGGGGGGGGCACGTGGTGACCCCGGACTGCACCACGTGTCCTCAACCAATTGGTCTGAATTCCAACTAATGTAAAACCACCAAATAACCAAAAATTTCAATTAAGACAATTTTGCGACTTGGCAGTCCATTATTCGCCATAGAAAAATGACAAAAAATTGACCCTGCCCAGTCAGCATGCCACATCAACAGTATGGACTGCTGACTGGGCACCCATCTATCCTTTTTTTTAAATTGCTTGTTTAACAAAGTGAATTGAACTAATTTCCGGGAGCATACCAAGTCTATTTTGTGTGAAATGAAGTACGTCGGATTCAGAACGATGAGAACTATTGGGTCATTCAAGTTTCGAGCCATTTTGAGAACTTTGATTTTTGAGCATAAAAATGAGCTCCTGATCATAATTCCAACTATAAAAGGGATATATCCACCATTGGAATTTTGATTAAAGAAAAAATAATATGGGTGTTTCCTATACCAAAGGTTCACACTCATTTCGTCCTTCTTATGAAACTGATAATTTCCTTTCATTAGATGATTATATATGTTAGCAACATCTTTCCTACACAAAAATAAATCCCTATCTCAAGTTGCAACATCCATGTCAATATATTTTTTAACATGTATTTTTCAAACCAAGTTAATTGGAACCTCCAAGAAGAAACAACTCTCTACATAGGAAACCATGTCCCTTGATAACTTTTTTTGATGCAACACCCTAGTATAGACCCGAGGGGTCCTGTTGGCCATGACAATGCCATCCTTGGTTCTCTACATGCTCATACATGTTATATGTTATTATCTCAATCTCAGGGATTTGAACCATAATTTTTACAATGAAATGGCATTGGCATCCCCTCTTTTTCACAAATGAGTATCTTCACTTGATTTCATATTGTCCCCTTCTGTCATCAGGGCCATATGAACAAGCATAGCTGCATAAAAAAATTTGAAAATTCAATACATATGAATCCATGAAAAATGATGGAGAACTATTAATATCAACCTCTATAAAATGGATCTCTAAACAAAAATTCATATAGAAAGGAAGCAGTAGGCCTTGAGCTTGGGTGTTTATTTTGTACCCGGGTGAAAGAACATGGAGCAACTGGGTTCATTTCCTCCCCTCTAATAAAGTCCCCAATTCTAGTTGAAGGTATTTTTGGAATACGATCAAAGGAGTCTGTGTGTTTTCCTTATACAATAGACCAATCTAAATCCATTCTAGAGAAGATGAGATTTTATTTAGAGCTTTGCACCGAAAGGGAAATTATTGACTCCCATTTGACTTACTTTACCATTTTTCTGACCTAATGAGTTGCTGCAATAGTTAACTAGCGAGTTTCTGCAACGGTTGACCAGTGAGTTGCCGCAATGGTTGTCCAACAAGTTGACATGTGCTCACTTATAAAATGGAATGAATAATTTAGTTTGAAATAGTCTAAATAAATTGGGTTCTAATCCTGGTATGAGAATGTAATGTTAATTGGGAATTTTTTTTCTCTAATAAAATAAATGCTACCATTCTCACTTAAAAAAAACATACATTTTCACTTAAAAAATAGAAAAAAACAAATATTCACTTAAAAAAAACAAACATTCTCGCTTAAAAAAACCATACATTCTCGCTTAAAAAAAAGTCACTATCACTATAAAAATCCATTAATTCTTACCATCATTGTCAATGGCATAAACAATAGTCAACTTACCAAACAGGCCTATCGAATTTATTCAGGTTTGCATTCATAGCAGCGTAGGTTCTTGGCACCTGGGTGAGAATCTTCATTTGGGTTTGAATTCACAGCAGCGTTGGTTCATGGCACTTGGGTGACCATCTTCATTTGGGGTTGCATTCGCAGCAGCGTTGTTCACTACAGATCTGGGGTCGTCGAAAGGTTTGGAGGTTCAGGGTGAGAGGATACACTCCCTGTTCATTTGAAACAAGGGTTTGTAATCAAGGGATCCTTCGTTTGTAAATTCGAAGGAACGCAGGAACCATAATGTCATTCATTTCTATAGTTGTGTGGGTGTAGGTGATGGGAAACAGTCACAACGACTGAAACAGTAATGCAAACAGAGGTTTGGGGAGGGGGGGCATGGGACCCGCATTCGTCGGTGGCCCCGGGAGGGGGGCCACAAAACCCAAAGTCCCTTCCATCGAATGGTTAGCTTACTTCCTTTAAAATAGAGGTTAGGTTCATGACTTGTGGAGATTACCCTTTTCCAAAATGATGATGCTAATGAATTAATGCTAGTAAAATATATGATGGTACAACCAATTAGAGATTTTGTCGTACATATATTATCATTGTAAAATAAGGTGTGAGTCAATCAGATTTGAGATAAATATTTTAAAACATTTTCAAAAAATAATAAAATTCAATTGCTAATGTTAAAATTTAAAGAAATGTTAAAATATAAAGAAATGTGCAATTGTTTTTGGTCAAAGAAAAGTACTAACTGGTCAAGCAAAAAAATGAATATTTTTCTGCTTTGGGCAGATATAATAATAATGTTAGAAAAATAATTTTGTAGAAAAGTGTGTATATAAGATAAAATCTTAGGAATTGACTAGAAAATCATCTGTTATTTTTCAATGCAGACTTCATTCAATTTTATTCCCCTTTCCCCTTTCTCAAATTTTCCAGTTGAACGTTTTGTGTACTAAGCGTTATCATTTGCTTTATGTATAATTCTTTGAATGTTTGAGTATAGTCATGGGTTTGTCATTGAAGCATGAGGACAGTTGGTGTTAATCGAGTTTATAATGGCCAAACGAAATATCGTTGATATATATATATATAGACAATAGAATTGGAGCAGATGGAGAAAAGGCATCACGAGTTGCTTTTATATTGATGGCCAACCATAATGCAGGTTTTCTAAATGTGAGACTTTGAAATAAAGAACAATATGTAAAATGGGGGCCAGATTCTGAAGAGATTACTGACAGGATATACAAGAATACTGTTGAGCCCCAAAGATGTCCTTCTATTTCACCAAATTTCACTTCAATTCCTTTGTCCTTTATCATTTGCAGGCTTAAAAGATCAATAGGATTAATTAAAGTCACTTTAGGAATGCATATAATGACTGACTTGCTATATTTTTGTGGTTTTGTTGTTGTAGTAATTTTTGACTAGACTCAGCTATAGAATGTAGCCATTCTGCAGCCAGTCACCTATTCCGCAACTATCTTCATGTTTACATAGGTTCCAGGTGTCACTTAGAGGAATAACGCATATGGTTGAATTCCAGACTTCATCTACATCATTCCTTGTCCTCTACGAAGTCTGAGTAAAAATATCCAAGTGTTTATGCATGTGGAAGAAATCAAAACTAAGAGGTAGACTTCTACCGGGACAAGAACTCTACAGATGTCTTCAGCAAGAGTACGAGGCTTATACAAGAGTTCTAATTTGATTTCAATTGGGAAAGACACTTATCCCTATTTCTTCTCAAGGGTAGTTATGTATTTCTATTATAAGAATGACTCGGGAGACTGAGAGACAGTTAGCGAGATTGATGTTTTGTTGTTAGATCTCAAAAGTCCGTAATACTTTGTTTCTGAAATATTTTTCCTTTAATAAAAGAAGTCCAACTTCATTGCATGGTCTGAGGCAATCTTGATGATATTTGTATGCTAATCCGGCGGTAGAGGGCCCCTACTGCCCGATAAGCTCCGTGCATATTGTTTAGATAAGTAACTTTAGCTTTGTTTCATTCCTAATTCAAGAAAATTTTTGAACTCTATGTTTTATGCTAACTTACATTGAATGTTACAGCCAGTTTTATTCTTATGAATTGTTCCAAAATATCACTAACACTGAATGGGAGATAGCTATAATATTTTAGAGATTAGTTGAATTTTAGTTCAGCTGTAATACTCCGGAGGTTAATTGCACTTTAGTTAAGTTCTGTTCACTGTATTTCAAGTTTGATTGATTGCATTCTAGTTCAGTTCTGTTTAATGTATTTTAAGCTTTATTAGTTAGTTGTATTCTAGTTCTGTTCCATTAGACTTCAAGGCCTTCATTATTTACAAACTACTCTTGTTATTAATCTCTTCCAACACATCATCATATGGACAGGAATTAGTGATATTAGTTCGAGGCCTTGACTGTTTTGCAATTTCTTATAATTTTACAAATAGTATTTTTCCAAAACTATTCCAAAAGATTTCTAACTCTCGAATGAGGCTTAGTAGTGACAATTTGAGTTGCAGAATGGATTAATTTCATTGTCATAAGTTAATTTAGAGTAGGGTTCCTTACTATGCTACAGATAATCTTTTCCAATTGTGTTCCAACAAATTTCTAACCATGGATGAGATTTTTGTGATATTGTAAGTTGTTGTTTACTTAGAATAACCTCATTGCATTAAGCTTATCCTTTTCTCAAGATATTCCAAAATACTTCTAATGAATGAATTGGACTGAGTTCATGTTATGGGTTATTTTTTTCTTGTCAAGTTTTGCATTCTTTGTTCTTAAGTGCCATACATAGTTTAGCATAGCCTTTGCTATGTTTTAGTGTGACCAATAACTTCTCTTTGTTAAACACTTAGTTATTTTCCTCTTAGCATAAAAACACAAAACCAAAAACACTATAAAAACACTAAACACAATGAAGTAGGAAGCATATACCTAGGCACATATAGTGCACTTCACTTCAACAGTTTACTAGCCCTGGTTGACAATTTATGACATCAATTTAGGAACACTAAGTTGACCAGACAAATACTACGATAATAAAGGAGTATTTTACTACAGAAGAATATATGTTCAAGAATATAAAAGAAAATGATCCGCAATTATGTGAAGATGAATTTAAGATATGATTTCTTGATAGTTGAATTGTAAATTAAATGTATATTAATGTAGTTATAAATAAAATAGTTGGTAAATGTTGATAGACATCTATTCATACTAAGTATATTTTTATTATAGATTTCAAATAGCTAAAATTTAAAAAATAAAATTTAATAAAATTATAATTTTATTATTATTATTATTATTATTACTAAAAATAATAATTAATATATAATTAAACATATAAATATTCTTAACCATGGAAATTCACCCCACTTTATTATAGGGATTCTTAACCTATTAATAAGCTTTGCTACAATACCATGTATTTTCAATACCACATGCCCAAAATACTATAACTCATTTCATATGACACTTATTCATGTGGACTTTTTTTAATTAATGAATTTAATGAAAATGGGAAAAAACATTTGGAATATTCTATGGAGATTAACTCACTAACATCCACGTAATTATTATCTATAATTAAATTAAAATACTGGAAACTCAATTCCAAAATTGACATATTAGCGTAATAATGATTATATTATGAAATTTTTTATTCATAGTTATCCATGCATCACATGTATACTGCCTTATGTCTTGATTTACACATATTCAACAAAAAGATAGGGACTCATAATGTATTTTTGGATGGGAGTGATTTATTAATGGAGGTAGTATGATGCAAGAGCATCAAAGTTAATTTTCCATTAATCATTTGTGTGATTTAGGGGGTGATATGTTTTAATTATTTATTTAATTATTTTACTCATTTTAAATAAATTAAGAGAGAAAATATAAATGTGAGGATTTTTGTAAATATTCTTTAAATAATTAAGGATATGAGTGGAGTTGAATTAGGTAGATAATCTAGGGATTAGGAATTCCATAAACGAGACTTAGTTGAGTCCAAAATAAGATAAATCTAAATTAGATTTTAGTTGAGATTTGTGTGGAGGAATTTATGGAGTGGAATAAATCCATATTTATGTATAAATAGGAGGGTTGTGTGAGGATGAAAAAACAAGTGAGGAAGTGAGAAATACAGAGAGAGTGAGGAATGGGTTGAGAGCTTGTTGTAAAGGCCCAAGAGCCGAAAGGCTATCCACTGTAATATTTGGCCAAGGAATTTCTTGTATTATTGTATATTAGCATGTTTTTTGTTGTATGGCTCTCTTTTCCTTTATGTATATTTTGAGCTGCATCAAGTGTGTTTTTTAATGAAGAATTAGATGATATTTTTAATGATGAAGGATGCACATGAGTTTTTATATGCCAGGATTTGATTTGACCCAACATCCTGGCATCATTTGGTATTAGAGAAAAGGAGATGAGTTGGAGGATGAGTCTCTCCTATGTTGAGGCTGTTTCGTTTCATTGCTTGTTGAGAGTGAGGAGAGCAAGTCAAATTGCCAGATTAAGAGTTGTTTGAAATATATTGTGGCGCGTTGAGTCTGCAATTTATATTTTAATCTTTCTGTTGTATATTGAGTGTGTGACTGCAGGAACGTAAATGCGTTCACAACAAGAATGCAGACTTGTTTTTGGTGTGTGATCTTAAATTGTGGAGGTTGCGTGAGGGCCTAATGCATTTGGGCAAAGGCAACATCGCGGGTGAAGAAGACATATGACATAAACATCGATGCCAAAATGTAGACACACGAGTAATGTGGTAAATGGGCTAAAAATATATACACCATGAGACATTACCTTCCACGTGATATTGCAGGTAATCCTAACAGGTGAGTGCCGTGCGCAGAACAGGGGTGAGCTGCATAATTGTTTTATCACAAATATTATTTTATAATCTTTGGCATCATTGAATTAGCATCCATGTTAACATAATATGGTGTTAACAGAATTTTGGTGTGGAGAGACCATGGCATAACAACATCTAGCAGTGGCACCACAAGCATATATGCCATGGCATACGTGCCACAAGCGACGTGTTGAATAAATGTGAGCTCGTGCTGCAGAAGGTGTAACATTCGGTAAGCAGTGAAACGTTTCTCACAGACGGGAGTTTGCAACATTATTAAAAGTCTCAGTGTTAACATTGGTAAACTGCATAAGAGTCCACGACAATGATTGAACCCGTCTCAAGCATTGACACCACAGCAGTGACGTGTAAGAGCCATAGGTATGATGTCATAAGACCGCCGATATATGTATGTAGCTGCATCCCTGCGCAAGTCGAGTTATGTAACATGTGTTACGTACAAAAAAGTTTGATAAGTTGAATCCTCTTTAATGGGCAGCACATTTGTTTATTAGTTGGGTTAAATTTTTTATGGCAATGTTGATTGGTTTGTTTAATAGTGGTGTTGGGTTGTGTGAACCGTGGGTTCAACCACAACATGTAGCATCATTTGCGAAGGATATGCCACTTCTTTTTTAAGTAATCTCACAAGGAAGAAGGCATCGCCAAGGCAACAGAAAGAGGCTCACAAAATTTACACGGGCACCTCTAAGTGGTACAGGAAGTAAACACAATAAATAAATAGCTTCTGTGGGAGGAGACAAGATGGTGACAATAGAACCAAAAGTCGAATAAAAATGTAGTGAACAGTGAAGATGGTTTTGAAAACCAACAAGGGTTTTTCGCATAGCTTTGAAGAGGTAAGTGGTAAAAGTTTGAAGTCGTGCGATACAGTTTGGGTGGTGACACCGCACTTTAAAACCAACCATTTCGCATATGATTGAAATCTTTAACTGTCGTGCTATTTGAAATGTGATTTCCGTCGATGTAATGAATGCACATGATGGATGGTGGATAGGTAAGTTGGGATAGCTGTGGACCCAGATTAATGTTGATTGGCATTCATAAAAAACAAATAAGATTGGTGAGTGAATATGAGAAATGAATCAAGGTGAGTTGGTATTAACTGTGGGGCCGATATATAAATTTATTGACATGTTTGTTAACCAAAGAAAATGGATAGTCTCAAATTTGCGAGCAATGCGAGATCGTGGAGTATGAAAGTCTAAGACAGAGGTTTTAATATATAAAGCACGGAGGAATCTTGAAGGTAAGATAACGAAAGTTAGTGTGGCTTATTAATGATTTCTATTATATAAATTATATAATAGAAATAAAGTAAAATGGATAAAAGCATAAGTATATAAATATTATGGTTGGGTTTATAACCATAGGGTTGAAAAAACTGAAAAGCTTCCGCATATGAGGTTTCCTCCATTTGGGGCTTTTAATTAGAAAACAAATTTTATATGTGTAGAATGTGGTTGTGGTAGTCCATGGTTGCATCATTTTGGTATATAAAGAGAAACATGCATTTGTATGTGAGAGGGTTTATTATGCATAGTATGGATTCTTTGCAATTTTGGTTAAATAATTTTGGACCAAAGCTTGTAGTTGGAAAAGGGAGAATTATTTTGATTTGTGTTTTAAGATTGTAAACACAATTTCTTGATGTTGTAAAAACTTTGTGGTGGTATCTAAGGAGGTGATATTCAGGATGGACACAATGTACGATATGTACATCATTCATCGAAGAGGTTGAAATATGAATAGCTTGTTCTCTGTACACAGGTGAAGAGATGTGAATTGATGTTGTATGGTGCATAAAAGTGTAGGGACAATGGTTGCATTAAGATGAAAAACTTATGGGCGTGCGAGTATTTACAGTGACAAAAACGACACAAAAGAATGGAAACCATATAATTGAGATTACGAAGAGAAGGTTTGTTAATAATCTTAACACGAGCATAAGGTATGATAATTTAGAAAGGTATTTTTGAATGTTGAAAAGTGAATGGTTTATTTATTTTCACCATAAAATAAATCTCTGAAAACATGGATTTCATTTCGACTAAAGACTTCAGTATCATGTGAAATGATAATGGGAAACTGATGATTTTTCATAAGAATGAAGTATGATAGAGAATGAAAATTTTTACATCCTAAAAATGTATTAGGGGTGTATGTTCATTGGAGGATTGTATAACTTAAATTAAGTCAAAATATCCACTATCATAATTATTGGGTCAAGCTTGAAGTCAAAACATATGTTAGAGTCAAATGAAAATTTGGATAGTTTGAGTATTTTCGTCCAAGATGAAGAATTGGTTTAAGTCTGAAGTCAAAGAGTTGTAAGCTAAGTCAAGGGTCTGAATGTAATTGGGTGCATGATTGGCAGAGCTAGACACCCAAAGAATTTCTCATTGTAACACATGAATTAATAAAGCAGTGTTTGAAACAAAGTGAAGCAAGAGAATTGCCCAGAGACTGATTCCATGACAAAGAACCAAAAGAGGTCAAGCGTCGGAAGAAAGCTTGCATTGTTGAATGGCAAGTGTGAGGTCTTGCTGAAGAGGGGATTGAATGAAATCCACATGTGAACAGATGAAGTTCATAAAGAAGGGGAAGATGACTGTTGATATTCATTTCCGAAGATCTGATGAAGACCTCAACATAAGGAAGAAGAAGGAAAATTCCAAGGTAAGTGGCATATATGAGCAGTTGACGGATGAAGAGTACGAGTAGGAGAAGGATGAGATAACAATTCAACTTGAATTGTTAATGGAATTGTTGCAGGGAAATGGGAAAGACCATACACATGGTTAGACCATGAGGAAGAAGGCAAAGTGGCAGAGAATACACGCAAAGAGGGAAAAGAAATTAAACATACAGTTGGTAGAAGATCTGAGGAAGCTCAAGCAGATGATAAGGTGTGAAGAACTCAGAGAGGCTGAGTTAAAAATGGATGCTTCCATTTGTGGTGCAGAACAGGATGAAATTCTGGGTGAAGAGATCAATGAGGAAGATCTCATGAACTATTGGGATAGTTCAGAAGAATCTGAAGATGTGTTGGCGAGAGAAGCAGATGAGGCTATGAAGCCTTGTATTTTTAAATCTCACATTTTATGTATGTTTGCAGGATGTGCAGAAGATGGTAGACAGTCAGGTGAAATTGTCACAGAGAAGAATGAAACTCTTGAGGTGAAGTTTGATGGATAATGCCTTTCAGTAGAGGAAGGTACTGATTTTTTGCAACAGGAAGAAATCACAAATGAATTCTTGTTTGGGGTAAGATAGCCAGTTGAAGTTGTTATGGAGCAGAAACATACTGGAAATTTCGAAGAGATATTCCAGGGAGGTAAACAAATGGATTTGTTTAGTGAATTTGCTGACATAATTTTACCATGTGATGATACAGGAACCAGGAAAACTCAGGAAGATTGCCAAAAGAAGAATGACGCTGGGAATGAAGGTTGTGATGAAGTGCTGGAAAGATTTCACATGGAAATCGAGTTCTTGGAACGATGGCTTAAGGAACCTGAGGGAGAAGTGAAGCTCGCAGAAACTGATCCAGAAGAAATTGCAGTTACTATGCCTGATAGGGATGAAATGTTTTTAAAATTTATGGAGTTGAATGAATGTTATAACTTTTCAAATAATGATGTAACTGTAGGTACAGAAAATAGCATTAAAAAATATGATGTCAATATCAGAGAAATTGAGTAGAAATTATTTGGATTTGAGATGGAAGATCAGAAGCAGTAAGAAAATTATGTCCGTAGAGACATAAAGGAGATAGAAATAGTGAACCAATAAGATAAATATGGAAGCAGCTAGTAGTTCAAAACAGAATCTATTGAAGTCCAAAAAGTAAATTATGGGAGATTGGTGATTGAAGCATCAAAAGAGACCGAAAGGTCTTATCTTTTTAAAAGTAACAGTTTGTTGGTGAATGCAGGTACAACACTAGACAAGAAAGTTGTTTCTTTAAATGTTCGAAAATTAAATATTACAGAGCAATGCAACACATAAAATATGCGGAAAATACAAGCACAAAAAACACATAAAACTAGAGAGACACATATATACGTGGTTCACCCACTTTGGGCTACATCCACCCCGAAAAGCCAGTCCTTACTTTCTATTATCCAGCAAAATGAAGAGACAAAACCTAAAGCAGATCCGTTGTAATATCCTCTGTTCTCTCTCACAATCTCCCTCTATGTTTCTGGCTCCGAGAATACACACACCATACACAGCCATAATACAATACCCTCATAAAAGCGAGGGGTTTCCTTCTAGGGAAAAAAACCCTAATCTAAACATAACTTCTACCATCAAATCATCCGCCTATGAACGACCCAGATTCACTAGAAATTACTATACTTTTACAAGGCAATTTTACATATGTTTTTAGCTTCGAGGGCGTTGCCGCCGAAACCCCTACTAGGGGGGGGGCTCCAAAAAGCGCTGTCGCCCCCCCTAGACCCCCCACGACAACGATTAATTACGGGCGGCATTGCTGCCCCTTTTAAGGTACAAGGGTCCAATGCTGTGATACAAAGTAAACAAGATAATCAGGCTCCACACCCAACAATCTCCCACTTGGAGACTGATTGTAGCAACTCCACCGCTGCTTCATTTGCTGTACAATGACTCCTCTTTGGACCTGACTATTCCTCATATTCATCGTCATCCTTGAAGACCAATTGAAACTGAGTACATTCTCAGTTTCTCCCTGGTTACAACTTTTGTTAGCATATCTGCAGGATTTTGGCTAGTGTGTATCTTTTCCAACTTCAACTCTCCATCTTCCAATACTGACCGTATGAAATGGTACTTGAGATGTATGTGTTTAGTTTTGGAATGAAATGCTGAGTTCTTTGCAAGATGAATGGAACTTTGGCTATCACTTTATAACGTGCCCATATCATGCTTCTTACCCAATTCATCCATAAAACTTTGTAACCAAATTATTTCTTTACTAGCCTCTGTAGCAGCAACATACTCGGCTTCTGTTGTTGAAAGTGCAACAACACTTTGGATTTTTGAAACCCAACTGACAGTTGTTCCACCTACAATAAATACATATCCTTTAGTGCTCCTCTTGTTATCTCTGTCACCTACCATATCTGCATCAACATATCCCTATAGAGAAATGTTTGAACCACCAAAGCATAATGCTTGATTTGTGGTACCTCTCAAATATCTGAGAATCCATTTTACTGCCATCCAATGTTTTTTTCCCGGATTATTCATGTACCTGCTTACAACTCCCACTGCATGTAAAATATCAGGCCTTGTGCAAACCATTGCATACATTAAGCTTCCAACTGCTGATGCATATTGAACTTTAGACATATAGTCCATTTCTTCTTGGATCTTGGGGCACATCTCCTTACTAAATTTGAAATGGCTAGCAAAAGGTGTACTAACTAGTTTTGCATTTTGCATATTAAATCTTTTCAACACCTTTTTTATGTACTCATTCTGAGACAATGTTAATTTGCGATTTTTCCTGTCTCTAGTTATCCTCATACCAAGGATTTGTTTTGCAGCTCCCAAATCCTTCATTGCAAATGAATTTTCTAATTTTCTTTTGAGCACATTTATTTCCTGCATGTTAGACCCTGCAACAAGCATGTCATCTACATACAATAACAATATAATATAGTTGCCATCATTTTGCCTTTTTAGATAAACACAATGATCAGAGTGACATCTAGTATAACCTTGTTCAGACATAAACTTGTCAAATTTTAAATACCACTGCCTTGGAGCCTGTTTTAAGCCATACAAGCTCTTCTTTAACCTGCACACCAATTTTTATTTCCCTTTTACCTCATATCCTTCTGGTTGCTACATGTATATCTCTTCCTCCAAATCTCCATGGAGAAATGTTGTCTTTACATCTAACTGTTCAAGATGTAAATCTTCCGCTGCTACAAGACTTAAAATAGTTCTGATTGAATTCATTTTAACAATAGGAGAAAATATTTCATCAAAATCAATACCTTTCTTCTGTGCAAACCCCTTCACCAAAAGTCTAGCTTTGTACCTCTATTTTCCTCCATCTTCTTCCTTCAGCCTGTAAACCCATTTATTCGATAGTTTAGTTTTACCTGCAGGCAACTTGACTAAGTCCCAAGTCTGGTTATGCATTAAGGAGTCCATCTCTTCTTCCATGGCTAGCTCCCACTTCTTCCTGCTTTCAACCTGCATTGCTTCTTCATAACATTCAGGTTCACCAGAATTAGTCAGAAATAAATAATATAATGAAGGAGAGTATCGTTCAGGGGGTCTACTTATCCTGGTAGATCTTCTAACACCACTTTCAGGTGTTTGAGGTGCCTGTTGCTGTTGTGGTGGTTGCTGTTGCTGTGGTTGTTGATTATTATTATTATTTTCAGGCACCTTTACTTTTTCAGTTATCTCATCAAGAACTGTGTATTCCTTGCTTTCTTTTTCCTGTTTCTTTTCCTGCAACTGATTCTTATACAAGACCTTTTCATTGAATATTACATCTTTGCTCCTAATGATTTTGTGATTTTCATAATCATATAAGTGATAACCAAAATCATTAGCACCATATCCAATAAAGGTACATTTCTTTGATTTTTCCTCAAGCTTTGTTCTATTTTCTTTTTTAATATGGACAAAGGCCTCACAACCAAAAGGCTTTAAAAAAGAGTAGTTTACCTTTTTACCTGTCCATGCTTCCTCTGGAATACCACCATCCAAGGAACTTGAAGGCCCTCTGTTTATTAGATAAACAGCAGTATCTACAGCATCTGCCCAAAATTGTAAAGGCAATCCTGCATGCAATCTCATGCACCTTGCACGCTCCATGATTTTTCTGTTCATCCTTTCTGACACACCATTTTCTTGTGGTGTTCTTGGAACTGTCTTCTCTCTACGAATTCCATGCTCTGAACAGTGCCTATCAAACTCTTTGCTGCAATATTCACCTCCATTGTCTGATCTGAGACACTTCAACTTCTTTCCTGTCTCAATCTCAACCAAAGCTTTCCATTTCTTGAAAGTATCAAATACATCAGATTTATTCTGAATACGATAAATCCATGTTTTTCTAGTTGCATCATCAATAAAAGTAACATAATAACGAGAGCCACCGAGAGATGATACCTGAGCAGGTCCCCATACATCTGTATGCACAAGCTCCAATTTTTCGCTCTTCTTTTCTTTCCCAACTCTGAGAAATCCGACTCTCTTTTGTTTTCCATAAATGCAATTCTCACAGAAATCCAAATCAACATTCTTCAAACCTGGCAAAAAATTTCTTGAGTGAAGAATCTTCATCCCCTTCTCACTCATGTGTCCGAGCTTATGATGCCATAATGCTGCATCTGCTCCTTCGGAAGTTAAAGCATTAACAGAGTTAGAAATACCATTGCATAAATACAATGTACCAACCTTTTCACCTTTTGCTATTACCAGGGCTCCTTTGGTGACCTTCCAAGTTTTATCTGTGAAAGTTGTCACACAACCTTCACTGCCTAACTGCCCTGTTGAAATCAAATTTTTCTTCAGATCTGGAACATGCCTTACCTCCTTTAGTAGCCATTGGTTTCCATTCTATTGTTTTACAAGAACTTTACCCATTCCAACAATTTTACAGGGTTTATCATCACCCAAACGAACTTGTCCAATATCTCCTTGAACATAGTCATGAAAATATTTCTCATCAGGTGTGGCATGGAATGAAGGCCCTGAATCTACAACCCAAGAATCAGTAACATTTTCGAAAGAAAGAATCAAAGCATCTTGTAACACATCACCTGTCACATTTGCTTCATGATTGTTTTCTTGCTGTGTGTCTCCTTTTCCCTTCCAAGATCTACAATCTTTCTTTAGGTGTCCTCTCTTTCTGCATTTCTAGCACACTATCCCCGGTCTAGACTTGGATATGCATTTTATTGATTTACTGCGATATCCCAAGCTCTTTCCTCTTTCAATTCTCCTTCCCCTAGACTCTGCACTCAAAGAATTACTTGATGTCTCACTGGAGCTTTTGCGTCGAATTTCCTCGCTAAGGATAGCACCGACAACATCATCAAACTTTAAAGTACTAGATCCAGAGACAGAGTTACTAATGGCCATAACTAAACCATTCCAGCTTTCTAGCAATGAGCACAGAAATAAAATATCCCTAACTTCATCATCAAATTTTACCCCTACAGAACTTAACTAACTAGTAACTGTATTAAAATCATTTAAATGGTCTGCAATAGATCCACCTTCCGACATCTTCATATTAAATAGTCGTTTCATAAGAAATACCTTGTTTGAGGCCGAGGGTTTTTCATATAGTTTCGCCAACGTCTGCATCAAACCCTCTGTTGTTGTTTCCTTTAAAATATTTAAGGCAACTGATGCTGCAAGGCACAACCGTATTGTTCCGAGTGCCTTTCTATCGGGAATGTTCCATTTTGCGTCTATCATGGCCGTCGACTTCTTTGTTTTTCCGCTCAATGGTAGGTATAGATCTTTCTGATACAGATAATATTCCATCTGCATCTTCCACATCTGGAAGTTTTGGCCATTAAATTTCTCGACCCTAAACTTACCATCTTCCGCCATTGCTCCCACTCGAACCAGGAACCCTTCTTTCCTGCGAGTTTATCAGCCAAATAGACCTTCGGCTTTGATACCAGTTGTTCGAAAATTAAATATTACAGAGCAATGAAACACATAAAATATGTGGAAAATACAAGCACACAAAACACATAAAACCAGAGATACACAGATATATGTGGTTCACCCGGTTTGGGCTACGTCCACCCCGAACAGCCAGTCCTTCATTTCTATTATCTAAAAAAATGAAGAGACAAAACCTACAATAGATCTGCTGTAATATCCTCTGTTCTCTCTCACAATCTCCCTCTCTGTTTCTCGCTCCGAGAATACACACACCATACACAACCGTAATACAATACCCTCATAAAACGAGGGGTTTCCTTCTAGGGAAAAAAACCCTAATCTAAACATAACTTCTAGCATCAGATCATCCACCTATGAATGGCCCAGATCATCCGCCACCCCCCCCTGGACCCTCCATTGCAGCGATTAATTACAGGCGGCGTTGCCGCCCCTTTTAAGGTACAGGGGTCCAATGCTGTGATACAAAGTAAACAAGATAGTCAAGCTCCATACCCAACATTAAAAGCAATCAAGGACTATAGTTTTAATCAAGAAGGAGTTCTTGATTATTCTTCATTGCGGAAAATTAAGTGTTCAACTTAGTTGGAAACTAAATAATTCGACAAAGAGGAATTACTTTGAGGAATTGGCAAAAGGAAGTGTTCGAGAAGCCGATGGAATCCGATTGACAGAGTGAATGGTGAGTTACCAAATTGAGTTGATACTTTGAAGGACCAGCGACACAACAAAGTTTGGAATCTTGGAGGGAGAAAGTCATCAGGACTTGTGGCTGTCACAATATTACAGAAAAGCGACAGACCTCATAGACAGGAGTCTATGGAAACTTCTCTACATGGGGAGTCTGATGCAGAAACATCAAAGCTAAATTTCCATTAATCATTTGTGTGATTTATGGGGTGAGATGTTTTAATTATTTTACTCATTTTAAATAAATTAAGAGAGAAAATATAAATGTGAGGATTTTTGTAAATATTCCTTAAATAATTAAGGATATGAGTGGAGTTGAATTAGGTAGGTAATATAGGGATTAGGAATTCCATAAATGGGACTTAGTTGAGTCCAAAATAAGATAAATCTAAATTAGATTTTAGTTGAGATTTGTGTGGAGGAATTTATGGAGTGGAATAAATCCATATTTATATATAAATAGGAGGGTTGTGTGAGGATGAAAAAACAAGTGAGGAAGTGAGAAATACAGAGACAGTGAAGAATGGGTTGAGAGCTTGTTGTAAAGGGGCGAGAGCCAAAAGGCTATCCATTGTAATATTTGGCCAAGGAATTTCTTGCATTATTGTATATAAACATGTTTTTTGTTGTATGGCTCTCTTTTCCTTTATGTATATTTTGAGTTGCATTAAGTGTGATTTTTTATGAAGAATTAGAGGAGATTTTTAATGACGAAGGATGCACACAAGTTTTTATATGCTAGGATCTGATTTAACCCAGTATCCTGGCATCATAATCACATGAAAGTCAAATTTTTCATTCTAGAGTGATCATGGACACCAATAATGACTAGTGAAGGTACCATTGAAGAGTAGAGAAAATTAAGGTTTCAAATTGATGTCAAAACACCAAGAATTTTTTTTATGGATAATAGAATGGGTTGTATTGTTTTTAATTGGATGTGACATGTGTGATTGGTCTTCATTGTTGAACTAGTTCTCTAAAGTTGTAATTGAGGAAGTCGTCTGTGGGAAAAAATGAAGAAAATTGATGCTTTGGTAATGTGAAAGTTTATTTTTATGTCTTGGAGTCATGAGTAAAAGTATTGAGCCTTATTAAGCCTACTTATCTCAATATAATATAGTTATTTTTTGTTAGAATTTGCAACTCTAACAAATGAAAGGTAAAACTTGGAGATATAATACATTCATTGAATGTAGATGCCAAAGACAAGGAAAACAAGTACCCATGTTGTAAGCAACTGTGGAGGAAGACGATATTCATGTGATTATATTAGTATTTCTTGTTGATGTATGTAGTAGTGTTGCAATGTTTTGTTATGTAAGATGTAACAACCCTAGGTTTATTTTCCATGTAAATGGAATGACACTATAGAGGAAAAAATAAGACCAAGGTCATGGTACACATATTCCAAGCTGAATGAAGGGACAAACATTATAGTGCACATCACTTGTGGTTAAATAATGGCTATGGAAATTGGAAAAGGCATTAGCAAAGAAAAAATGAAATAAATGGGGAATAATTAAAAGGAATAAAGGAAAATTATAGAAAAAGAATATGAAGAGACACAAATATGCATGCAAGGGAAATTAGAGAGAAAATAAAGGAAAATAAAAGAAAAATGAAAAGGAAAGGAAGAGGCGCCAGACATAAATGATAAAATGGCATCTAGGAAACATTTGACATATTTTGATCACTTTTAGAAATAGAGCTCTAGGAGAAGAGAGAGAGAAAGTACTTGGACACAAGCAAGCAAGAAAAGGACAAGCAAGGAAAGCAAGGAGTGCAAAGAGAATATTGGAAGAGCAACTATAACAAGAAGATTTTGTAGGTAACAGGCTGCATGTGTGATTTACTTATTTGGATTTGAATGCATGGTGCAGGCATTTGGTTTACATGATTGCTTGTTGTCATTGACATAGGATTTTACTAGATTGACAGTGGTTTCAACCTTGCCTTTTCATTTCCTAGATAGCCATGTGGTGATGGGATTCATTCTTGGTTGAAATTTGGATTGACAAAATATTTTGGATGCGGGTGAGGTAGACTCAGGTAAATCCCAAGGGTTGGGGGTGGGGATTTTTTCTCCTACAAGCCCTTGACATGTGGGTGGGGACATGAAAATTCCTCTAGGTATGGTGAAGGAATTCAAAATCATCCAAGCTTTTTTTGATTTTGTGATATCTGCACTGGTTTAAGTGAGGTCACAGTGACTTGAGGGTGGAGGTGGTTTAACGTCTGGAGTCATTTTTTGGTCATATTTGGTTTATCCTATGAGAACCCACATTCATGCTTGGAATATGACACGACAATGATTGGCTAAAATAAATATTTGGTTCAACCCAATCTATGGTTGGGTCGTATGTGGAAGTCCTTGACTTGGTTGGAATTTTCATATGTATTTATGTGTTCAATCTTATCGAGAATAATGAGCACAAGTATTGGCTTTTGTGTTGATTTTATGATTGATTTTTCATGGCTTAATTTTGGTTAATTTCTACTTGCATGGATGATATATTGTGCTCTTTTTATGGATCAATTCCATGGTTTGATAGGTTTAGGGTTATCTTAAATGAATGCATAGGATAATCTGTGTTATGCAGCTAGTGAAAGAGTGCAAAAATCCTTCTTGATGATTCTTTGATGAAGCTAAGTATTTATGGCCTACAAGTACCTTGACCATAAAGTGTTTTTGTAAATTATTTTCATGTATTTTGTTAGTATGAATTCTTCGTCGAAGTGTACGAAAAAGAACCACTTTAGCTACGCATAACTAATAGCCCTAACAACAATAGAGGCTGCCAAACATCTTCAGATCTGCGATTAGTAGTTAAAATGCTACAACAAACAGATCTATAAATGGAAAGACATTAAGCAGTAAAGTAAAGAGTTTGCTCCATGCATCCAACAAACAAGACAAGAACACGATTTTTTGAATGAATTTTTATATTACAGGGCACCTGGGAGGAAATAAGAAGGTGTATCCAGATCTCCTCAATGGGATGGGTTCTTTGTAGTCCTCAGCACTTCAGATCTAAGCTTTCTCTCTCTTGTAGATGTAGAAAACCCAATGCAGAAAGTAGAGCTCAATGGGAGAAAAATGGTAGAAAATGAGACCAAGTGTATAGATCCAGAGTGATCTAATAGGCAATAAAAGGTGAAGAATGATGGGGAAAACCCTCCTATTTATAACAAAATATTGGGTCATTCTAGATCTTGGTGCATGATTAAAATAATGTTAATCAAATCTAGATCCACCTCTACGGAATATTTTATTATTATTTGTTGGAGGGAAAGGGTGTTTGATTTGGGTCAAATCCCTTGATTAGTGAAGAATAAATAAATAAATGATTTATTTATCTTTTTAAGGAAGTGGTTGGGATATAATCAAATAAATAATGATTTAGTTGATTAATGGTGGTTGATTTGGTCATATTTAACAAGGAATATTATTTAAATAATTATTCCTAGAAAATAATAAGATAACTATGGGTTTATCTCATTAATTTCTTTGTTTTTTGGGTTAAACATGACTGGGAATAATAATTAAATTGTGGTTTAATTAATTATTCCTTTTGGGGTTTCCTAATTATCATAGTGAAAGCAGTTTTACTTGGGGTAAAACTGGTCTTACATGGTGTACTTGGGTCCATCTAATGATGAAAGGTTAGATGACCAAAAAATGGTGTAACATATTTTATAAGTCTGAGTAGGAATTGAGTCAACATTTTTTTAGTAATGAATCATGTAGGTGATTAAGTTTATTCTCGATAATTCTGGGCATTTGTGGGCAGTTGGCCTAGAAATGGACCCAAAAATATAGATAAGGGTTTCTAGTCGCACTCGCTGAATTGGGAAATTTTGTTTTTGACCACACAGAGGAAGGTCTGTGTGTGCCGATAGAGACTTCTGATCGCATGCACAAATTTGTATGTGTGCGACTGGACTGTAAATTCAAGAAAAAAGAAAGTTCCAACTCAACGTTAGATCACCCTTGGATGTTGTATGACATCTGGGTGATCAAGTGTCCTTGAGAGGTTTCAATAAGTTTCCCATTGGTAGAACCCACTTCCACTAGAACTTGGGTGGCAGATCATGTTATAGTAACTATCAGCTCATGTTTACCTTGGAGAGCTTGTAAAAGTGGGTAAATGTGGGGTGGGGTTTTTTATATGGTGGTATTAGAGCAATTTCATTCCCTGTAAAAGTTTCTCTGGTATCGGTGTCATAGAGTGGTATCAAAGAGAGGTTTACAATATTAGCCCTCGAGGTTCATGAATATGTTTATGGTTAACATGCATGTAGTTGTTACAATTTTTCATTATTATCATGCATGAAGCATGATGTTGATATGATGTTGTTATTATTATATATTGTGCTAATCTGGACTGATTTGTGCAGATGCAATAGCCTCCTCTGAGATACATTGAGGTATGATTTTGATTATATCTTCTATTTTGTTTATATAACATGGTATTTTTGCAGGAAATAGTGTTGAGATTCAACAAGATGATGAGCTTAGTGAAAAGAGTCTCCTTCACTAAGTGGGCCCGCAGGCTATTTTTGGCACAAGTCTATTTTTAGACATGATGATCGTATTTTAGAAGTTGCAGGATGCTATTTGTGGATGGTTGATCAAGTTGGAAAAATAGATGAAATTCTATTTTATAATATTGGGCGAAGTATATTTATAGATTGTCAATCTAAAAATAGATGCATGTCGATTATTATTAGCTCTTAATAATAATCAGACTCTAAACATCAACTTATTCTCTTAGAGCACTTCAGTTCAGTGCATAGATGTGGCACAACAGTTGACAGAAGGAATTATGCAATTCCTAAGGGTTTACTGGAGCTAATGCATGAAGGACTTAGTTAGAAATCAAGTGGCATAGTTATGACACAGTTGGAAGAAGTAGTTATGGAGTTGTATTCAGTTTAACTCAGTTAGAATCAATTGAGCTAGTTGTATCTAGTCTAACTGATTGACACACTAGTGAGAGTGGAGTAAATTAATTAGTTAATTAATTCAAAAATAATAACTCATTAATCAACTGAAAAATACAACAGTTAACTACAGTGCATGGAAGTTTCAGTGGAGACCAGTGAAGAGATAGGTGAAAGGGCAAGATAGACTATATTTTGTGACTATAGTGATGCATTTATTGCATCAAAAACTCAGTGGAGATGCCAACGAGGATTGCAAAGTCAAGGATGGTGTAATTATAATTCATTTAGAGCTATTCTTCAACAGAGATTTCGCAGTGGAGGCAGGCTAGCAGGTGGCAAATATTGGTGCATGGATTTGCAAGATTGGGCCTGATTAGTGTATGACAATTTTACTGTACTGAGAGCTTGTGACAAGATTTGTATGTTTGTATGAGATTTTCATATGATCTCCATGTTACATAATATATAGTTGGGGTTTTTAGCTTCAGGCTTTCCTGGTTAAAAACTTTGTTATATGCGATTGAATATTTTTGTTTATGCTTCACATGTGTGTGCAATTAATTTTTCCGCAAAAGATTAACAAAAGGAATAGATTCAATATCTTGCATAAAGTTAAATAGTGTGAGATCAGGTGGATCTTGGAAATATGAATGCTTAGTGCATATAATTTCTACATGGTATCAGAGGATCATTGATTGAAGATTACAATTGTGAAGTGATTTTGTGCTGGTGGACAATTCAAATTTTCTACAGAATATTCTTGGTGCAGAAATCGAGTATACATTGAAATGTCTTTCAATGAGTTGAGATTAAAGCATGACCTTGATGGGAGCTTGAATTACATAGCCTAGAAGGACAGGATGGAGGTGGTGCTGGAGGATAATGGGCTGAAGGAGTTCATCGATAGCGATGTTCCTAAGCCGGGATCTAGCGATGCTGCATTACTTGACGCATGGAAAAAGAAGACTGCAAAGACGAGGAGGATTATGTTGGAAGGTGTGAATGAACATATTGTGTCCAGCCTTCATGGGAAAGCCACTCCATTCTTAATGTGGAAGGCTTTGAAATATTTTTTCCAAAGCAAAAGTGACCAGAGGAAGTTGACGCTTAAAGACAAGCTCAAAAAAATAAAAATGGAAAAAGGCGACAGTATTCCAAAATACCTCATTAAGTTTGTCCACTATAGGGATGAACTAGGAAGTGTGGGGGTTACTGTTGATGATGAATACTTGGTGAGCTTTGCTCTCCTTGGGATTTCGAAGAGTTGGCATAGCTACGAAGACTCTGTCAATGGATGGGAGAAACTGTTGGGATGGGAGCGACTTTGGTCGGATCTTGTGCAGGAGGAGATAAGGCGGGGTACCAGGGATGGATCTTCATTGAATAATGAAGATGAAGAGAATTGCGCTTTGGCTGCCAAAGAAAGGAAAGGGAAGGGGAAGAAATATTCTTCAAAATCCAGTGCTAAAGGTAAGAAGAAGGATTTGTCCAAAGTGAAGTGTTTTCACTGTCACGAGCATGGACATTTCGCCACTAACTGTCCACAGAAGAAGAAGAATAAGCAGGCTGATGGATCTGCAGCTAGAGAAGCCTTAGCCTTGCAATTTGAGCTGGATTTTTCCTTGATCGCATGCTTGGTTTCAAGCTGCATGGGATCGGTGTGGTATCTTGATAGTGGTGCGTCTTTCCATATGACGTGAGACAAAGAGTTTTTTAGTAACTTGGAGGAGAAGGACCTCCAGATGCATATAGAGATGGGCGACGATGGTCGGTACAGTGTGACTGGCATTGGGACCATTAACTTTGAGAGGGAGTCTGGTAATCCATTCTTGTTGAAGAATGTCATGCATGTTCCAGGTCTGAAGAAGAACTTGCTCTCAGTCGCAATGCTGGAAGACAAGGGTTATGATGTTTTTTTCAGTGAGGGAAAATCCTTCCTTCGACATAAAAAAACGGGTCAAACCAAGAAGAAATGGGTTCAAATTAAGAATATCTACAAGCTGGAGGTAAATGGCTGCACTGCAATGGTGGGCAAAGCAGAAGACGTGGTGAGCTGGGATGAGGGCGAATTATGGCACAGGAGATTGGGCCATCGTCACCATGGCGCTTTGAAGATTTTGCAACAAATTTATACTGGACTTCCTAAGGGTACTCTTGTGCAGTCAGATCAGTGCAAAGGATGTACAATGGGTAAGTTTGTGAAGACCACCTTTCATGAGAAGGAGAATCGTGCTTTGGTGATCCTGGAGATAATTCACACAGACGTGTGTGGACCATTCTCGGTTGCTTCAACAACAAAACACAGGTTTTATGTGATATTTTTTGATGACTATTCTAGTAGATGCTGGATATTCTTCATGCAGAAGAAGAGTGAAACGTTCTCAAAGTTCTGTGAGTTCAAGGCATTGGTGGAGAAGGAGTTGGGGAAGCAAGTGAAAGCTCTACGGAGCAATAATGGTGGTGAATACATCTTGGGAAAATTCAAAGACTTCTATATCAAAGAAGGAATTCAAAGAGAACTCATAGCGCCTCATAAACCACAACAGAATGGGGCCGCGGAGAGAAAGAACAGAATGATTGTGGGTGTTGCACGAGCGATGCTGCATGACCAGGGCCTACCAATGCACTTGTGGGCGGAAGCATGCAACACTGCGGTTTATGTGCAAAACTGTTGTCCTCATAGAGTACTTGGCATGAGTACACCCAAAGAAGATTTTACTGATAAGAATATTGATATTTCTCATTTGAAGATTTTTGGCTCACTTGTTTAAATTCATGTGACGAAGGACGCCAGGAAAATACTGGAGTCGACTGCAGAAGTTGGGATATTTGTGGGGTACATAGAAACACCTCATAGCTATCGTGTGTATTTTCCATACAGTAGAATGACTGTTGTGCGACAGGATATAAAATTCAATGAGGTGAAAGCCATGAATTTGTCGCTTGAGAGGGAGCTACACTTGCATGCGGAGGAGGAAATCCTTGTTCCCAAAGATGAGCCTCTGGATGTGGATCAGCCACAGGAGGAGATTCATGGAGTGGAGGAGTGCACTCATACAGAACCAAACATCAGACAAGGTAGAAAGCGTACCACAGAAGTTGAGAGACTGAAGCTTGATGCGGCATAGAATGTAGGAGTTCCTACATCACAACGCAGATAGAGACAATCACCTGACTGATATATTGGATACATGGCTCTTATGAGCAAGTGTATTGTGACAGAGCCATCTTCTTTTGAAGAAGCAGTGTAGGAGCCCACATAGGTAGATGCCATGTTGGAGGAGTATGACTCCATTGTCAGAAACAATGCTTGGGAGATTGTTCCAAGGCCAATGGGAAAATTAGTTGTAGGATCAAGATGGATCTACAAGGTAAAGCAAGCTGCTAATGGGAGTGTCGAGAAGTATAAGGCAAGATTTGTTACCCAGGGCTTCTCACATATTCAGGGGATTGACTATGAAGAAACCTTTGCAATTGTTGCACGGTATTCTTCCATACGGACCATCCTTTATCTTTCAGCGTAGATGGGTTGGCACATTCATCAGATGAATGTGAATACTATGTTCCTTAATAGGATCATTGAGGAAGAGGTGTACATTGATCATCCTGAAAGATTTGAGATCTTCAACAGCGAGTCGCATGTGTGCAGGCTCAAAAGAGCGTTGTATGGGCTCAAACAAGCACCACAGGCTTGGTACACTCGGATTGACAGCTATTTCACTGGACTTGGCTTCACCAAGAGTGAGGAAGATGCAAACCTGTACCAGACTGTGGTTGAGGGTAAGATTTTAATCATTGTACTTTATGTTGATGATTTAATACGAACAAGTGATGAGTAGTTGATACACTCATGCAAGGAAGATCTTGCAAAGGAGTTTGAGATGAAGGATTTAGGCCTCCTTCATTATTTCCTTGGATTGGAAATATGGCAGTGGGAAGTTGAACTATTTGTGTCTCAAGGCAAGTATGCCTGGGAGATAATGGAGAAGTTTCACATGCAAGGCTGCAAGCCTATCGACAATCCTCTTCCAGGAAATTGGAAGAAAGAGGATGCTACATTGGCAGAGGTAGTGGATGCCACTATTTATCGATAGTTAGTGGGTTCGCTCATGTATTTAGTCAATACAAGACCGGACATATGCTATGCAGTGAACTAGCTTTCACAAGTGATGGTTAAGCCTACCAAGCTCTTTTGGAAGGCAGGCAAGCATGTCCTGAGATATCTCAGGGGCACATCTGAGTATGGTTTATGGTATAGACATACAGATGAGGGGAAGTTGCATGGCTTCATGGATGCAGATTGGCAGGAAGCCCAACAGATAGAAAGAGCACATCAGGAGGGATTTTCAGTATCGTATCTATGGCAGTTTCTTGGTACAGCAGGAAACAAATATCATTGGTACTCAGTTCAATGGAAGCGGAATACATGGCAACAAGTTTAGCTACATGTGAGGCTATCTGGATGAGGAAGATCCTGGTTGGTTTGTTCGGTTCACATTTAGATCCCACGGTGATTCATTGTGATAATCAGAGTTGCATTAAACTCTCGGTTAATCCTGTGTTTCATGATAGATCTAAAAATATTGATATATGGTATCATCATATCAGAGATTGTGTGCAACGGAAGATCATGTTGCTTCAGTACATTCCCACGGAGGATCAGGATGCAGATATTTTGACGAAGGCACTCACCAGGAGAAATTTCGAATACCATAGAGGCAGGATTGGGGTGAAGGATAATCCCTATCTCGTTGAGAGGGAGAGTTGAGATTCAACAAGATGATGAGTTTAGTGAAAAGAGTCGTCTTCACTAAGTGGGCCCGCATGCTATTTTTGGTGCAAGTCTATTTTTAGACATGATTATCGTATTTCAGAAGTTGCAGGATGCTGTTTTTGGATGGTTGATCAAGTTGGAAAAATAGATGAAATTCTATTTTTATAAAATATTGGGCGAAGTCTATTTATAGATCGTCAATCTAAAAATAGATGCATGTCGATTATTATTAGCTCTTAATAATAATCAGACTCTAAACAACAACTTATTCTCTTGGATCACTTCAGTTCAGTGCATAGATGTGGCACAGCAACTGATAGAATTAATTATGCAATTCCTAAGGGTTTACTGGAGCTAATGCATGAAGGACTTAGTTAGAACTCAAGTGGCAGAGTTATGACACAGTTGGAAGAAGTAGTTATGGAGTTGCATCCAGTTTAACTCAGTTAGACTCAGTTGAGCTAGTTGTATCTAGTATAACTGATTGATGCACTAGTGAGAGTGGAGTGAATTAATTAGTTAATTAATTCAAAAATAATAACTCATTAATCAACTGAACAATACAACAGTTAACTACAGTGCATGGCAATTTCAGTGGAGACCAGTGGAGAGATAGGTGAAAGGGAAAGATAGACTATATGTTGTGACTATAGTGATGCATTGATTGCATTACACACTCAGTGGATATGCCAATGAGGATTGCGCAGTCAAGGATGGTGTAATTCGAATTCATTCAGAGCTATTCTTCAACAGAGATTGCGCAGTGGAGGCATGCTAGCAGGTGGCAAATATCAGTGCATGGATTCGAAATATTGGGCCTGATTAGTGTATGACGATTGTATTGTACTGAGAGCTTTTGATAAGCTTTGTATGTTTGTATGAGATTGTCATGTGATCTCCATGTTACATAATATATAGTTGGGGTTTTCAACTTCAGGCTTTCCCGGTTAAAAAATGTGTTATGTGCGACTGAATATTTTTGTTTATGCTTCACATGTGTGTGCAATTAATTTTTTCACAAAATATTAACAAGTGGAATAGATTCAGTATCTTGCATAAAGTTAAATAGTGTGAGATCGGGTGGATCTTGGACATATGCATGCTTAGTGCATAAATTTCTACAAATAGAAGGCCAAAGATGTAGATAAAAATGGTGGACTACAGTTCACATGCTTCCCCATACAAGCCTGATGTGAAATTAGTAGAATGGGAAAAGCCATTTGAGAAACAAGGAGAGAAATATTATCATGATCTAGCAGATACACTAAGTGTAAGGGAAGATATTAGAATTTGCAAGGAAGATAACAACAGGTTGACTTAGGCACAAGAAATACTTGCAAAGGCTCGATAAAAGCAAGTTTAAGTCAATGAAGTGATTCTTCAAAGCCTTCCCGAGTTGCAAAAGCAGGGACAATTGGGGATCAATCATGGAGATAGGAAGGAGGAGAAGACTAATGTGACATATGGTAGAAGGTCTCAGAGGAGGCATAGGTTGGATGGGGATGAGATGGTGAAGAGTGACAGAATCTTGGATACACCTAACAAGAGGAAGATAATGCATGGGTTTTATTCCAGTTCTTCTTTCAGGAGACATCATTGCCATCACTGCCAACATCATAAGAGGAGTGAGTATTTTCCAGAGGAGTTTAACAAAGTCAAGCCTCCTACTTTTGATGGGGAAATGTAGAAGTCAAAATATGCAGAAGCATGGATGCTTGGGATGAGGAAATTCTTCAAATCGCATGACTACTCAGAGAACATGAAATCCAAGATATATACCTTCAGTATCAAGGGAAAGGCGGATATTTGGTGGGAAGATGTTAAGAATTTCAAATGAATTAGAGAAGAGAAGTTGAAATAGGATTAGTTTGAAAGACTCTTAAGGAAGAAGTGGATGTCTAAGACCTTGCATCTACACTAGACTCAAAATTTAGCAAAATCCACCCATTTTTAAGCGTTTTTTCCTTTGGCTCCTTGTCGAGCATAAGCTTAACCTTGATAGTCATCCATTCCAACACTACATCCTTCTTTAGCTTTATTCCCCTCAACTGCCCCACCAAGTTGAGCTCCCCCATTCACAAAAATTCTTCTAGAGAAACATTGCCTCCTACCACTACAAAGGCTGGTGAATCAACAAACCTAGCACACCCTATGCACCTCCTCTTTCCGCCTACTTCTTGATTGATAGTTTGGCCCTCCTCAGTCCCTCTCGACTGCTATGCGATAACCCTAGCTTCACCTCGAGACCCTTCAGACCAAAAAAAACCCTTGCAATGAGATACCATCTAGCACTATAGCCTTTATCGCATAATTTGACCCTTCCACTACCATCGTCGTGGCATCTAATCCTCCTTTCACCTCCGAAAAGAATGGAAATACATGAAACCCTATGAAACCAGCCTCAGAATATCCACTGGTTACATGTGCCTCCAGGAGGGGAGTTATGGTTATACTAATCTCCATCTCTACTCCATTTTTCCAGGAAGAAGCCAAACCAATTGACTCTATCCACATTGACTCCTCATCCATCTCCAGCTCATAGTCTACCAATTCCACTGGTTCCATTCTTCCAATTACCAACAACAGGAAATGAAAGCTCTAGATTTTCTCCCACCTCTCGACAAGATAAATCCCCTCGACTTCAATATGAATAGGAGCACCCTGAGGACACCACACGACCTAATGACGATATCCACTTCAAAACTATAGGACCTAACCTTCGTCGAAAACTAAACCTCAGAGATGTCTTCCTGCAACTAACCTATTCTTTCTCTTCTACCCATTTTAATTTAATAATAATAATAATAATAATAATAATATTTTTTTAGTGTTAATATTAAATTTAATAAAGTTTCTAAAAGACATGATAAAAAAATTTATAATAAAAATTGGAATTTTAAAATGTGGTAAAAATTTAAATTTTAGACCTTTATTGATTCCAAAATCTAATTTATGGGATTAAAAAAACATTATAGTAGCTCGATTAAGATCTATATAGCTCAATCAAGCCATAATGCTCGATCGAGCCCCTGTTAACCACATAAATGGCTTGATCGAGGGTTTACTAAACCCTTGATCAAGATATTTGAATTTTAATTTTAAATGCTCGACCGGGCGCAACCTCTAAAGTCCTATATTCCAAAATTTCAGCCACCCTTGTGCAAAATTTCCTAGAACACCATATAGTACCTTAGCGGACTTAAGGAAATTTTTTTCCTTAGGTGGCAAATTTGATGATGTTGGATTCATGAAGGAAACCTATATCCAATGGCATATGTGTTTGAAGTTTTCAAATTCATATCATATTTTTCATCTAATTTATTTTAAACATAGTTCTTAAAATTTTTTTTAACAATTTTAAGAGGTTGAATAAAAAATCAATATCACAAAATATACACAACGAAAAAATTTCAAAAAATACCACTATCTTTGTTTGCGAGTGCTATTCAAAAGGATACTCTTGGTTTTTTAAATTTATTTAAATAGTTGAAAAAAACCTTACAAAAACACATGTGTCTGCAAAATGCACTTCACCATTTTCAAAAAATAATATATATATATTAAAAATTACACATTTTAGACTAAGATATGCTACGTGAACACACACACACACACACACCTCTTAAGATGTGTGAAAATTTGAAAGGACAAGCATTTCATTTAATGGGAAATTGAAATATTGTAAGGCACTAATTTTTTTTACAAAAATATCATTAGGACAACAACAGAATTCTTCGCAATTTGGATTTTTCCTCTGAATCAAAATTCACAGTGCTTATATTAATTTTGAGGGCTTCAATTCGATAAAATGGGAAAAACTTGAAATTTCATTGCCACATTTGTCCACAAAGTGTAGCCCATGTTCATGCATTCACCCGATGTCAAAGATGAGGATATTGAAGGGGGATACTAATAGATCCAAAATTGTTATGAACTCCTAAAACAATCTGGATAAAGGAAGGGGTAGATCCCCTCTTGTGGAGTTGAGCATAGATGGTTATGTAGAAGAAACCCTAGAATTTGCAGAGGAGATAATTTGTTTTTTAATTATTGATATCTAGTATAAACTTATGCTATCTCATGTGGACATCAAGATATTTATTTATAGCTAATAGTGAAAGAGAAATATTTTTATGTCCCCTTCATATTGGGATGTCGAATATGCCTTTCGAAAAAATTATTATTATTATTATTTTTATAAGTTATGCGAGTCATAATAAGATTTCATGCTTAACATTTGGCTCGAGAAACAAAAACCTAGCGGCATCTTGCATCAAAATTACCCAGGGACCACACCTGGCCCCGACCACACCAACCCTTAACATGGCTAGATTTTTTCCCAATGAGTTTCGAACTAGTAACCTTCACATCACATATTTTATTAATAGTACGCCCAATCACCATCTATTCTATGCCCTGTGGGAATTATTATTATTTTATTATGATAAAAAAATCATATTAAGATATTTTACTTGATGTATATCTAGAAATATTTTATTTACGGTCATCATTCAAAAAAAATATATTAATGTGGAAATTATTGTATTAACATTTTTAAGATAACTTATCAAATATGTTAAGAATAAGAGGAATTATCCCTCGATGGGGGTGTCAATGAGCTTGAACTGGGGGATTTAGAGGCAGGACTTGCCACCCCCCCGACCTTGATGTGCATTTATGTAAGGGCGAGAAACCTGCCCTCACATGCAACTACACACATATATCCAATTGGAAATCACTATTAAATAATTGGGTTATGAATGATATGGAATATGATGGTAGTGGTTTGAGTGGAGGCAAGAATTGGTCCTCAACCTCCTATTGCATGCATTTTTCCTTGGCTATGATAGTGAGGAGCTTTGTGTTCAGGCTTGAGTTTGAAAATGAGGCGATCAAACATGAAATTGTCAGCCTATGAGGGTTTTAGAGGAAGCAATGAAGTTCCCTTAGCATAAATATTTGTGTATGGTCGCTTGGAACCTACATTTTTTGTGTGTTGGTGAGAGCATAATTTTCTTCTTGCAAAGAGGAGATTTAGGTTGATTTCTTTCTTTATCCATTTATTTTTTTATTTGTAGCTTTGTGTGTATGTCTTAGGTGCTAGGGATAGTGTTTCTATGTCTTGATATCCAATGTTAGTCATTAGAGAAGTGTCGGGGAGGCTTCGTAGCCTATATGCATCTTTTGTTTTGGAGATTCTTGGAATTTTTAATGTTTTGGAAGGTGGGTATTGTATGGGTAAAGGAATTTTTGTAGAAATTATACAAACATATGTATATCAATGGATTCAATCCAATCAAGCAATGTACTAAAGAAAGATACTGAATCCTTCTACAAATAAATTGCAGAAAATAAACACGGTCGCCAATCACAACAAGTAAAGAAGGAAACAAATCAAACCACAACACAGATATTTTCTCGTGGAAAGATAGCTAGACAAAATCCCTCTATATTCTATTGTATATTCACTAAGGAATCATGAAACAATTACAATGCACTCTTCTCACAAGAGACTCCTGCGCTCTACTAATCGTCTCACATTGATCCAGACAAAATATGGCCAAAACTTAGCCAATTCTCAACCTGTATTCAGCCTGCCTTGCTCATGCAATCCATGAGGAATTCAATCCCTATTCCTTAGGAATTTCAGCCTTTCTCAACTGTGCAAGTATCATGGGAAATCATGTGGTGTTTTTACTAAATCCAGGTAGTTTGCTAATAATAGAACTGATCGTCAACTTCGCTTCAACCTTTGTCTCAACTGGGTCTCCACTGTAACTAACATGCATGCAACTATTAATAGTAAATCATCAATTGCATGGAAGATCACTGCATGTGAATTAAATCTGATTTAATTCACTTGAACTCTCACTAGTGAGACAAACAATTACAACTAGTTCAATTGAATTTAACTCACTTAACTGTGTTAACTGATTTCTCATGCATTAAAATCATGCACTTAACTGCAACTTGAACTCTAAAACACATAGAATCACTCTGCATGCCTCACCAAATACCCTCAACTCAAAATTCATGAGCTAACTGATTTTATCACACCCAGTTAACTATAAAGTGATTATGAGATAATATTACATTTTATTGTCCAATTTAATTAAGAGATAATTAAATTAGACACATTTCCAATTTATGAAATTAAATGAATCGCACACTAATGTATCGCTAGGACCCATCACTACATGACCTGTGGTCCCACACTAGTGCAGGTGTTGTCATGTTGTTTCTGGATGCCAATTTCACTGTTTCTTGTTGCAAATTTAAACATTCCCTCTCAACAATAAAGGAATCAATCTGTTTCGATCTAGTACCTTGGAATGTCCTTGCATGCACAGATGCACCTCTTGCATGCAACTCTTACATGAAAAACTTCTCTAGTGTTGTTCAAACATGCAACTCTTGCATGCAAAACTTCTGAAATTGAATGGCCTCCAAACGAATGAATCGTTATAATGCATCTGTAATCAGAGTCTTCTGACTGCTTCTAGATAGTGCACATGTCTACTGGACTCTCTGCGATGTTGAAATTTACATCCATGCGCTATGCACTGCTTCCAACTCTAATCTGCGCTCCAGTATCCGACAACTGTCACTCTGATTTATGTCTTCCTGACATCTGACTGCATTAATTTAACCGATCCTACGACTGTTGTACTATAGGCTCCTCATAGCCAGGTTCGATCCATGAGACACACCATCTCAATGGACCCTGCCCAAATTTCTTCTTGGGATTAATTTTTCACATCACCCCACCTCACATCTGGAGTTATAGCTGCATGTACTCCCTCTTCCCATCTGGCTTGAAATTTCCCCCTCATGAAGGTCTATGCATCAGTGGTTTCTGCCACTCCATGACCCTCCACATGTGGCTGCTCCACATCTTGAGGTTCATTCTTTGGAACCAGTAGTTCCTCATTTGCATGCAAATCCATCTCCCTCTCTAGGGATAATCGCATGGATTTCTCACACTTCCCCATGGTACATCCCTTGCATGTGTTTATTTGCGCAAGATTACCCTTTGGAAGCCCCATAGAATTATGTTACATGACCTTCAAAGCTTTGTGGTGTAGATGGATCAATATCTTGTGCCATAACTCACCCTCATCCTGGCTCACCACTTTGCCTTCCTTACCCATCAATTTTGCACAGCCATATACATCAAATTTATAGATATTCTTCACACGAATCCCAATCTGCTTGGTTTTTCTTGTGGCCTTGTGTCGGAGGAAAGATTTTCCTTCATTGAAAAACACATCATAACCTCTATCCTCCAACATTGCGACTGAAACTAAATTCCTTTTCAAACCTTGTACATGCATTACATATTTTAGTAAGAAGGGTTTACCTAACTGTCTCTGGAAGGTAACTGTACCAATCCCGGTAGCACTGTACCACCCATCATCATCCATTTCGATTTGCATCTGGAGGTCCTTCTTCTCCAAGCTACTAAAATGTTCTTTGTCTCTTGCCATGTGGAAAGATGCACCACTATCCAAGTACCACACTGATCACATTACACTTGACACCATTCATGCAATGAGTGAGAAGTCCAACTGAAATTGGAAGGCCAAAGGCTCATCAGCTGCAGATCCTAAAGCCTTCTTGTTCTTCTTATTTTTTGGACAGTTAGTGGCATAATGTTCATGCTCGTGACAGTGGAAACACTTCACTCTAGACATGTCACGCTTCTTGCCTTCTTTTCTAGACTGAGATTTGGAATATGATTTCTTTCCCTTCCCCTTCTTCACCTTACCATCCAAGGCACAATTTTTTTCATCATCTGTCTTAGATGAAGATCCATCCCTTGTATTCTGCTAGAATTATTTTTCCACCAAATATGACCAAATTCGTTCCCAATCTAGCAGTTTCTCCCTCCCATTGACAGAGTCCTGATAACTATGCCAACTCTTGGGAAGTCGTAGAAGAGCTAGGCTCACCAAGTCATCATCCGAAACAGTAATTACAATGCTCCCAAGCTCATCTCGACATTGGAAAAACTTGGTTAAATATTTCAGAATAGACTTTCTCCATATTGATTTTCCTAAGCTTGTCCTTTAGTGCCAATTTTCTATGATCACTGCTACTCTGAAACAGATCTGTCAAAGCCTTCCACATTGCATATGGAGTCAATTTTCCATGAAGACTTGAGATAATGTGGTCTTTTACTCCCTCTAGTAAGATCCTCCTTTCCCTTGCAACCTTCTTTTGCCAAGCATCAAGATTTACGACATCTATTGCAATGAGTTTGGGAATGTCATTATCAGTGAATTGTTTCAACCCATTGTCCTCCAGTACTTCCTCCATCTCATCTTTCCACACAATATAATTGGAAATTCCCTCGAGTGCATACTCCAATATCAAGCCATTGAAATCCATCTTGATCATGATCCGCCTATTGCACCAAGAATACTTTTGCAAATTCAAATTCTATTCAGTCACAAACTCAATTTTTTCACCACTATAGTGATTTCCTGTGCTCTGATACCATGTAGAAATTATGCAAACATATGTATATGAATGGATTCAATATGATCAATAAATGTACTAAATCAAGAAATTGAATCCTTCAACAAATCAATTGCGGAAAATAAACACGATCGCCAAACACAACAAGTAAAGAAAGAAACAAATCAAACCACAACAAAGATATTTTCTCAGGGAAAGCTAGCTACTCAAAAATCCTCTATATTCTATTGTATATTCACTAACGAATCATGAAACAATTACAATGCACTCTTCTCACAAGAGTCTCCTGCAATCTTCTAATCATCTCACACTAATCTAGACAAAATCGGGCCACCACTTAGCCAATTGTTACTCTGTCTTCAACCTGCCTTGCTCATGAAATCCATGAGGAATTCAATCTCTATTCTTTAGGAATTTCATCCTTTCTTAGTTGTGCAAGTATCATGGGAAATTTTTTGGTGTTTTAACTGCATCTGGGCAGTTTGCTAATAATACAACTGATATTCAACATCCCTTTAACCTTTGTCTCAACTGGGTCTCCATTGGAACTGACATGCATGCAAATATTAATATTAAATCATCATTTGCATGGAAAATCACTGCATGTGAATTAAATCTGATTTAATTCGCTTGATCTCTCACTAGTGCAACAAACAGTTACAACTATTTCAACTGACTTTACCTCACTTAACTGATTTAACTGATTTCTCATGCATTAAACTCATGCACTTAACTGCAACTTGAACTCTAAAACACATAGAATCACTCTACATACCTCACCAACTACCCTCAACTCGAAATTCATGAGATAACTGAGTTTATCACACTTAGTTAACTATTACAAGTGATTATGAGATAATATTACATTTTATTGTCCAATTTAATTAAGGGATAATTAAATTAGACACATTTCCAATTTATTAAATAAATTTAATTTCACACCAATGTATCGCTAGGACCCATCACTACATGACTTGTGGTCCCACACTAGTGTAGGTGTTGTCATGTTGTTTCTGGAAGCCAATTTCATTGTTTCTTGTTGCAAATTTCAACCATTTTGGCATCGTTGCATGAATTTTATAGATATTTTGGCAGGGATATTGTGGGTTGATTATCATGAAGGTTTGTGAGTCTCAGGCATATGGGTTTATTTGTTCTATCTGTGTCTGTGATTTTTATAATGGTTTCGAGGAAATGATCATATGTAGAGGTTGTTATGACCTCTGTTATCCAAGAAAGTTCCTCTGTTGAGTCTAAGGTTTGTGTATTAAGTTTCAGGGATGATTTGGTGGGTTGGAGTCCTGGTCTTGCAATGGGTGTGTCTAGTTTTTTCTCTTTTTTCTTTGTAGGAAGATAAATTGACAATGGGTGCTTTAGGTGTAACACCATTCGTCTCATTTATGCATCTAATACATCGAATGCATTACATACGGGGGGGGGGAGGGGGCAGTGCTCTTTAGGGGTAGATAGGAGCGAGACTCTTCGTTCACGACTCAGCTGCCACCTACTTCAATAATGTTATTCCAGCTAGAAGGAAGGAAATTTGTAATTTGGAGACTCAATCGAGGGTTGAGAGTTAATCCCATTCTAATTCAAAAATCATGTAGGACATGTGGTCATGGGTTCCTGACCCTGGGCACAACAGGGGCAAGTAGAAGTAACATCTAAATTTTGTGGCTTTGCACTAGCAAATGAAGACTTTTCTAGGTTTGATCCTAAAATACAAGAAAGTGGAGTGATATAACATCTTTGCCACCTTGGAAGACATTAAAAGGATTGTTATAAATCAATGATTATGTTTGGACATGATTGAATCCCATCTCGCGCATGTGGATGGACATATTTCTTGTTAATATAATAGCCGGTATCTATTGGATCCATCGAGTTTAAGTGTGAGGGCTCTTGCAACATTCTCCTCTTTCGAGAATGGTTAGTGATTCAGTTGGTTGGCTTTGAATTCATATGGATTTTGCGTTTAAATTTGGCCCAATTAGTAGGCCTTTTGTATTTTATGTTGGTCTTAGCTTCCGTTTTGTATATTTTCCAGTTTTGGTATATTGTTTTGCATTTGTTGTTTATGAGCCGACTATGGAATTTATGTTTGTCTTATTTTGTGGGTATATTCTTTGGTTATGGAGCTTTGTTGTGGGTTAGTTTAATAGGTGTTAGTCATGGCATATAGTTGTGTATGGGAACTTCTATACTTGGTGTTGTAAGAGGATTTACAATCTTGGTTTCGACATGAGTAGTGTTTTGAGGAGGATCAAAGTCCTCAGGGAGCAATCTGGAAAAATCACGTCTCTCTGATTTTTGTGTAACACAAAGCTTTAATTTACCAAAAAAAACATAAGAGAATTTACACATCTCCCTCTAATTAAAATAATATATACAAAAATAAATTATTTTCACACACACAAAGTTGATATAAAAGTGTTTCACATAAGATGGATATTGAAATATTGTATTTATGACTAACATTGAAATACTTTTTTATTATTAGTAATTTTTTTAAATGTTACATGTGGACTTTATTTTAAGATGAAAGGAATTGCACATCTCCTTCATATAAAAAAATGCAACAATTTTACCAAAAAAAAACTCATGGCTCCCCAAAGGGGTTACAAAGATGTTCTCACACACATACACATATATATAATTTGCATTGAATACCAAAAAATTTATTATTAAGGGTCATATGAACTTTAATGTAGCCTCCTAAGTTTGAACATTGGGAGAGGAAATTTATAGAACCCCATATCAGGCACTAGGAGGGATCTAATGAATACCAATTAGTTGGTTGTTAATAAATCAATATAGATCCATCTTAACCATGGATCTAGAAAGCCCCAAGAGAGATCAAATTTGTTGAGGTGAAAATATATTTTAGAGTGCAAAAGTTGGAAAAAATTGTTTGCAACTATAAAGATTTAGATATGTGGTTAAGACAAAAGACTCTCTCTCTCTCTCTCTCTCTCTCTCTCTCTCTATCTCTCTCTCTCTCTATATATATATATATATATCCCACTTTTTAATGATGCCTTGAAAACCCTAGGGCACTTGGATTGTGTAAAGTACACAAATATTTATTAGAAATTGAATGAAATATTTTAACACTTAACATCGAAATTTTTTACTTATGGACCACATTGTCCATGTTAGAAATTTTTTCTATTATCAATATATCTTTAAATAAGCTTCAATGTTACTTAATCCCTAACTATTGAAATAATTAATTTACTATTTTTTAAATGCCACATATTGATTTTATATGAAGAATTAAATGAATGAAACATATGACTCTTATTGCACTCATTTTTTTCTTGTTATGATGTAATTGTTTTTTTCTTATTTCAATTATTTCTTCCCTTTAACATTGAAATATTTTATTATACTTGACATCAGAATAATTTTTTTTTTCTCTCTATTTGTAGATATATATGAAGTTGATAAGTTAATACTAAAATAAATTGATTAACATGCTTATGCAATCTTTTTTTTTTTTTTGTAAGCTTAGGTAGATCTTTTCCATTTTCTATTAATTTAAAAACCAGGCAACATAGATACAAAAATTAGACCTCAACCCACTCAAAGCTGGAAACCAGGTCAAATAATTTATTTACTTACATATTGAAATATTTTTAAGAAATATAAGAATTATAAATCTTTCTTAAATAAAAAAAGTGGAAATATTATATTTTTTTATATTTTTAATTATTATATATATATATATATATATATATATATATATATATATATATATATATATATATATATATATATATATATATATATATATATATATATATATATATATATATATATTTGACATTGAGAGTAAAATATTTTTATTAAGTCTCCTTCATACTATGTTGCCATACAATGAGCTCCCAATGAAAGTGGCATTATTGATGTTTTATAGTGCTTTGATTTTAACATTAAAAAAACATGTATGCTATTTTTTTTTCCATTATAGCCAACATTATTTTTATTTCTAAAGGAACTCGTGTCATCTAAGGTTTGAGCAGAGAAATAATTACACATCTCGCTCATACTAAGTTGTAGAATGTGTCTCTCACCCCAAAAAGAAAATTACGTGGTGATGTACAAAACCATATTTCTCAGCAACCCATTTGCGTCTTGATTGAAACATTTGAGTCTTCAAAGCTATCCATGAGATTTTCATTGAGAAAATTCTATCTAGTTGATAGGTTTGTGTGTTCGTGTGTCATAGTCGTGGATTTATTTGTACAATTAAAAGATGATCCTCAACATACATTACATAAAAATAAATTAAGTTGTCTTTAAGTGTGAACTTTTGGAGTTTCTTGTGGATTTCTAGCTGGAATCCAATAGAAAATTCATGGTGATTTTTTTTTGGTGTTGTTTAAACTGGTTTTTTTACTGCATCCCATCAAACTTGTGATTTCAATAAATATCCATCGAATTCTAAACAAATTAGATCAGAAAGTAAAGAAGAAAACTTTTCAAAAAGTCACACTTAAAATAACTCATTTTCTTTAACTATAGATTCATGTGTGATATTCATCAATGTTTTAATACAATCCAAAGATGCCCCTCAATATATATAACACAAAAACAAGAAATCATATTTAATTTTAATAACCTTATATGTATTTTTTTTAAATGAATTTATTTATGTTCAAGATCTAAACACATCTCTAAATCAAATCAAACCCAAATGTCAAAGTTTAAAATCAAAATAAAATTAAAGACCATTGAATAATAATCATGGAAAACAAACCATGATCATGGTAGAGAGGCTATGAACCTAACTTGCTAAGGATTTCAAGCCACTTGGAGGACATGGGTTGTAAACTTGGTAACTTTGTCAATGTCATGTTGACAAGTGATGAACATGCACTACATCCTATTCCTTGATGCACATCTGCATCCCATCCGATTACGAGGAAGAAACAAAGGGAAAAGAACACTGAGATTTCCAAAGAGAAAAAATTCCTAAGCTACGAGCATGATGTTTTACTTGAAAAAGTTACCAACTTACAGAAGAGGGAATTAGTCGGACATTGGGACTGGATCACCTCAAAATGGAAATTTCTCCTGGAATACACGCCTACAATTAGTCGTCTGATGAATTCATGGTATAGTTTCCACTTTCTTCACCATTATTATTTTGAAAGAATACTGGGGACCCCCTAGGTGCATGGACAAAGTTTCTTATTTTCACATCCATGGTATATTGGTTTTAACCCTCTGCACGACACATTGAATAACATGCTAATATAGGTTAAGATTCCCAGGCTTCCTAAAGAATTTTTTACTAAGCGGATCATGTCGGATATTGGAAACACTATTGGGAAATTGGTTTATGTTGATGCATGCTGCCTCAAAACCCATGATAAGTGAATTTCTTGGATTTTTGTAGAAATTTGGCTCTCTGGTGGCCTCCCTGCCCACATTGATTTAGCTTGGGATCATCTCCACATTGGCTAAAGGTTGTATTATTGGTGTTTACCATTCTGTTTTCACATATGCCACCATACTATCCATCCGATGGTAGGTTTCCCACGGTGACTCAGTTGGAAAAGAGGGATGGATGTGTTGTGGCCAAAAACAACCCCCATTCTTATTTAGTATTATCACTGATACTAAATAAGTGGGGACCCTTAGTCAAAAAATTTAAAAAATCGATTAGTGCTTGTATTTCCTTTTTCAATAAAACTTACTATCATAAACTTAGGAGAATACTCCTTGAAAAATCTAAAAAGGCTTGAGTTTTATGATAAGGTAGGATAAAATCATTCCTTAAGAAATATCGCATCGCAAAAAAGGTAGTGGATAACTCCTTACAAGCGGAATTCTAAGATTGCGAGATCGCAATGCGAAACTACGCACTAAAAACATTCATCGCATCGCCTGCCTCAAATATCACTTACGCTGAAAAACCTCAAACCACCGATATGTGATGGCACATATCGCAAATCGCATTTCACAGAAAACACATTAACGGATGATTGTCATATGCTATGCTCTAGCGATATTGCGGTATTGCGATATTGCAATCCCACGAGATTGCGATCTGCGATACTGTGATCTGCGATATTGCGAAGCAAATCGCAGATATTTAGGGCTCATTTTACAAAAAAAGTTATTTTCCATAAACCGAGACCTGGTTATGCGCTTTAATTTTAATCAATGAGTTAGTTGCCAATCATTAATGAAATATGGTTTTTTTCTGATCGAAGAGCAATTTCACGTAAGGTGGTATATTTTATATGTCTTCGGCATTTAAAGATTTCCCGTAACCTTTTTCTTATCATTATTCTCACCTCATTTGTAAACTGCAGGAACGAAGAACAAAAAAATATGCAAAGCAGTATTCAGGATATTATAGGAAAGAAAGGCAAAGCTCCGAGTTCTGAAGACAAAGAAATGACGCCCTTGTATACAGACACCGCCTGTAATAAAGATGCTGGTATTACTACTTGGGAAGGCATGTACAGTATACTTGAGGAAGAGAATCCCAAAATAATGGAGGTTACATCTACTGCAGGCTCACATGGGTCTTCTGAGGCATCTATTACAGAGCTAGCTTACTCGTTCTTGCACCAGATAGCGGCGAGGCCCAAAATTCTTCCATACATGGACATGGTTAAATGGGTATTGGACAGCGCTGACATCACAAACAGACAATTTAAGACTCAGGGTCAAGGATTCATTGGCTTATTCACTCCACAAGATTTGAGTCTCATGTATCATTTACCAGAGCCACAAGCGACTTATAACAAACAGTTCATGGAGAAGTTTGCTAAATAAAATGAAGACCTGGCAGAATGCACCAAGGACCGGTCAAGGAGGGAAAAACCACTAAAAAAGGATAAACATGGTATGTATAGTACTGGTTCTCTCACCTCCCCGTATTGCTTTGCTACTGCTATGCTCTCTAGAATTTTTGGGAAGCCAGACATTACTAAATTTTCATCTGAATGGCTACCATTATTGAATGCCACCATTAATGCTACTATTGTGGATTGGGCTAAGATATTATTTGACAACTTAGCCACAGCCATTTTAAATTATCAGTCTAAAAGAACTATTTCTCAGAGAATTTATCCCCCTTTCTACTTATCTGCATATGTGATGGATGCAATCTGTTATATTTCCAAGTTTCCTTTAATGGGTTGGAAATGGATGACTCAAGACCTTTTACCCATTCATATTTATCATAAAGAATTGTGGGATTCCAAGTTCACTCCGTACTTTTACAGGATTTTTCATGGAATCATGTTGCCCCTGTACAAAATGTTATATGATAAAGACGCTCCAAGATTTTCTCCCGAAGCAGAGGTAGATATTCTCCCTGTCGTGAGATGGTTCAGAGAAGAACTGTTTACATATGTCAGGGTATTCAGAAGTCTTGCTTCCCCTCATGTCTTACCTTTATATGTTCCTGATAAACTCATGGCACGAAAAATTTCTTGTCAAACCTACGGAGAAAGAGGTTTGACTAAAGATTTGAAGGACAAAAAGAAGGCTATTTGGCCACAATTTCCTGTGGCCTGTAGGGCCTTTTCACTATTTGATGTAGGCCATGCATTCAAAGAAGTAAACAACATAACATGTCTACGATTGTTCAAATTTCCAGGAAGACCGTTCGACCCTTATGATATTGCTAAAAATTTCACTATTGCAGTCAAAATAAAGGTGTTTTCTAAAGAAGATGATCTTTTTGATGACATGTTCCAACAGAAAGGTACACTTAAAGAGGTTCTACATTCGGCCCAGATGTGATTTCCTCCAGCAAAATTTCAAGAGTTCAAGATATACAGGGAAAGGAGTTTAGCTAATATCCCTTTGGATAAATTATGCTTGGAACCCATAAGGGAACCAACTCCCAGTATTAGTCTCAGTGGAAGTTCAGGCACACACAGATCTAAATCTAAGTCCAGGAGAGAAATTTTAGAACACTCTAAGAGGTATGAAAGTGACCATGATAAAATTGAAGGGACAATAAGGGATACTGCCCAGTCAAAGGAGCTCCCACAGCAACATGTTTTGACCTCTCCACAGCTAGATCCTCCACCTCTCATTGTCCAGCCACCATCAGTCAGAACCGAGCTAGATAAAGAATGGGATACATTCAATGATTTAATCAATATTGAAGGACAGAACACAAAGATACCTGTGAGTAATGTATGGGCAACAAAAGATATAGTCACAGGAACAATTAGAAATGTCTCAGAAATGGAACATATTCCCATTACCCCATCCTCTCAACTTATGCTCAAAATAGAGGAAATTCCTTCTCTTGATGTATTTTATGGTCCACAACACAAGGAAGTAGTGATAAGACAAAGAAATAAAATGAAATTAGAAAATGTGTTCTCTCATAATGCAGAGCAATTAGACATCTTATGGAAAAATCCTATCACCGATCCCACTGAAAATCTCACCAAATTATCTCAGATCGCAGGAGCATATGCCTCTGCGACCATTGATAAAGCATCTGAGGTAAAAAAACTACTAAAAGAGAAAGAAGATCAAATATAGGTTTTGCAGCAACAGCTGCAACAAGCCAACGCCAACAACGAAGCACAGAAACAACTTGAAAGATAACAGCAGGACTTCCAACAAATGCAAATAGGGTACCAGGACCAGTTTGGCTGAAAGAGAAAAATAGTTACAGGTTATGCAAGAGATGCACAAGGATGATCCTAAGCTTACAAAATTCATCACAGAATCCATTTCCTTAAATTCTCAACTACTGCAGCAACAGGAAGCATTGTGCCAAAGAATATCACAATGGAACTCTTATTTTGAAATAAGCGATAAAATCACAAATCAAGTTGGAGACTTACGACATGATTACGATTTAATTGATAAAAGAGTTACTGAATATTTGGCTTGGCAAGAAACAGAGGAGGGGAAAGGAGCAGGCGCACCAATAATCAATGAAAATCACAAAGAAATTCTCTTTAACAAGTGGGATGCACAAATCAGGAAAGCAGAGCAAGTGGCAGAAGAAGAAGCCACAGCAACAAACAGTGTTATTGATTGCATAAATAAAAATTTGCATCGGGAAAATCTGATATCAGAAACCACTCCAGGGTATCTACCGAAAGTACAACAACTACAGACAGGCTGGAGACAGAAGGCTCAAGAAAAGGCAGAATCAATAAAAAGATTAACTAAGTTGAATTGGGATTCTTACTGGGTGTATTTGGTAAAACCACACAGCCAGTGCATGAATCTCAAATGTATCATCAATTCTGCCGAGAAGATGGCGCCAGCTCTTACCGATTCCGTTTTCATGGGACAGTTAAAGTCGGAAGTCGGCCAGCCGACTCTTCTCAAACAAATGCTGAACGCTTGCGATTTAAAGGAACATATACACAAATAGTTAGTTGTTAGTTTTAATTTTAGATTCAGTGTTAGTATTAATTTTGCTTTATTTTTGCTTGAAATGAGGACGGTCATTTAAACCGTATCCTACATTTTTGTAATAAATTATTTTTAGATTTAGTTAGTAGCATTTAAACTCTTCTCGTGCATTTAGAGAAGGGTCCTGAAATTTGTCAAAAACTTGTCCTCAAAACATGCAATTTTGCACCCTCCGAGGAGGTTTTGATGAACGAATGGAACATGATTTATTGATATCTGCATTTAATATCTACTACTGATGTTGCACTTTTGTACTCTTAGTGGATGTTGGATTAAGAAGAGATAAATCATTATTGCTTGAAGTTCATGAGTAGAACTAGTTATAAATGGTACTTTTATCTCTTAACTATTTCTGCCTTTGTGTTAAAGTGATATTCATGTTCATTTGTTTATATATTGATGCGTGAATTTTTGAGTTATCATTTGGCACTTCTGTACAATGATAGCTATTTATTTATGCTTAATATATGAGTAACTTATTATGCGATATGTTTTTCACAACTGTTTCGTCTAACTTTTTATACGAAGTGGTTTATCTCCATTGAATTTTTTTCTCATAACAGTTGAATGTTATTTATTACCAATTTTTATTTGAAATCATTTTAGATCACATAACGGAAATATTACATCCCAGGTTAGTGTAGAATTAGATATTTCTGTTTATTAGAATACAATTGCATGTTATTAGATTAGAGTTAGAATAAAATCATTTCACTTAGGAACTTTTAGAAAGGCAATTTCAATTCTCAACACACACACACACATATTGGGAATCTGGTCCCATATCCCCAGTCGGACCCACTATACCAAACGGAAAAGGAGTTGCTAACCAAGGTCCGGATCGAGTGGGTATCCCCCTTGTTGTAGACCCGATTTTCGGGGCTTAAACATATTTGGCGCTAGAAGGAGGGCCTCGAACTATGAATGGAAAGTAAGTCAAAATATAAATACCATTCTGAGAGTAAATTTCCCTCACCATCTCCCCCGAATTCCCCATCGCACTTAGAATCTTTAAATCTAGAGCTAGAAGTCGAAAGAACAACAGCCACTGCCACAAACCCTGACATTTCAGAAGAATCTGCTATTGAACCTCCTAAAGTTGAATCTTTGATCCATAAACTTCAGCAATTTTCAATATCACCTCAAAGATCTGATAAATCTCAAGGCAGCGTGACTTCGCAATATAACCCTGCTCATCCTCTCACCAGATTAAAGAGTGAAAATTTTGGTGTTCAGCCAACCGAGTTACCTCTACCTACAAGGAAGAGAGCAAGGAAATCACCTAAAGGGTCTGATAGCAAGACTCTTTCATCGTCATCATCCATCTCAACCTCTTCACCGCGAAGTCAACCATCCACCCCTCCACTTCAGATTATTGTCCGTCAGTCCACTGGAACTTCCACATCTCCTTCTCAAACATATAGAATCGTAATATCCTCATCTTCCCAACCACAGGGATCATCTTCTGTGCTTTCCTCTGTTGGTAGTTCAATGATGGCCCAATCTCCATGGAATAACCCAAGGGCGGTCTTAATGCCTGTGCCCTTGAGTCAAATACCGGCCCATCTTGAAAAATGGCTGCCTAAGTTTAATCCTGAAGCAGGCATGCTAGCGGAAGAACATATAAATAACTTTATTTTGTCCATAAATCTCAATGGAGCTACCAATGAAGACGTTGTCATTCGACGTTTTCCCTATACTCTACAAGGAGCAGCCGGATCATGGTATTTCTCATTACCGTCTAGATCTATCACTAGTTGGGATATCTTCCAAGATCAATTTTTGACTAAGTTCGGTGATGACAGGTCTACGACGACACTGATCAATGACCTGTCTAACCTTAGGGCCGAGTCAAAAGAACCTATCAAAGATTTTAATTCACGTTTCAATAAACTGTTAAATAAAATTCCTACTGCTTCCAAGCCTAGTGAAGAAGTGTGAAGTGAATGGTACATATCTGCTTTACCATCAAACATAGCAATCTTCGTTGATAGGGCTAAAAAAAAAACTTTAGCTGACAATATGAAGGAAGCAATAGTGGTAGAGAAACGTATCATAGCCCTAGAAAAGAAAAACACGATAGAGGAACGAAAATCCAAGAAGGTTACTTTTAAGGAAGACCCCAAGAAAAAACAATCGAAAGATCCATTCGATTTAGAAGGATTGCAGAAAGTTCTAAAAACCATGTCCAACGAAATGGTTGACATTAAGAAACAAGTGGCAGAAACATCTTCTAAAAAGCCGTACAAGCCTTATAGAAGAAACCCTTCGACCGATTCAAAGTCACCAAATTTTATCACAAGTGCTGAATCACAAGAAGAAGAAGAGGAGATTGCTACTAAAGAAACTACCGATGAAGAAGAAGTTGTAGAGGTACAAGGTATGTGGGATTTTATCCTCCCAGATGAAGAAGATCAAGAGGCATCCCCAGTTAACACTCATAGTAGAAATCAACTTGATCCTCCTCAACCTACTCCTAAGCCAAAGAGCGCTAGCTAAATGACTAAGGATAAAGTCGCAACCAAGAAAACGACATCTAAAGCAACTCAAACCAGCCCAGTCCAAACAGATTCATCAAATCCATCTAAAACGCTGATCGTTTCGGATGAAATGGAGTATAATATCATAGAAGACATGAAGAATACTAGGGCTAACATCACTGTTTATGAATTGAGCAAGTTAAAACACCAACAAAAGGTAATTTTGAAAGAATTACATGCTGTACCTGAAAAACCTCTGCCCGCCGTTGTAATCTCTCAAGCTTCCCATGAAATGGGAAGACCTCCAACTAATGTGATTAATAAATTTGATCCAAATGATATCGCTTTAATTGAAGGTCGAGATCTCATACTCCCTCATTTCCTCTTACTTATGAATTTTTCAATAAAAATTTGCATAATTGCTTAGTGGATTCTGGAGCTTCATCTAATATTTTACCAAAATCAATATGTGCAAAGTTAAACGTTCAACCGCAAAAATTTGTTGTGCGCATAGTTCAACTAGATCGATCGCAAGTTGAAGTGGTCGACGAATTAAATTAGGTTACCATAAGGCTATCATCTAATCCAAAGGTATTTCAAGTTATCGACATTTTAGTTGCAGATATTCCAGAATTTTATGGCTTAATTCTTAGCAAAGATTGGTCAGAAAAACATCACGGATATTTTGCAACTGATTGGTCGCACATGTGGCTCCCTTACAATGGTAAACCAAATCAGTTAAAGGTTGAGCGAGAAAGACATCAGAAATACATAATAACAAAACTGGAAGGAGAAAATGAACCGGTAGCATACAACAATAATATCATTGGAAACTACTCAGTTGATTCTTTCTTAGGAAATTTTAATGCTCATACTTCACCTTACTTAGAACATTCTGTTTTATCTCAAGTAGAATTTTTTTCTCAAACAGATAGTTCTAAATGTATTAATTTTATAGATGCTCCTGTAAATAAATCTTTATTTTGGAAGTTATTTTTTGACGGTTCTAAGTCTAACGAAGGAGCAGGAGCAGGATGCGTGTTAATTAGTCCAGAGGGAAACAAAACTATGCTAACTTGTAGACTCGAGTTCGATTGCACCAATAATACCGCAGAATACGAGGCTTTAGTCCAAGGATTATACAAAGCAATCGGATTAGACATCAAATATCTACAAGTTTTCGGAGATTCTGAAATTGTAATCAAACAGGTACGCAATACTATACATTGTTTATCAAGTCATTTAAAGCATTACCAATCTTTAGTTCAAGATCTGACTGAACACTTTATAGAATTTAATATTTCATCAATCCCCAGACTCCAGAATGCTAGTGAAGACCTCCTAACTAACGTAGCTTCCAAGCTCATTCCTTCAGAAGACTATAGCCCTGATCGATTTTCAATCGAATTAATCTTTAGACCCTCAATTCCTGATAACATGACCAATTGGAGAATTTTCAACGATGATCCTGATATTGTAAGCTTCCTCACATCTGAAGGATCTTACACCAATCAGATAATTGATGAGGACCAACATGACAGACAATTGCAACAAGATAGCACTAATAATTCTATGCCAAAGTCAGTAGTCAAGTTAGAAGACCTTTATGATTTGAAAGATCGATTCAAAAGATCTACCAATTCAAAACTGCAAAGTTCAACTTTGAACTATGAATTAGTAAATCTAGGAACTGATACCAAACCACAAAATATCAACCTAGGCCGTGGCCTAGCTCCTGAAGAAAAATTAGCGTATGTTCATCTTTTGAAACAATACAAAAGTGTCTTTGCTTGGAACTACGATGAACTCAAAACTTATGACACTTATATCATCCAACATACTATCCCAATGATAAACGATGAAAAACCTGTCCAGTAAAAGCTGAGAAAGATCCATCCCAATTTAGAAAATCAGATCAAATCTGAACTCAATAAGTTATTGAAAGCCAAAATCATTTTTCCTATTCGACATTCTAAATGGGTTTCCAATATGGTTCTCGTTAGAAATAAGAACATAGACATTAGAATTTGCATTTAATTTCGAAATCGTAACAAAGTCTGCCAAAAAGATAATTTTCCTTTGCCTCCCTTGGAGCAAATACTACAGGCAGTCATAGGATCAGAATTAATGTCCTTCTTAGATGGTTTCTCTGGTTACAACCAAGTGTTGTTCCATCTCGATGATCAATTGAAAACCACATTCAGAACCAAATGGGGCACTTACGCATATCAAAATATGCCCTTTAGTCTGATCAACGCTGGTGCCACATTTCAAAAAGCCATGGACATCGCATTCAAGGGATTAGTTAACAAATCAGTGGTAATTTACTTGGATGACATAACTGTATATTCCAAGAAACAAGTAAATCATCTTAGAGATTTAAAACAGATCTTCCAACGTTGTCAAAGGTATGGAATTTCACTTAACCTGAAAAAATATTTTTTTGCATTAAATGAAGGTAAACTTCTTGGATTCATAGTATCAAAATCTGGAATTCATATTGATCCTGACAGAATCAAGGAGATTTTCGAAATACCCCTACCTCACAACAAGAAAGCTATGCAATCTTTCCTTGGCCAAATTAATTTTGTAAAGAGATTTGTGCTAGATTTTTCAAGAATTGTATCTCCTTTACAAGCAATGATTAAAAAGAACTCAAACTTCAAATGGGGCGAAGACAAATATGAGGCATTCAATCTGATCAAACAATCAATTGTTAACGCTCCATCTTTAGCAACTCCAAATTTTTTTGATCCTTTTATTTTATATACATTTGCCTCTAATATATCATATGCTGCGATACTCACTCAAGCAAATCAAGACAAGGCAGAAGCCCCAATTTCTTTTTTTAGTTCAAATTTACAGGGGGCTGAGTTAAATTATTCAGATGTAGAGAAACATGCTTATGCTGTTTTCAAAGTAATTAAATATTTCAGACCCTTTCTACTTAAAACCCATACAAAAATCATAGTACCGTTTCCAGTGGTAAGAAATCTCTTAGTACAGAAAGATGTGGGTGAGAAAAGAGCCAATTGGGTTATTGCCTTACAAGAATATGACGTAGAAATCAAACTAGCGAGTATTGTAAAAGGTCAAGGCTTTTGCAAAATGCTAGCTAGAGCATCGCTTATTTCCGAAATACCATCTGCAGAGATACAAATGTATGAGGTAAGCCTAAACGATGTTGAATCGTTATACGCTAATATCATATTTTATCTAAAGAATGGATATGCTCCTCCAAATCTCGATTACACCAAGAAAAGAGCTCTAAGGTTGAAGGCTAAACAATATCAGATCCTGAATGATGTTATTTTTAGAATGAATTATGATTCTATTCTCCTTATATGTCTTGAGATATCTAAAGCTAAAAAAGTCTTGCAGGAACTCCACGATGGGCCAGCAGGAAAAAATTATGCTGGAGACGCTACTGCACATAAAATCCTCCGCGCAGGCTATTACTGGCCCACACTATTCAAAGAATCACATAGCTACATAGGAAATGTCAAGTTTGTCAAACCGCTGCTGGGAGACAAAAGAAACCATCATTACCGCTGCAACCATTCAACATTGAGCAGCCTTTTGATCAATGGGGATTGGACATAATAGGTGAGATCGTTCCTCACTCTTCTAAACAACATAGGTATATCCTTACAACAACAGATTATTTTACTAAATGGGTAGAAGCATTTCCTCTCAAGATGGCTAATGCCGAGCATATCATCGAGTTCATATATCAGTTCATAATCACTAGGTTTGGTTTACCTTCTGATTTAATATTTGATAATGCATCGTATTTTTCTGGTAATGCTATGACTGAATTTGCACTCAAAAGGGGTTTCAAACTTAAATACTGTGCCAATTATTACCCACAGGGGAATGGGTTAGTTGAATCTACAAATAAAAACTTAATAAGAATCATTAAGCGAACCATTGATCAAAATCACAAAAATTGGCATAAGTCTTTAATATATTCTTTATGGGCAGATTGAATAACGCAGAAAGCCTCCATTGGCACTTCTCCCTTTAATTTAGTTTATGGGAAAGAAGTGGTTCTTCCAACTCATCTAGCAATTCCCTCTTTGGCCTTAGTTCAATATATTGATGAAGCACCAACTTGTTCCTTACAACTAAGGCAGCTGGAAATAATTAAGCTATAAGAGCAACGAGAACAGGCCAAAATAACTCATGCTCATCACCAAGCATTAGTAAAAGCTTCTTTTGATTCAAACATGATATCCAGAAAGGACTTTCAGATGGGAGATCTAGTTTTAAAATGGGACAAGGCTCATGAGGAAAAAGCGAAACATACGAAATTTCAACGAATGTGGCTTGGCCCTTTCCAAATCGCAGAAGTCATAGGTCCATATACTTTTATGTTACGGGATTTAACAGGAAAAAGAGAGTGTTTACCTATTAACGGACATATTGTCAAAAATATTTTCCATAGGAGATCATTCTCCTATTTTTGTAGATTAGTTTTCTTTATTTTCATAATAAAACCAGTTGTAAATGGTTACATTTGGAATTCACAAAAAAGATACAAATTCTCTTTTAGATTTGTTTTTTTTCACTTGTATAAATAGAATTATTCTATAAAATTGATCATCCGTTATTGAAAGATACAGTTAAAGGCTCTAGGCCTAGAAATGATACTAGTTTCAACCTTGTAAATTTTGATAAAAAGCGACCTTTAGTGGGAAATTGTTTTATATCAGTCCAATAAAAGGCATCAATAACAAAACGAAGATTCTCTGTAGAAAATATCTTTCCAAAAACTCTACCATTTTCGTCCAGAGCTATCTTAAGGAAACAATGACTTCCTCCCCACCTAGGAAATTACAACGTTCAGGGATTAATCCAATGATACACTTTAACTTAAAGAGTAAGAGGTCTCATCACGAGCCGACTTATCATGATCATAGATATTATAGCTTGCTAACTTTGCCAATACTGCATACCACAACAGGGCAATGACTCAAGATTGTTGCAATCAAAAGACAAGGGGTCTCATCACAAGCCAACTTGTTCAGCAAAGTTATAAATCAAGTGAATGGCACTGTCATAAATTGGCTACCAAACCAAGGCATTGTTCTTTAAGGGTAAAATGAAAATGAAAGCAATAAGTGTGGATATGGATTTCTCTTTGAAAATTGTATATTTCTCTAAGTAGGATACAGGATCATTGCTGGGTAACAGGTAACCCTGTCGAGGCTATAAACGCCTGCTGGCAGCAGAGGCTCTACCTACGACAAATGAGCATATTTAAAACTGATTTACGAAGAAGCCTTTGTTTTTATCTTTATAAACCAAGTAGTGACTGATGTGGATACAAGGACTAGCTTGAGGAAGTAAACAATCAAATTTAAATATAGAAGAAACGAAATATCATTGATAGATAAAAGCATGATGTACTTTGTCTTTCTATAATAAAGTTTGATTTTCTGAATTTTTTTTTGTTTTGGAAGTTTAGAAAATTCAAAAGAAAAGCAGAGATAACTGGTGCTTCCAAGTGAATCACCAATTGTCGTGGCCAGCAACAACCCCCCTTCTTATTTAGTATTATCACTAATACTAAATAAGTGGGGACCCTTAGTCAAAAAATTTAAAAAATCGATTAGTGCTTGTATTTCCTTTTTCAATAAAACTTACTATCATAAAATTAGGAGAATACTCCTTGAAAAATCTAGAAAGGCTCAAGTTTTATGATAAGGTAGGATAAAATCATTCCTTAATAAATATCGCATCGCAAAAAAGGTAATGGATACCTCCTTACAAGCGGAATTCTAAGATTGCGAGATCGCGATGCGAAACTATGCACTAAAAACATTCATCGCATCGCATGCCTCAAATATCACTTACGCTGAAAAACCTCAAACAACCGATATGCGATGGCACATATCGCAAATCACATTTCACAGAAAACACATTAACGGATGATTTTCATATGCTACGCTCCAGTGATATTGCAGTATTGCGATATTGCAATTCCACGAGATTGCGATCTGTGATACTGCAATCTGCGATATTGCAAAGCAAATCACAGATCGCCTTCTCGCAGATCTTTAGGGCTCATTTTACGAAGAAATTTTTTTTCTATAAAACGAGACTTGGTTATGTGCTTTAATGTTAATCAATGAGTTAGTTTCCAATCATTAATGAGATATGGTTTTGTTCTTATCGAAGAACCATTTCACGTAAGGTGGTATATTTTACATGTCTTCGGCATTTAAAGCTTTCCCATCACCTTTTTCTTATCATTATTCTCACCTCATTTGTAAACTGCAGGAACGAAGAACATAAAAATATGTAAAGCAGTATTCAGGATATTATGGGAAAGAAAGGAAAAGCTCCGAGTTCTGAAGACAAAGAAATGACGCCCTTGTATACAGACATCGCCTGTAATAAAGATGCTGGTATTACTACTTGGGAAGGCATGTACAGTCTACTTGAGGAAGAGAATCCCAAAATAATGGAGGTTACAGCTACTGCAGGCTCACATGGGTCTTTTGATGAGTCTATTACAGATCTAGCTTACTCGTTCTTGCACTGGATAGCGGCAAGGCCCAAAATTCAACCATACACGGACATGGTTAAATGGGTATTGGACAGCGCTGACATCACAAACAGACAATTTAAGACTCAGGGTCAAGGATTCATTGGCTCATTCACTCCACAAGATTTGAGTCTCATGTATCATTTACCAGAGCCACAAGCGACTTATAACAAACAGTTCATGGAGAAGTTTGCTAAATAAAATGAAGACCTGGCAGAATGCACCAAGGACTGGTCAAGGAGGGACAAACCACTAAAAAAGGATAAACATGGTATGTATAGTACTAGTTCTCTCACCTCCCCGTATTGCTTTGCTATTGCTATGCTCTCTAGAATTTTTGGGAAGCCAAAGATTACTAAATTTTCATCTGAATGGCTACCATTATTGAATGCTGCCATTAATGCTACTATTGTGGATTGGGCTAAGATATTATCTGACAACTTAGCCACATCCATTTTAAATTATCGGTCTAAAAGAACTATTTCTTAGAGAATTTATCCCCCTTTCTACTTATTTTCATATGTGATGGATGCAATCTGTTATATTTCCAAGTTTCCTTTAATGGGTTGGAAATGGACGACTCAAGACCACTTACCCATTCATATTTATCATAAAGAATTGTGGGATTCCAAGTTCACTCCGTACTTTTACAAGATTTTTCATGGAATCATGTTGCCCCTGTACAAAATGTTATATGATAAAGACGCTCCAAGATTTTCTCCCGAAGTAGAGGTAGATATTATCCCTGTCGCGAGATGGTTCGGAGAAGAACTGTTTACATATGTCAGGGTATTCACAAGTCTTGCTTCCCCTCATGTCTTACCTTTATATGTTCCTGATAAACTCATGGCATGAGAAATTGCTTATCAAACCTGCGGAGAAAGAGGTTTGACTAAAAATTTGAAGGACAAAAAGAAGGCTATTTGGCCACAATTTCCTGTGGCCTGTGGGGCCTTTTCACTATTTAATGTAGGCCATGCATTCAAAGAAGTAAACAACATAACATGTCTATGATTGTTCAAATTTCCAGGAAGACCGTTTGACCCTTATGATATTGCTAAAAATTTCACTATTGCAGTCAAAATAAAGGTGTTTTCTAAAGAAGATGATCTTTTTGATGACATGTTCCAACAAAAAGGTACACTTAAAGAGGTTCTACATTCGGCCCAGATGCGATTTCCTCCAGCAGAATTTCAAGAGTTCAAGATATACAAGGAAAGGAGGTTAGCTAATATCCCTTTGGATAAATTACGCTTGGAACCCATAAGGGAACCAACTCCCAGTATTAGTCTCAGTGGAAGTTCAGGCACACACAGATCTAAATCTAAGTCCAGGAGAGAAACGTCAGAACACTCTAAGAGGTATGAAAGTGACCATGATAAAAGTAAAGGGACAATAAGGGATACTTCCCAGTCAAAGGAGCTCGCACAGCAACAGGTTTTGACCTCTCCATAGCTAGATCCTCCACCTCTCATTGTCCAGCCACCATCAGTCAGAAACGAGCTAGATAAAGAATGGGAGACATTCAATGATTTAATCAATATTGAAGGAAAAAGCACAAAGACACCTGTGAGTAATGTATGGGCAACAAAAGATACAGTCACAGGAACAATTAGCAATGTCTCAGAAATGGAACATATTCCCATTACCCCATCCTCTGAACTTATGCTCAAAATAGAGGAAATTCCTCCTCTTGATGTATTTTATAGTCCACAACACAAGGCAGTAGTGAGAAGAAAAAGAAAGAAAAGGAAATTAGAAAACGTGCTCTCTCATAATGCAGAGCAATTAGACATCCTATGGCAAGATCCTATCACCGATCCCACTGAAAATCTCACCAAATTATCTCAGATCGCAGGAGCATATGCCTCTGCAACCATTGATAAATAATCTGAGGTACATCAACTACTGAAAGAGAAAGAAGATCAAATACAGGTTTTGCAGCAACAACTGCAACAAGCCAATGCCAACAATGAAGCATAGAAACAACTTGAAAGATTACAGCAGGACTTACAACAAATGCAGATAGGGTACCAGAACAATTTGGCTGAAAGAGAAAAATAGTTACAGGTTATGCAAGAGATGCACAAGGATGACCCTAAGCTTACAAAATTCATCACAGAATCCATTTCCTTAAATGATCAACTACTACAGTAACAGGAAGCATTGTTCCAAAGAATATCACAATGGAACTCTTATTGTGAAATAAGCGATAAAATCACAAATAAAGTTGTAGATTTACGACATGATTACAATTTAATTGATAAAAGAGTTACCGAATATTTGGCTTAGCAAGAAACAGAGGAGGGGAAAAGAGCAGGCGCACCAATAATCAACGACAATCACAAAGAAATTCTCTTTAACAAGTGGGATGCACAAATCAGGAAAGCAGAGCAAGCGGAAAAAGAAGCAGCCACAACAGCAAACAATGTTATTGAATGCATAAATGAAAATTTTCATAGGGAAAATCTGATCTCAGAAACCACTCTAGGGTATCTACCGAAAGTACAGCAACTGCAGACAGGCTGGAGACAGAAGGCTCAAGAAAAGGCAGAATCAATCAAAATATTAACTAAGTTGAATTGGGATTCTTACTGGGCATATTTGGTAAAACCACATAGCCAATGCATGAATCTCAAATGTATCATCAATTCTGCCGAGAAGATGGCGCCAGCTCTTGCCGATTCTGTTTTCACAGGATAGTTAAAGTTGGAAGTCGGCCAGCCGACTCTTGTCAAAAAAATGCTGAATGCTTGCGATTTCAAGGAACAGATACACAAATATTTAGTTGTTAGTTTTAATTTTAGATTCAGTGTTAGTATTAATTTTTCTTTATTTTTGCGTGAAATGAGGACGGTCATTTAAACTGTATCCTACATTTTTGTAATAAATTTTTTTTAGATTTATTTAGTAGTATTTAAACCCTTGTCATGCATTTAGAGAAGGGTCCTGAAATTTGTCAAAAACTTTTCCTCAGAACATGCACTTTTGCACCCTCCGAGGAGGTTTTGATGAATGAATGGAACAGGATTTATTGATATCTGCATTTAATATCTACTACTGATGTTGCACTTTTGTACTCTTAGTGGATGTTGGATTAAGAAGAGATAAGTCATTATTGCTTGAAGCTCATGAGTAGAACTAGTTATAAATGGTACTTTTATCTCTTAACTATTTCTACCTTTGTGTTAAAGTGATATTCATGTTCAGTTGTTTATATATTGATGCGTGAATGTTTGAGTTATCATTTGGCACTTCTGTACGGTAATATATATTTATTTATGCTTAATATATGAGTAGCTTATTATGCGATATGTTTTTCACAGCTGTTTCATCTAACTTTTTATACGAAGTGGTTTATCTCCATTGAATTCTTTTCTCATAACAGTTGAATGATCTTTATTACCAATTGTTATTTGAAATAATTTTAGATCGCATAACGGAAATATTACATCCCGAGTTAGTGTAGAATTAGATATTTTTGTTTATTAGAATACAATTGCATGTTATTAGATTAGAATTAGAATAAAAGCATTTCACTTGGGAACTTTTAGAAAGGAAATATCAATTCTCAACACACACACACACATATTGGGAAACTGGTCCCATATCCCCAGTCGGACCCACTATACCAAACAGAAAAGGAGATGCTAACCAAGGTCCAGACCGGGTGGGTATCCCCCTTGTTGTAGACCCAATTTTGGGGCTTCAACAGGATGGAAAACAATGGGGAACGAAGCATATGGGATGTTAACCCCTCCATGATCAGGCACATGCTTGACCGGGTAACAATCTTGGCATTGGCCTCCCATCATCTTATTTCTCTTTATACGGTCATAGTTCTCCTTTTACTACCATCTCTTCGCCTATAGAAACCTCCATTCCCATAGATACGGGAGATGGTCATTGTCATATCTCTCTTATATTATCTCCTCCCTGACCAGACTCTTCTCTCCATGCTACCCATGTTTTGCCTATGGAACCCATACTTTCTTGCTCTTGTCCTAGAGATGCTTGTCCAAAACCCCTGCGATCCTTGTCTTATCTGATTCCCCTCCTCGCATGACCACTTTTCCTACTTCTCCCAACACTCCCTATCCCTGCCACACACATTCCCCCTTGGATACACATGCCCCATCACCTATCAACTCGGTGGGAAGTGATATCGATATTCTCATGGAAAATCCCAGTTTGGACCTTCTTGCCCTATCGATTCATCGCGAGTCTCCACACCTGTCCCCTAACATTAGCCTAAATTCTTCACTGAACATCGTTGTATGTCGTAAGGCAGGTAGGGGTAGAAGACAATTTCATGGCCACCACAATATCGATTCTATCTCCTTTCCGAATCCTGCAGACCTTCATGACATCTCGAATCAGGCCTCTTTTGACTCTCATACCCTTAGAGAAAATGTGCTCGCAAATATTTCACCATGATGATGATTTTTTCCTTAAATATAAGGGGATTGGGGGATTCCCAAAAATTTATATACCTCCAACATCTGTTCACCTCCACTCACCCATGTGTCATCCTTCTTTAGGAAACCATGATGTCTGCATAATGGGTTATGGTATATTTTGGGCATATGTTCCCTGAATTGAATATGGTTGTTGTGGATTCATTGGACATCTCAGGGGGCACATCAGATATTTTGGATCCTCTGTGGGCTTCAATGCGTGCATATAAATATTTTTCAAGTATCCTTCTCTCTGGTTTTATTCGTGGACTAGAGGAGCATATACATATTCTTAATATATATGCTCCATACTGTGATCAGGATTTGTTTTTGGATCGGATCGAGGCTAGGAAACTGGTCTTTCTTATTATTGCAGGTGATTTTAATGACACCCTAACATCGGGGGAGGTGTGGGGTGTTCACACTAAACTGGATCCTATGGTGGACATATTTCAAAGAATGTTTTATGAAAACAAACTTATGGATATGAAGCCCGACCCCATCTCTCCCACCTAACATAATCATGGTATAGCAAGGAAAAAACACATTAGAAAGCCTTTGGACAAGTTTTTAGTACATCAAGACCTATGTTCTCGACTGGGTCTTACACGGTCTAGAGTCTTGAAAATTTTCCTCTCTGATCATTTTCCTATTACCCTTCAGTGGAGGTTGGAGCTTACCAGACAAGGCATTCCATTTAAATTCAATAGAATATGGCTTGAGGATGTTGACTTTAACTCAATGGTATGTGACACTTGGGGTCCGGTGCTCTTGGAGCCAAACACATCTCCCATGGACATTTTCCATACAAATCTCTAGACACTGAAGACAAAGACGTGCATATGGGAGAGAAAAAAATATAAGGCTATGTATATTGAACTACATCACATTATAGAGAAAATTTCACGTCTAGGGAATATAATGGATCATTGACAACCACCCAGATCACTCAATGAAAAATTGAAAAATCTAGAGGAGAAAAAATAATTGATACTACATGCACCGAAGGTCACATGGTGACTTAAGAGTCGGGGACTTTGGCTAAAAGAGAGGGATAGGAACAAAAAAAAATTTCATAGGTATGCGATGCAAAGAAGACATAAAAATAAAATTTGGCATATCAAGGACTCCATAAATAACATTGTGTATAAAACTATGAACATCTAGTGGGAGTCATAGTCTTACTTTGAAAATTTCTACAAAGCCAAAGAAGGTATCCAGATACAGGATTAGATTTTGGGATTTGACAGATAACCTATTATGTTTGATCAAGCACAAAACCAGATATTGTTCCGACCTATTTTCTTGGAGGAAGTACATAGGGTTCTCAACTAGTTTACAAAAGATAAATGTTTGGGTCCATACTGTTGGACTGTATAATTTTTCCTTCACTTTTATGATCTAGTTGCAAATGATTTACTAATGATGGTAGAAGCGTCTAGGAGACATGGCCACATTTCTAAGGCCATAAATGTGACATTTTTAGCCCTCATCCCTAAGATGTCATCTCTGGATTCCTTTATGGATTTCTGACCAATATCTCTTTGTAATATTGCATAAAATATCATATTGAAGATCATTGTTGAGTGTCTCAAGCCAGTTCTATCTTCATACATTTCCAAGGAACAATTCAGTTTTATTAATAACAAGTTGATCCATGATGCAGTCGTTACTGCCCAGGAATTTTTACACTCCATTCACACAAAGAAGTTGGAAGTGATGGTGATGAATATTGATCTCTGGAAATCTTATGACTGTCTCGATTAGGCTTTCCTTCGCATTGTCCTATCTAGTATTGAATTGGATATTCATAATATTGAATGGATCATGGCCTATGTGAGGCCAGTTCAGTTTGATGTGATTATAAACAGATATCCTTCTGATATTTTTTGTGCTTGTAGGGGTTAGTGACAAGGGTTTTCACTTTCACCTCTCCTTTTTATCCTTGCTTTGGATGGACTTAGCCAACATATCTAGATAGCCCGTGATGCCAGACTTTTATTAGGTCTAAAGATGGGCCAGAATATATTTATTACACATATTTTATTCGTTGACAACATTATCACATTTGGGGTTATATCCCGAAAAAAATGGTATTATCTACATCATAGTTTCTACAAATTTGGTTAGGCATCAAGGCTGCTCATTAATGCTAGGAAGTCCATCTTATACTTCAGAAGCAGGGATCATGTTGAGATTGAACACATTGCAAATATTTTCGGGGTGACTTCCATGCCCATGTGTGATGGTATTACCTATTTGGGATACAATATAAAACCTAATAGATACCAAAATGTAGATTGGACATGGATAGTTGACAAGGTCTAGAATAAATTATATAGCTTGGCACACAATTATCTATCACTGGGAGGCGGGGTCACACTTGGACAATATTTCTTGCAACAAATCACATTATATTGAGCACACCAATATTGTATTCATGCATATATCATAAATAAAATCTGTTGCATCATGATGAATATCATTTGGGTTGGCTCGGGACAACGAAAAATCCACCTCATCGGATGAGAGAAGATATCCAAACCAAAAATACATGGGGAATGGGGCATCATGGATATAAAAAACATTGGTAGGGCACTGATGTTGAAATATTTATGGCACACACTTTTTTCTAAGAATGCATGGAGCAAAATTATCAAGCTAAATATCTTGCAAAAAGAATGTGGAGTTCTGGATAAGGGAAGGTCTTATTGGTAAAACTTTTGGTTCAAAAAATTAGAATGACTTTAATAAAATTTTACAATGCTTCCTCGACCGTATTTGCTGGACGATCAACTGTGGCTATAACATCATGATTGGAAGAGACAAAATTTGAAGAGTGGCCCATAATAACATTTTGGTGGCAAATTGTTGAAGTACAACAAGAAATTGTAGCACACACCCTAGTGTGGGACCAACGGGTCCTAGCGATACATTAGTGTGAAGGCCAATTTAATTAATTAAATTGGTGCAGTGTCTAATTTAATTTTCCCTTAATTAAATTGGACAATAAAATGTAATCTTATCTCATGATCAATTATAATAGTTAATTGAGTGTGATAAACTCAGTTAGCTCATGTATTTCGAGTTGAGGGTGGTTGTTGAGACAAGCAGAGTAATTCTATTAGTTATGGTGTTTGAATTGCAGTTGGTGCATTAGTTTAATGCATGAGTAATCATTTAACTCAGTTAGGTGAGTTAGATTCAGTTGAACAAGTTGTAATTTTTTGTTGCATTAGTGAGATATCAAGTGAATTAAATATTATTTAATTCACAATCAGTTATCTACCATGCAACTGATGATTTACTATTAATAGCTGCATGCATGTTAATTCTAGTGGAGACCCAGTTGAGACAGAGGTTAAAGGGATGTTAACTATTAGTTCTGTGATTAGTAGGTTTCCCGCATGCAACCATACATCCATTGGATTACCCATGATCCTTGCGCAGTTTTGGAATGATGAAATTCTTGAATAATAGGGATTACATTCTGAATTAATTTCACAAGTAAGGCTGGTTGTTTAGAGCCTGAGAATTGGCTAAGTGTTGGTCGATTTTGTCTGGGACAGTGTGAGATATTTGTGAGAGTGCAGGAGACTCTTGTGAGAAGAGTGCATTGTAATTGTTTCATGATTCCATTGTGAAAATACAATAGAAGATAGAGGATTTTTGAGCATCAAGATTTCCCTGGGAAATTATCTGTGTTGTGGTTTTATTTGATTCTTTTTGTACTTGTTGTGATTTGCGATTGTGTTTATTTTCGGAAAATGATTTGTATAAGGATTCAGTATCTATCTTTGTTACATGTCTTGATTGGATTGAATCCATTGATATACATATGTTTGTATAATTTCTACATGGTATCGGAGCACAGGAAATCACTATAGTGGAGGAGAATCAGAGTTTGTGACTGAATAGAATTCTAATTTTCAAAAGTATTCTTGGTGCGACAAGTGAATCAGGATCAAAATGGATTTCAATGGCTTGAGATTGGAGTATGCACTCGAGGGAAGCCCTAACTATATTGCGTGGAAAGACAGGATGGAGGCAGTACTAGAGGACAATGGGTTGAAATGATTAATTGATAATGATGTTCCCAAACTCGTTGTAGTAGATGCTGCAAATCTTGATGCTTGGAAAAACAAGGTTGGAAAGACCAGGAGGACCTTACTGGATGGAGTACAAGACCACATTGTCTCAAGTCTCCATGGAAAAGTGACACCATATGCAATGTGGAAAGCTTTGACAGATCTATTTCAGAGCAACAGTGATCATATAAAATTTTCATTGAATGACAAGCTCAAGAAAATCAAAATGGAGAAAGGTGACACCATTCCAAAATATTTAACAAAATTTTTCCAATGTCAGGATGAGATTGGGAGTGTTGTAATTACTGTCACAGATGATTAATTGGTGAGCCTAGCTCTTCTAGGACTTCCCAAGAGTTATCATAGTTATCAGGACTCTGTCAATGGGGGGGAAAAGCTGCCAAATTGGGAATGACTTTGGTCGGATTTGGTGCAAGAAGAATTCAGGCAGAACACCAGTGATGGATCTTCATCTAAAAATGATGATGAAGAATATTGTGTTGTGGCTGCCAATGATCTGAAAGGATTGTATTATTTTATTGTGCTAAGTGTATTTTCAGTTACAAAACATGTCTCCATTTGTTTTCTTAAGGATTGAGGAGTTTAACCATGAAACATAGATGAAATTGTGAATTTTAAGCAAGTAAATGAGCCTAAATAACACTGAACAACAATGTATAACAGAGAAATAAAACCACATGTAAGATTTACACAGCAGGAAGGATGAAGCAGTTCACCCCTCCTGGGCTACATCTACTACTCCAGCTCCCAATGTCATGTATATCTTTCATTATAATCAAAATTTTGCAAATACATGTGTTTACAAGCCTCCAATGGTTCTTTTCTCTGCAAAAATGGCTCCAGAATGCTCCAATTAGTCTAGGTAGACTCTTGTTTCACCCAATTTGGTCAAAAATTTACCTAGCTAGGATTTTTCCCAATGTCCCCTACAAAACATCCACTAAAACCGGAGGACTGCAGTTAAATTCGGAATAAACCTCTGAATTTGAAGGTGCGCTAAACCTCCCACCGAAAATCAAGTTGTAGCATTAACTGTAATGGTTAAGGGTGGGGTGGCCACATGCCAATCCCCCCAAAACCTCGTGGTTAGAAACTCTGCATTAAACTTTAGGCACGAAACTTGGTGTAGTTGTGGATTTCCACTAACTGTCGCCACTTTCGTCAGACTACGCGCATGTGACAAGGATTTGGAGCCACCGGACTTAACGATTTTCAAAACCGTCGGATAGCAGCAAAATATGTTGCAGTTTCAATGTTGTAGCATGTGATATGTTTGAAAGTTAATGCCACTAGGTAACGATTTTAATAGCTGTTGGTTCGTTGTTATAGTCGTAGTTATAATATTTCCGCATGTGACCAAACTCAACGGGCTGGCGGCGGGATGAGACCACCGACAGTCCCCCCCACCAACATGAAAATTTAACAACCTTAAATATATCCAGTGTGCCTATAGGGTAAGCTTCACCTAGTAGCGGAAATGGTCAAAGAATTATGCGCGCTTGGAGGTCACGGGGTCGAACCCCCTAGACCCAAAATTTTTTTTACTGAATAATACAGGGGACACGTGGTAGCCTTAAGGCTGGCCACATGTCACCCATCCATAGGTTCAAAAAAAATCCTTCATACAACCCATAAATGATTCAGAATGTGCCACATAGTGAAACACCATTGGTTTAGAGAAAAGGGAATATTTTCAAAATATTCCACTTTTGTTGATTGTACACCTACATGCTGACTGGACATCCCAATCAAACCTGTCGCAATTTTAGCTATTTGGGAAAATGATCAGAATTCGATATCTCCCTCATACGACATCAATCTTTCGAACTGTTCATGGCACCAGAATCAGAACGACGAGATCTACTTGGTTGCTCAGGTTCGGTATAGTTTTGAGCACTTTCAATTTTGAGAAAAATTCATGAACTCCTTCCTGATCACACCTCCCCATTGGGAAGCTTTTAGACCCCAAAATCTCTCTGGATTACTGATTATGAAGATGAGTACTGTGTCCTCACTCTTCTAGTCTTTATCCATTGAAATTTTCCTAATTTCATCAATTGGAGCTTTTCATGAAAAGACAAAATTTTCCTTGATTCCGTCGACCATCTATTGTTGTCTTTGACATCGCCATGCTGCACATTTTCTGAATTTGCAGAACAAAAATATAGTTTTGCAGAAAACATCTTGTTTCTACCTTGGTAAATAATCAAAGGAAACTTGGAATCTTTCTCACCTTGCACTATGTCGTTATGGCGATTTTTAGTTGCTTTTTCCTTGAACTTGTGTCGACTCTTGACCAAGTTTCTTTGCCATTTTACTATGCCTTTTGGAAACCAGCATTGAACATTTTTGAAACCTGTGCCTTATTTACCAAGCTTATTTTTCCTCTCTTTGACCTTTGCAACCTCTTGCAATGACACCTTGTTTTAAACACCGTTCAACACCAATGTTGACTGCTGCAACTACTTGTCATCTTCTTTCAAAGACAACCTGTCATCAATCTAAAACAACTCATTACATATATCAACATTTGTTTGAAAAGTAATATGCAAGACATCTCTTTGTTTTATCATCATCAATGTAAATTTTTGGCTTGCATTGACTAGCCTCTTCATTTTCCCTGCATTAACTAAAGAAGTATCTAGTTTCTTGTGATGAGCTCTCACGATATACTCCTTGCCATCTTTGAATAAATGGTATTTGTTCTCATGGAGACAGAAGATCACTTTCCTGTCATACAAGTAAGGACTTCCCAACACCATACCCATTATTTCAAGTGGAACCACATCTAATTCAACCGTGTCAACAAAATGTGCAGTTATTACAAACCGCAATATGAACTTCTTTGAAACCTATAAATTTGTATCCTTACAAATCGGCCCAAGTGAATATGGTTTTGGATGTGGAATGGTCTCAAGATAATTTTTCTTGACCAATTCTTCAAAGATTACGTTTTCTTGTGACCCACTGTCAAACAATGTGTCAATCTTGGTATGTTTGGATATGACCCTCACATGAAATAGTTCGATTATCTCTTCTTCATTTGGAGCTTGTATGTGATAGTTTGATGTACTAGTACTAGGTTTAGTTTCAATTTCTTTCCCCTTCATGTTCTTTAGTCCCATGGCTATAATTTTTGTTTTATCTTCTAAATCTGACCCTAAGTCTTGTTTAGCTATAGCAACAATTTTTCCTTTCTCTTTGGCTTTCAAGCTATCTAGTTTCAATTCTGGATGAAGTTTCCAACAATGGTCTTCATCATGGCCAATTTTTGAAAAAAAAATTAAAAATAATTTTCCCTTCTCTTTCCTGGTATTTGCATTCCTCTTTTTCTTCCATTTTCCTTTAAACTCAGTTTCCTCATTCTCATCTATGTTTTGTTTTCCCTTTGCCTCCAAGTGTGTGGCTTGTACACAAACTTCATCTAGAATTGTAGGGTTAAACATGAGGATATTATGTCTTTGGTAGCTATGTAAGCCTCATATATACTTGAGCAAAGTATCTTGGCTCTGCAAATATACCCCTAATAAGAGAGCTCTTCTCCTAAATTCAAGGGTGTAAACTTGTACATTTTTTCCTTTGAATTGTTTAAAATTTTTCCAGTCCATTATGCCTTTCTGCATGTGAGCTAATGGATAAAATTGTTGTTTTATTGTAGAAATGAAATCAGTCCATGATAGAATAATATTTCCGTGCTTCTTGATCTCCTCCTTTGTCTTGGCTTCCCACCAAACATGTGCTACACCTTCCATTCTCAATGAAGATAATTGGATTTTGGTATCATCATCATGAAAGTTTTGGATTCTCAAATAGACCTCCAATTTGCTAATCCAATTATTAAGATTTTCTGCATTGACTTCACCATCAAACATTGGAAATTCAAACTTAACATCATGTTTTAGAAAAGGACTTTTACCAGTGTTCTTTGACTTGTGTGGCTGATGTACTGAAGATGAAGTAGAGGATGATGATGATAATGATGAGGGTTAGGATGGTGAATTTCCATTGTCTCCATTTCCTCCATTTCACTTCTTTGATGTATCTTCATCATTGTGACCTCCTAATGATCCCCGTCCTTCCCTGTTAATTTTGGACCTTTCTTCTTCTAGTTTCTCATTCCTATCTTGATAAAGGATTCTAACCATCTCAGTCAAGTCAATAAATGCTTTTCTGTACACTCTTTCTTCCTCTTTGGGATCCACTTCTTTATGGATTTATTCTTCCTTTTAAGGCATGCTTAATGCTACTTCTGCTTCTTTAGGAGGTGAACTAGGTGGTGGAGAATGTGGAAATATTTCCCTCCTTTGTTGTGGCTCACTTTGAGACCCTCTTGCTTCCACCAATTTGCCTTCTCCTCTCTTGAGCTTGAGCATAGTAAGCAAGTGAACACTTGAAAATAGTGAAACAAATCTTTGCACACAACAACACTAGAGAATAAACTCTAGCTCTAATACCAACCTGATCTAAAAGGACTATATTAGTTTGTTGTGCTAAGTGTGTTTTCAGTTACAAAACATTTGCATATTTGTCTTAATTTGTTTGCTTAAGGATTGAGGAATTTAACCATGAAACATAGATGAAATTGTGAATTTTAAGCATGCAAATGAGCCTAAATAACATTGAACAGTAGTGTATAACAGAGAAATAAAACCACACATAAGATTTACACAGCAGGCATGATGAAGCAGTTCACCCCTCTTGGGCTACATCTGCTGATCTAGCTCCCAATGGCATGTCCATCTTTCATTATACTAATTTTTTTGCAAATACATTTGTTTAAAAGCCTCCAATGGTTGTTTTCTCTGCACCAATGGCTCCATAATTCTCCAATTAGTCTAGGTAGACTCTTGTTTCACCAAATTTGGTCGAAAATTGACCTCGCTAGGTTTTTTCCCAATGTCCCCTACAAAACCTCCACAAAAATTGGAGGACTGCAATTTAACTGCAGTTAAATTTGGCATAAACCTCCGAATTTGAAGGCGCGCTAAACCTCCCGTTGAAAATCAAGTTGTAGCATTAACTGTAATTGTTAAGCACGGGGTGGCCACAAGCCGACCCCCCAAAACCTCGCGATTAGAACCTCCGCATTAAACTTTAGGCGCAAAACTTGGTGTAGTGGTGGAGTTCAACTAACCGTCGCCACTTCCGTCCAACTGTGCGCATGTGACAAGGATTTGGAGCTGCCAGAGTTAACAGTTTTCGGAACCGTCAGATAGCAATAAAATTTGTTGTGGTTTTAATGTTGTAGCATGTGATATGTTTGAAAGTTAATGCCGTCGGGTCACTCTTTTAATAGCCATTGGTTTGTTGTTACAGCCGCAGTTATAAAATTTTCTCAGGTGACAAAACTCAACGGAGCCATCGGCACCCCCCCCCCCCCCCCAACGTGCAAATTTAATGGAGATGGTCAAAGACTTATGCGCGCTTGGAGGTCACAGGGTCAAACCCCCCGGACCCAAACACAATTTTACTGAACCGTACAGGGTACATGTGGCAGCCTTAGGGCTGGCCACGTGTTACCCATCCATAGGTCCAAAAAAAATCCTTCCTATAACCCATCAACGATCCATAATGTGCCATGTGGAAAAACATCATTGGTCTAGAGAAAATGGAATATTCCCAGAATATTCCACTTTTTTTATTGTACACCTGCATGCTAACTGGGCATCCCAGTAAAACCTGTCACAATTTTAGTTGTTTGGGAAAACGATCAGAACGTGATATCTCCCTCATACGGAATCGGTTTTTCAAACCATTCGTGATGCCAGAATCAGAACAATGAGATCTACCCGGTGTTGTCCTCTACAACAACCCCCCATTTCATATAATTTTTATTCACAACACTATAATCCACTGTCCAATAGTTGTGCACCTTTTCTCATTCTTAACCAGCTAAAGCCATGCCTGTTAGCACAAGAAGTAGAAATTCCATAGAACCAACTCAAAAAAATAAAATAAAAAAAAATCCCAACTTCTATTGCTTAAGATAAACCTGTCAATAAAAAACCTCTAGTCAAATAATCTTAGCAGGTTATCATCGATTCCTAGCCAATTAAATCTACACTCGATCCTCAATCTAAAATTTTAGTATTATCCAATACTATTGGATATAATATAATCGAGGATATGAAGAAGATTAAAGCCAATATTTCTCTTTATGAAGTTAGCAAATTAAAGGAAACACATAAAATTTGATTGAAAGAGCTGAATGCAGTTACAACATCTCCTCTTCCTCCAACTGTTGTAGCTAAAGTTGCTAATGGAATAGGGAAACCTCCGATTAACAATTTAAACAAGGTTAATGCTTCAAATTCTATTATTATTGGTGATATATCTAATTCTCATATTTCTCCTTTTATTTTAACTTTTTAAATCTACAATAGAAATGTTCATAACTGTTTGATCGATTCTGGGGCTTCATCCAATATAATGCCATATTCAATTTATGAAAAATTAAATATCGCACCCCAGAAGTCATTATTTAGTATAGTTAAATTGGATAGAACAAAGGTTAAGGTCTTAAGAGAGATCAACTTGTTAAGTATTAGATTGTCATCAAACCCAAAATTTGCTCAAATTATCGATATACTAATTGCAAACATCCCTGAATTTTACAGTTTAGTTCTTAGCTGAGACTGGTCTGAAAAATTACATGGATATTTTGCAACAGACTGGTCTCAATGTGGCTTCCATATAATGGACAACCAAATCAAATCAGAGTCCATTGTGAAAAACATATGAAGTACTTAGTTATAGACCTTGGGGAAGAAAATGAGCCTGTAGCATTTAACAACAACATTTTGGGAAATTACTCTGTAGATTCATTCTTAGGGAATTTCAATGCGCAAAGATCACCTTTTCCTGTCAATTCTGTTAACTCACAAGTATAAATTTGTTCTCAAAATGATTCCATTAGATGCTTCGATTTCACAGAAGAAACTATAGTCCAATCTCCATTTTGGAAACTTTATTTTGACAGATCAAGCTCCAATAATGGTGCAGGAGCAGGATGCGTAGTTATTAGCCCCAAAGGCAAGAAAACCATGCTAGCATGTAGGTTATAATTTGAATGCACTAACAATATTTCTAAATACAAGGCATTGGTTCAAGGTCTCCAAAAATAAATTAGTCTTGATATACAATATATTCAGGTGTTTGAAGATTCAGATATTGATATACAAGAAGTATGAAATACTATCCACTGTCTCTCAGTTCACTTGAAACATTATCAATCCTTGGTTCAAGACCTCACATCACATTTTATAGCATTCAATATCTCTCCTATTCCTAGATCACAGAATGCCAACGCCGACCTTTTAGCTATTGTTGCCTCCAAGCTTATTCCACTGGAGGATTTTAGTCCTGACAAATTCCCTATTGAATTAATTTTCCGACCATTTATACCAGATAATGTTACTACTTGGTGGGTTTTTAATGATGATAGTGATATTTTGAGTTTTCTTACTTCTGAGAAATCATATGATGATAAAATTGTGGGCGAAGATGAACATGATAATCAAATCAAGAAACAAAATGATAAAAATATTTTTCCAAAATCTATGGTAAAGCTTGAAGATTTATATGATTTGAAAGAGAGATTCAAGAAAGTAAATAATTCTAAACTGTAGATTTCTACTCTAAGGTATGAATTAGTTAACTTGGGATCTATCGATTTACATTAAAATATAAATCTAGGTCTTAGCCTTTCATCTGAATAAATAAATGCATTCATTTCATTATTGAAGACATACAAAGATATTTTTGCATGGAATTACCAAGATCTTAAAACATATGACCCATCAATCATTCAACATAATATTCCTATGGCACCTGATGTTAAGCCTATTCAAACAAAGCTCAGGAAAATTCATCCAAACTTGGAAACTCAAATAAAAAATGAATTAAACAAACTATTGAAAGACAAGATCATTTTTCCTATTAGACATTAAAAATGGGTTTCTAATTTAGTACCTGTTAGGAAAAAGAGTGGAGATATTTGAATCTATATTGATTTCAGAAATCTGAATAAAGTATGTCAAAATGATAATTTTCCTTTAGTAATACCATCAATGGAACAAGTTTTACAAGTAGTAGCAGGTTCTGAATTAATGTATTTTCTAGATGGATTTTCGGGGTATAACCAAATTTTGGTTCATCTAGAAGATCATTTGAAAACAACATTTCGAACCAAATGGGGAACTTATGCATATCAAAAGATGCCCTTCAGATTAATGAATGCAGGAGCCACATTTCAGAGAGCCATGGATATTGCATTTAAAGGATTGATAAATAAAACAGTGGTAGTGTATCTTGATGATATAACTATATATTCAAAAGAGAGAAACAATCACTTGCATGAATTAAAGCAGATATTTGAAAGATACAGAATATTTGGGATCTCTCTTAACCCAAAGAAGTCAATTTTTTCTTTAAGCGAAGGTAAACTTCTAGGTTTTATTGTCTCAAAAGAATTGAATTTATATTGATCCAGATATGATTAAAACACTTTCAAAAATTCCACTACCACATAACAAGAAGTCAATGCAATCCTTTTCAGGACATATAAACTTTGCAAATGATTCATTCCAGATTTTTCAGATATAGTTCTTCCACTACAAAATATGATCAAGAAAGATACATTGTTTAAATGGGGAGAAGAAGAAAAGGAAGCATTTCAAATTATCAAACAAGCAATTGCTGATGCTCCTTCTCTTTCAACTCCTAATTTTTCCAATGATTTCGTTTTATATACTTTTTCCTCAGAGCTATCATATTCAGTGGTCTTAACTCAACTAGATGATAAAAAACTCGAAACCCCAATTTCTTTTTTCAGTTCTAATTTTCAAGGAGCCGAAATGAACTACTTGGAGCCGAAAAGAAAGCATTTTCAGTTTATAAAGCGGTCAAGTATTTTCGACCTTTTCTTTTGAAAACTAATTTCAAAGTAATAGTTCCTTTATCATCAATGAGACTAATACTTATATAGAAGGAACTAGGAGAAAAAAGGGCCAACTGGGTAACAACAATGCAAGAATACGATTTATAAATAAAACTCGCTAAAATTGTAAAAGGTCAAGGATTTTATAGGTTGATTACATGAATGAATGACACATCACCGGATGAGGTAACAAATAGTATTGACCATTTTACAGAGGTACTCAATGTTAATCCTCAATCTCATTATGCTAATTTAATGTTTTATTTAAAGAACGACCATGCTCCACTTAATTTGGATTTCAAAAGAAAATGAGTGTTAAGATTGAAAGCCAATCAATATCAATTAGTAAATGATGTGTTATTCAGAAAAAAGTATGACTCTGTCTTACTCGGATGCTTAGAGAAACTGAAATACCTAATGTGCTCCAGGAACTTCATGATGGACCAACAGGTGGACACTTTTGTGGAGACACTAGAACACATAAAATTTTACATGCAGGATATTATTGGCCAACATTATTCAAAGATGCACACAACTATGTCAGAAATTGTACGATTTGTCAAACTGCAGCAAGAAGATAGGGAAAAGCTTCAATGCCACTTCAACCAGTCAATATGGAACAACCTTTTGAACAATGGAGAATTGACATAATAGGTGAGATCATTCCTCATTCTTTTAAACAACACAAATATATATTGATTGCTATAGATTATTTTACGAAGTAGGTAGAAGAAATACCTCTTAAGATGGCCAACTCAGAAAAAATTATTGAGTTTATTGGTCAATTCATCATTACAAGGTTTGGTGTTCCTAACGCTCTGGTATTTGACAATGATTCTTATATTTGGTAATGGCATGACTGAACTTTCTTTGAAAATAGGATTTAAATTAAAGTATTATGAAAATTATTATCCTCAAGGAAATGGTCTGGCAGAATCAACAAATAAAAACCTCATAAGGATATAAATGAACTATTGATTAAAATCATAAAAACTGGCATAAATCCTTAACTTTTTCATTATGGGCAGATAGGATAACTAGAAAAACTTCAATAGGAACTTCTCCTTTTCGATTGGTATATGGGAAAGAAGAAATTTCACCTTTGAATATAGCTATCCCATCAAAAACCTTAGTTCAATTCATTAATGAACAACCTTTCTCTTCATTACAATTAATAATGTCTGAAATAATTAAAATGGAAGAAGAAAGAGAGAAAGCAAAAATGGTACACAGTCATCATCAACAGTTGATCAAAACTTTGTTTGATTCAAATACAACCAAAACTAAATAGTTTGAGATTGGAGATTTGGTATTGAAATGGGATAAAGTGCATGAGGATAAAGGAAAACATACACAATTTCAAAAACTTTGGCTTGGCCCTTTTCAAATAATCGAAAAAATAGGTCCATCAACTTTCATTTTGCAAGATTTACAAGGGAAGAAGGAAACTCTTCTTGTTAACGGACTTGTCCTTTAGAAAATTTTTTCTTAAAGAACAATAGTTACTTTGTGTAAATATGTAGATAGGTTTAATCCAAAATAAATTAAGTTTTTGCAATATTATGCAAAAGGTGGAACACTTTATTAGTTTTCTTGAAAATGGAAGTGTTAATCCTTAGAGATATAAAATAAGGAAATAAATCATAAATTGAATTCCCTATTTATTTGGAAGATTTTGATTTAAATAGCCGATTAGAAAGAAGAATTCTTCTGACTCATGTGATTTGAAAAATTATTTTGACATGAATCATGTTCAAAAAGTTACTTTTACAAAGTGGGAAATTTTATTGAAGTATTAGCATCTTTTACTCAAATGGTCATCCAAAAGCTCATAAAGAGAAAAATGACAACCTCCCCATTCATTTATATATTTGATATATTTTTTCAAAGTGTAATTCAAAAATATCAAAAACTTTAAAGTTGAGAGATCTCATCACGAGTCCACTCATCATGTTCATATGAAACTAATAAACTTGACATTATCAATTGGATAACAAACGAAGATAATGGTTCATGGCCTAAAAAACCTTGAGACAACGAATCTCATCATGATTTAGCTTGTTCAAATTTATTATAACAAGTGAATGGATCGACATTATCAATTCTGGCTTCCAAACCAGGATAATGATTTTAAAGTGGAAAAAAGAAGAAGAATTCTACAAAGAAAATAAGTAATTATATTACCTTTGGAGATGTCTATTATATTATGAATGAGATACTAGTTCATTTTTTTGGTTAAATAGTAACCCCATCGAGGATATGAACGCCTGCCGGAAATAGTGGCTCTACTAGTGACTAATAAGTTTATCAAACAAGCTAAGCTTTGACTAAATTCCTAATTATATTTTCAACTTATTAAGATTTGATTCATTTAAAGAGAAATTTCATTCACAAAAAAAAGAAGAAATTTTTTCAAGTAAAACCAAGATAGTTAGATTATAATTTACCTATATCAAAGACAAATTTCAATTACTTATAAATTTCCTAGAATATTGTCTTTAAGTATTAAGATTTATCAGAGATTCTTGATTCATCCAATGTGTCGCCAATTGTTGTAGTATTACAACAACTCCCCATTATCCAAGTAAAGTAGATTAGAAAGGATAATGGGGACCCTTAAATTTTTTAGGTTAATCTTTATTTTTAGAAATAAAACTTAAAGATAGGATTTTATTAGATTACGTTTTAAATTTTCTTTAAAAAATAATACAAACACCTAAAATAACCCACAAACTAAAAATCATAAAAGAGGGGAGAAAACATCAGCAAAATTGTGAATAGCGAATCACCGAAATAACACAATGCTGAAATCCAAGCAGTGAATTTACAAATTGCGAATCACAGAAATGCAAAGTAGCGAAACCGTCACCTAAAATATGCCGCCATCGCATTCCATCATATGATAGATGCTGATATTGCATCCTGTCTCAAATCGTCACAATGCCACACTTCACGTTTCACAGATTCCTTTCAAGCGTTATAACTTGCCAACAACCAATATCGTTGATCAACAGATCCCAATGTGGTGACATATGTCAAAATAAAACGAACCCATGCTTGTCAATTTAATGTTAATTCAGGTGTTTTGTGATCTCGAGGCTTGTAATTGATTTGTAATTATTTCAAATATTAATACCAAGGATTTCCCATTATGCATGAGTTAAGTTGACATGACAGTTAATATCGTTCGAAGTGATTTCAACTTATCCTCTCTGGTTTTTTTTTCAATAGGGTAATTCCAAACACTTAAGCATAAAAGGATGTCAAGGATGATTAAAGCACGAAGGAAATCCGCCACCCCATCACTGTTAGTCATACAACAAGAGGAAAGAAATGAAATGGCTCCCCGAATCTCCTATACTACATGCAACCTAGAAGTTGGTTCTTCAAGCTGGGAATGGATCTATCAGTTGTTCGAGAATGAGAAACCACAAGTAATTATGGACAGAAAATTTGTGACCAATGATACTTTTTACAATGATTCAGAATCATGGATGGACACTGCTAATTCTTTTCTTCACAGAATTGCTGCTTTGTTGGAAATTTTGTCATTGATGGCAAAGGAGATGACAAAGGAGGAGCACCTGAAACATCAGTCAAGGAGCAGAGGAAGCAAAAAGAGAGGTAGCAGAGAAAACAAAAAGAGAAGTAAGGAGCAACATCAGTCAAGGAGTAGAGGATAGGAAAGAAGCAGAGAAATATTCAAGGTGCAAAGTAGTGAGGACATAAGGAGGACCATTGGATTTTGAAAAAGGGGCATAGTTAAGAGAAGAAGAAGTTCTGCCAGGATAAGAAGAAGTGTTTGCAGGTGGGTATCTTTAAGTGTTCAACATTGAATGGGTATGATGAGACTCTGTAATTGGGAGTATAAATGGCTCCTATGTGAAATTATGTTTAACTCTGTACATGGATTTACTGTGGAGTATAGTGTGTGAGGTTATATATATATTAAGGAAATTATAATCATAATACAGTGAACCCGCAAAGGAAATTGTGAAATCAGGTGATGGCACAGTAATAATTGTATGAGCAATGCTCTGAATGAATTTCTGTGTAGAGGTTTTGTATATGATAAGGTTGAATCTCATTCGGGCTCGAATGTAGGTTTGAACCACCTAACTTGCATATAAAATTGGAAGCGTGCGTTAACCATGAATTCGAAGGTTTAAATATCTCATTTGCATGGTTGAATCATACGATGGTCAAGCCATTGAATGTTGTGGTCGATACTGGTGAAGTCAAGCCATGGGGTTAACACAGTGGAAGACAGTTATTTAAAAGGGTGGCAAGAGACCTGTAGAGAGAACTGCATAGACCGCTTGGTGCTGTAGAGTAGGAGGTCATTTGCATCGAAGATCTGGCCATAACAGAACTTGTAAGAAATTTCAAGAGTATATATGAAGAATCCGCTTAGAAACACATGTGTATTGTTTGAATGGATGATGCTTGTATTGACTGGTTGAATCCCATGTAAGGTATTTGTCGAATTTCAATATGACACTGTGATGAACTCTGTGTAATTTAAGTTTAAAAATTCTGGGTTGAAGTATTAAATTGATTTGATATGTTACGAATTTGGGCTGGATTCATATAATCTATTTTATGAAGAAAGTATGTATTTCATGGTGAATGCACATTACTGTGGAAGAGAGTAGATGGAAACATCCAATGCGTGCGTAGCCTTTTGGAATATCACATTACAGAGATTTTGAAATTAGATCGACGGAACAACACTGGGGAATGGTGCCTCAAAGGCACAAGAGCGGAAACCTTTATGGTGCGACGGCTGGATCGATCGTAAGGCTCTGTCTCACACACCAGAACTCGGAATAGAACGTTACTGTGAAGTTCTAGGGTTGAAGTTATATACGGCTTTTATTGTAATGGGATTTACATTGAGGTCACAAGAATATGAAAATCGAAGGTGCGTTTGGTGCAACTAGAGCACGAAACCAAATCGAAAGGTTTGGTTTGTAAGAGGGTTGTATAAATGCATTGATCAAATGACTAAGGAATTTTAGAAAGTAGTGGAGTTGATTTGATTGCTTCTGCGCTTAATTTGCAAGTTGGTTCTGGGTTGAACTGAACCAATGGAAATCGATTGGAATCGACTTCCCATTCTCAGCGTTTAGTTCGCATAATGAACGAGCTGTGTATTGTTGGAATAGGCAGAGGCACGAAGCTGTGTGTTGACTGAAGCGAGGTTCACTGAAGGGCGAAAGTGAAGTATTTGGCATTGAAACCTTAAGACAGAACCTGGAGTAAGGGGAGTGGAACCACGAAGGAGTGAACAGTGACAGTGGGTTTGCAAAACCAACCCCACTCATATCGCACCGCCTTTGTAAGGAAAGCAGTATTTAAGAAATTAACGCGATCAATGCCATAGGCTGACACGTGGCCTTAAGCAGTTTTGAAAACCCACTCTCATCGCGAGTTAACGCCCATGCATAACAGTCTGCGCGAGATTTGATTTGGGTCGTTGGATCGTCAAGATGAATGCGAGAACAGGTCAACCGTCGATACGAAAGACATGTTAGTTGGTGGGGCCGAATGTCAATTATATGGGCATCGTATTAACGTTGTAACCTCTGATTTGGACATTGGTATTAATATATATGGTGAGTTGAATCATCAATACACATATATATATATATATATATATATATATATATATATATGGGTTGGAGCCTACAGAAAATCAGTGGTGAGAGGGAGTTGGAGCTTGCCTTTGCATCACAACAATAATAAGATGTGGTTTTCTCCCTTTATGGGTTTCCACTTATATCTGGTGTCTATGTGCATGATGTCTATGTGTTGATATGGTATATCTATTCTGCTAATACTTGCTCCTCACATATTAAGACTGCTGGTACATTATCTAATTTGCTTATTAATTGTTGCTCACGAATAAAGATTTCTCACACATTATGTTGATCATGAAATAAAGGTGTTAATGAAGTTTAATGAAAAGTTTTAAAAGTCCATGAATATGTTAAATTGATTCACCCCCCCCTCTCAATTTAACTAAGGGTTCAACAATTGGTATCAGAGCCAGGTTCCTTTGGTGTAAGCCTAATAGCTTGAAGGAGATTTGGTTGAGTCATGGACTATCAAAATGTACCTGCGTTAAATACAAAAAACTTTCTTGAATGGAGAGATAAGGTCAAAACATGATTATTGGCTTATGAACCTGAGGTATGGAAGCTTGTATGTGATGGTTACTGCACAGACTCTCCCACGGTGCAAGAACAACATAGGAATGCCACGGCAAAATGTGTGATATTCACTAGCCTTCATAACAAGGATCTTGAGGTAATAATGGATTTAACCTTTGCAAAAGAAATATGGGACAGATTGCATTTCATGCATGGAGTAGACACTGAGGATTGCATTGTCAAGAAGGAGAAGAGAATTAAGAAGAAGAAAACTTCATGTCAAAAGGAAAATGTTCAATCAAATGATGTACCTGCTAGTGTGAATGGTAGTAAGAACCTTGAAGAAATTGCAGCTGTAGAAAAAGCCAAACTTGACACAACACTGACTGAAATAGAAAAATTGAAGAATGAAAACAAATACCTTAAGATATTGGTACAAATATGTGATGAGAAAGAATATGAAGATAGGAAAGAAATTATTGGTCTGAAGACACAACTTGAAAAGGCAGAGAAAGTAGAAGACAATCTGCTGCAACAAATGAGAGAGAAAAGTCAGGAATGTAAAAGATTGGAAGAAGAAGTAGTGAGCCTAAGAAAGAACTTAGAAAAAGCCCAAAGAGAACTATTAATGAATACACCTCTAATGAAAAGCTCTGGACAATTGGACCAAATTCTCAATGCTCAAAGGTCACCTCACATAAAGGCTGGGATAGGATATGAAGGGGAAAACAACAAGTCCAAGATTGAAGATAACAATAATGTCATTTTTGTAAAGGCAGTAAAGGACAGTGAAGCAGCTCAGCATATTCCTACAAAAATAGAAGCCAGCAAGAACAGGATTTGTGAAGAAACAAATAGAATCAAGCAGCAACATGGTAGGACAAAGAATGAAAGGATGAAACAGTCAGCTGGAAAGGGCTCTCACACTCCTGAATATGAATTGAATAAATTTGGAAGATGTCAAATGAGGTTCGTTCCTCCTATGAAAAATATCACATGTTTCTCTTGCCACAAACCTGGACATACTGCAGCATATTGTAAGACAAAGCAAATCCAATCCAACCAGCAAAGGATGTAGCAAATGAAAAGAAAACCTCAAGCAAGCAAAGGGAAAAGACAATCTCCCACCAGGTACACAAATCATTTCCATGGCTATTGTTATGCATGCAATAATTTTGGACATAAACTTGTTGATTGTAAATTATGTTCAAAGAGGGGAACAAAATATTATACTCCAGCTCAAATGTACTTTGATAAAATAAGATGTTATGTATGCCTCAAACTTGGTCACAAAGCAAAGGACTGTAAACTGCCATATATATTAAAGAACTCTAGACAGATGATGAAATCCAATCCAATTAAAAAAAACCATAAACCAAAAACGAGTATAGAAATTATGATGAACCCCAATAGAGTATGGAAAGAAAAGAGAAAAGGGGAGGCTATCATCTCAATAACATAATGAATCTAGCATAGTCTCAGGGGGAGTTTCTCTAGAAAACAAAACAAAAATCCATTCAGTGACAAATATGAAGCAACTCACAGGGGGAGAGCAGTTCATAATTATTCCCCATGAGAGTAATCTAAGAAGAGCTACATGAAATAGCAACTGCTAAAAGATCAGAAAGAAGATTATCGAAAGCACACAATAGCCTGCAGGTTGATGGAAGGAAAGAAAGCAGTAAGTAGCCATGTTGATAGAAGAATACATCAACACATTAAAGTGATGATCACATAGTGCATCATTCTGCTAGTATGAACAATGATTCACCCTAAGAAAGATGAGTAAGAAAAGAGCCTATCATCACTGTATCATTACTTCCTTCATCTATGAAAATGTCCCTTGGAGGAGTACAGTTAAGTAAGTGATAAATCTCTGAGTAATCTACCCATGAAGATTTTTAATAAAAGAATTGAAGATGTCTTCCTGAAGATTATCATGTTAGAACAACTGAATTGTATGTAAAGCAGCAATGTCTCTGGAGCAGTCCTAGAAAGGAAAATGCAGTGACATTCCTTTAAACCAGAATGACAGACCAAGCAAGAGGTTAAAAATGACAAGATCAGACTCATCATATTGATAATTGTTGGTGTGAATAGTGGAAAGCTCAATAGTATGAAATTATGAAGGTGATCTTAACTATGGGTTTATGTACCAATTGAAGTGAAATCTCTGCATGGTTTATCAAAGAAGTATAAATTGGTATTTGACACAAGTAGCATGCCTATCAACAGTATACCAAATGGAAAAGTGGAATGGTACAGGTCCTTAGGATCATAGGATTAAGGCAAAGGAACATCAAGGCAGTATACCCAATGTTTTCTGCACTATTCAAGCATGAGAAAAATAAATAAATAAATAAAACTCAACAACAGAGCTAAAGGATCAGTAGTTTGTTTAAAACTGAAGCAATTATTTTGAGCATTGAAGCAGTATCTCTTTCTATATATTTGCATGCCTTTCTGAAGTAAGTACATATATATATCAGGCCTTTCTCTTGAAATCAGTCATAACACCTTGTGAAGTCTGTTTGCTGAAATTTCAACTAAACATCTTGAATATGTTTTGGCTGAAGACCATCATAATAGAACAGTTAAAGTATTTAAAGCATGAAGGATTAGTTATGTCATAAAGGAAATTGCGTAATTGATAAGTGAGACTGACTAATACACTGAATGTATCTAGCCTCAAGGGTTTGTTTTGGAAATACATTGTACAAGAAGGAAAGTCATTTGGCCTCTAATATTGAAAGACATTGCTTATTCTTACATTAAGCTGTAAGCTCTGGTTTGATTCATTGTTCACAACAGAAACATGGACCTTTTAGTCTTTAAGTGTATTATCCCTGTCAGCAGTCTAGCACATATTACCAACAACAGGCAGTACAGGTGAACCACAACAAAAAAAGATATATTGGCATCATAACAACTGAACAGATGTTGTCTACAGATGTGTATTGCAGAAGAAGACTTATTCCATATACAATCTTCCTCAATAGAAATGTATTGGCGCACTACATCAGATGTAGACTGAAGTATAGTTGAAGCAAGCCTGATATGTCACTTGGAGCATTCACAATCTTTAAGTCTTAATCCAATAATGCATCTCTTATTATACAAGTTTGATTATATATGGCTGTCATCACCTAATCTCTATACAAGTGAAAGGAGTCTATGCTTTGGAATGGTATAAAATATACAAGTTCAAATATTCTCAAAAGTGTTCTCTCAACAACTCTTGAACACCAGTTTGGAGCAGCAAGTGTACTAAGTCAAAAGAAGAAGGCCTAAACACATCTCAGAGAGAAGAAATGCAAAGACAGAATCTACACTGAGAAATGTGCAACCCTTTGCCATTGATGTCAAAGGGAGAGGTAATAGAAGAAAGGGTCTTCTAAAAGAAGCTAGGTAGAGGAAGACTTGGAGGAAGCATTGGATTATTGGTGGATGTGTTGCCATCAATGCCAAAGGGGGAGACTGTTGGAAATGTTGTCATTGATGGCAAAGGAGATGACAAAGGAGGAGCACCTGAAACATCAATCAAGGAGCAGAGGAAGCAAAAAGAGAGGTAGCAGAGACAAAAAAAAGAGAAGTAAGGAGCAGCATCAGTCAAGGAGCAGAGGATAGCAAAGAAGCAGAGAACTATTCAAGGTGCAGAGTAGTGAGGACAGAAGGAGGACCATTGGATTTTGAAAAAGGGGCAATGTTAAGAGAAGAAGAAGTTATGCCAGGACAAGAAGAAGTGTTTGCAGGTGGGTATATTTAAGTGTTCAACATTGCATGGGTATGCTGAGATTCTGTAATTGGGAGTATAAATGGCTCCTATGTGCAATTATGTTTAACTCTGTACATGTATTTACTGTGGAGTATAGTGTGTGAGGTTATATATATATTAAGGAAATTACAGTCATAATACAGTGAACCCGCAAAGGAAATTGTGAAATCAGGTGATGGCACAGTAATAATTGTATGAGAAATGCTCTGAATGAATTTATGTATAGAGGTTTTGTATATGATCAGGTTGAATCTCATTCGGGCTCGACTATAGGTTTGAACCACCTAACTTTCATATAAAATTGGAAGCGTGCGTTAGCCGTGAATTCGAAGGTTTAAATATCTCATTTGCATGGTTGAATCATACGATGGTCAAGCCATTGAACGTTGTGGTCGATACTGGTGAAGTCAAGCCACGGGGTTAACACAGAGGAAGACAGTTATTTAAAAGGGCGGCAAGAGACCTGTAGAGAGAACTGCATAGACCGCTTGGTGCTATAGAGTAGGAGGTCATTTGCATCGAAGATCTGGCCATAACAGAACTTGTAAGCAATTTCAAGAGTATATATGAAGAATCCGCTTAGAAACACATGTGTATTGTTTGAATGGATGATGCTTGTATTGAATGGTTGAACCCCATGTAAGGTATTTTTCGAATTTCAATATGACACCGTGATGAACTCTGTGTAATTTAAGTTTAAAACTTCTGGGTTGAAGTATTAAATTGATTTGATATGTTACGAATTTGGGTTGGATTCATATAATCTATTTTATGAAGAAAGTATGTATTTCATGGTGAATGCACATTACTGTGGAAGAGAGTAGATGGAAAAATCCAATGCGCGCGTAGCCTTTTGGAAGATCACATTGCAGAGATTGTGAAATTAGATCGACGGAACAACACTGGGGAATGGTGCCTCAAAGGCACAGGAGCGGAAACCTTTATGGTGCGAAGGCTGGATCAATCATAAGGCTCTGTCTTACACACTAGGACTCGAAATAGAACGTTACCGTGAAATTCTGGGGTTGAAGTTATATACAGCTTTTATTGTAATGGGATTTACATTGAGGTCACAAGAATATGAAAATCGAAGGTGCGTTTGGTGCAACTAGAGCACGAAACCAAATCGAAAGGTTCGATTTGTAAGAGGGTTGTATAAATGCGTTGATCAAATGACTAAGGAATTTTAGAAAGTAGTGGAGTTGATTTGATTGCTTCTGCGCTTAATTTTCAAGTTGGGTCTGGGTTGAACTGAACCAATGGAAATCGATTGGAATCAACTTCCCATTCTCAGCTTTTAGTCCGCATAATGAACGAGCTGTGTATTGTTGGAATAGGCAGAGGCACGAAGCTGTGTGTTGACTGAAGCGAGGTTCACTGAAGGGCGAAAGCGGAGTATTTGGCGTTGAAACCTTAAGACGGAACCTGGAGTAAGGGGAGTGGAACCACGAAGGAGTGAACAGTGACAGTGGGTTTGCGAAACCAACCCCACTCATATCGCACCGCCTTTGTAAGGAAAGCAATATTTAAGAAATTAACGCGATCAATGCCATAGGCTGACACGTGGCCTTAAGCAGTTTTGAAAACCCACTCTCATCGCGAGTTAATGCCCATGCATAACAGTCTGCGCGAGATTTGATTGGGGTCGTTGGAACGTCAAGACGAATGCGAGAATAGGTCAACCGTCGATACGAAAGACATGTTAATCGGTGGGGCCGAATGTCAATTATATGGGCGTCGTATTAACGTTGTAACCTCTGATTCGGAGAATGGTATTAATATATATGGTGAGTTGAATCATCAATACATACATATACATATATACATACATATATATATATATATATATATATATATATATATATGTATGTATGTATAGGTATGTATTGATGATTCAACTCACCATATATATATTAATACCATATATATATAAGATTGTTGTTGGCCATTCGATAATATGGAGCGTTTTATTATAAGGGATTACTAATAACGCTCGCGGATGGTAGGCCCCATAACTTGGGCTAAGGTTTGTGTTATGGATTTTAGCACAATGTCATGCGTGTCCAATTCTAATGTTACCAATTAGTGGAAGGTGCATGTATGGTCTAGTTGCGACATACATATATATGTATAGTGATTTTATAAGGGGTTATGTTCCAAAGTTTGAACGTTAATGCGATGTTGGGGGTTTATAACCATGGAGATATTAAAGCCTCCACATTCAGTTATTTAAACTGCCAGTAAAGGAAACCAAAGCATTGGAATTTGCCCAGATTTAAAGTCAGTAGTTATATATATTGTAACGCAGCTATATATATATATATATATATATATAGCAAACACACAATCACGGTGAACAGGAATATGCACAGGAATGAATTTGATAGCTGTATAAGCAATTTTTTTTTTTTGGAAAATATGCAGAAGACCGTGAGAAGAAGAAGGCAAAACAGTTACCTGACAACAACAGAAAAGACAAAGCCAACAAAGCCAAAAGCCAGAAAATGGGAAGAGTAAAATTGTCTTTATGTAACTGAAAATGTGAATGTAAATGTTGTAATTAATTTTATATTGTTTGTGATGCATTGGCAAGTCTCCAGTAGGAAAACAAAACTCCCACTGTAATATTGAAATTGATGCATATTGTTATATTTTTCTGAATGAACAGGTAAAAGAAATGAGAAGGCAGAAGGCAAAGAGGCATGGCTGTCCATTTCAACTTCCTTGAGGAATGCTAACAGTCATAAGGGAATTTCTATAAATAATATCACATTGATATGCATAATAGGTTAGAGAGAGAGAGGTTGGAGAATGCGGAATTGAGGCAGAAAAGATAAGAAGAAGGAGGAGCAGAATGAGATGCAGTGAAAAGTTAGAGAAGGAAGATATGATGTAGTGAGGCAGAGAAGAAGGAGGAGCTGATAGAAAAGTAGAGAATGCAAAAATGAAGCAGTGAGGCAGAGAAGAATGAGTAGCTGAGCAGAGAAGAAAGAGGAGCTGATAGAGAATCTGAGAAGATGCAGAGTTGAAACAGGGCAGATATGAGAACTGATGGAAAGCAGAGAAGATGGTACAGAACATAGCTAATATCCAAGGTAAATCAACAAATGTTTTCTTTTGATAGAATGAGGAAGTTGGAGCTTCCCTATCAAGTTGTAGCTTGATAGATGTCAGTTGTAGCTGACTGAGGTTGGAGCCTTCTGTAGGTTGGTAACTGCAGAAAATTGATGGGAGTTGGAGCTTCCTTGCAAGTTGTAGCTTGCAGAATTGAGGTAGGAGCCTCCTGTGGGTTGGAGCCTACAGAAAATCAGTGGTGAGAGGGATTTGGAGCTTGCCTTTGCATCAAAACAATAATAAGATGTGGTTCTCTCCCTTTATGGGTTTCCACTTATATCTGGTGTCTATGTGCATGATGTCTATGTGTTGATATGGTATATCTATTCTGCTAATACTTGCTTCTCACATATTAAGACTACTGGTACATTATCTAATTTGCTTATTAATTGTTTCTCACAAATAAATATTTCTCACACATTATGTTAATCATGAAATGAAGGTGTTAATGAAGTTTAATGAAAAGTTTTGAAATTCCATGAATGTGTTAAACTGATTCACCCCCCCCCCCCCTCTCAGTTTAACTAAGGGTTCAACATGCTCGTCCTAAGATGATGCCATATATTGACTTAGTGAAATGGGTGTTGGATAATGTAGATATCAGAGATAGGAAATGTTTTACTCAAAGCAGAATTGTCATTGGCTCTCTCAGGCCATCAGATTTGAAGAATATGTATAAATTTCCAGAACCCCAGAAGAGATATGACCCCCAATTTGTTCAAGAGTTCATGCACGAGAATGACCATCCTACAACTGTAATTAAAGAATGGAGAAATGATCCTAACTAGCATAAGCAGGACGATAAGGGTATGTATTCAGTCATCTCTCTTAAAATCCCATTCTCTCATATAACTGCAATGATGTGTTGTCTCTTTGGATCTGTAAATACGACTAAGTTTAAAGAGGATTGGACACCCTTGATAGAAGCATCCTCTGACAACTATATTCTATATTGGGCTACTATTATTTCTAATAATTTGATAAGATTTATCACAACCTATAGAGAAAATCGAAATGCCCCACCCAATGTAGTCTCACCTTCTTATATGAGTTCCTATATCTTAGACGCAATTTTCTTATCCTTTGAGTTTTCGTCCGCTTACCTCCATTGTACGTGTTTTATAGTCCAAGACACAAAGCTGTCATGACTAGGTCAAAGAAGAAGTGAAATATGGAAGAATCTCCAGAATTTCCTATAGATTCAACACTAGTGCGAGTCCTTTGGAAAGGAAATCAATCATCTCTAGGGAAGGAACTTAACAGATTATCACAATTTGCATGTGCTTATGCAAATGAAACCATTGATAAGCAAAAGAGGTTGAATCATTGCTTATAGAAAAGGATCAACACATTTCTCAAATGGAGAAAGTTTTCTCTGATGAAAAGCAAAGGATTAAGCAGGAGCTTCAGCCAAGCATCAATAATCTGCAACAACAATTTGAATGTCCCAAACCAAAACTTGAAAACAATATTAAAGAAAAAGATAAAATAATTCATCAATTGTAGCAGAGGATTGAAAAGCTCCAGGAAAAGCGCGAAATAAATGAAGTAAAGAAAGAAGCAACAGAGTTGGAGGCAATACTTGCAACACAACAAACAATTTTCTATCAGAAGTATAATGAAATTCAAGAGCAAGTTGAGACCAATGATCAATTAGTTACTCATATTTCTAATCTGAGAACTTATTATGAAGAAATTGATGATAAGGTGTCAAAATACATAGATTGGAAAGAAACTGCACATGGTAGAGTGGCCAATCTCCCTCGTCTTGAAGAATCAGTTAAAGATATAATATTAGAGATTGGGATATCAAAATGAAGAGCATTGAATTAGCTATTATCAGAGCTAAGAATTTATCTTCCAGCATCTCTGAGTATATAAAATAATCTCTTCTGCAAGCCAACCTGATTCATGAAGCATAAAAGGAAACCATGCCAAATATTAGTTTCCTAAAGCAATGATGGAAAGAGATATCAAACATAAAATTTCTTGACATAGAAAATTTGACAAGGTTAAATATGGAGATTTATTGGTACTTGTTGATTAAACATCATAACCAATTGATAATGTTGAGGTGCCTCTCCAATGTAGCAACTCAGATTCTTCTGACACTAAACGATGCAGTATTCACGAGACAGATGAGAATGCAGCGAATTCATCCCCCTCAGCTCAAACATATGATCAAAGCATGCCATCTCAAAGACCAACTAGAGACTGAATCCGAGAAACAATCATAGAATGTTACAACTTACGCATTTTATTTTCCTAGTTTATAGTTTTATAGTTTAGAGTAATATTAGAGACTTCTTTTACAAGTATTTTATTTTTGTAATATTAATTAGTATTTAAACCCCTTTCATGCATTTAGAAAGGGGTCCAAAATTTTGAGAAGACTGTTTTTGGAACTTACACTACTGTTTGAACGAAAGTTATCTAATTGAAAGTCTAAACCTTGAAGCTATCTTTTCAGATCTAAAGCTATGATGCAACGGGTACTATTATCTATGTATTGATTGTTTTATGTTTATAAAATTTTGGAAAACTTATTTCTGTCTATTAGTTTCATTCTGATAAGCCTTGAAGTGATATATGTTCTTATTACTATTGATATAATATATTGAACGATATGCTGTTACATGTGAGACTTAGAGATCTTTTATGTGATTAATGTTCTTCATCAACTAAATCAATTAAATTGAGTTAGTTTCTTGAACGTGCTTATATTCATTAAGTATGAAATGATCTATATTATTTCATGGTTGTGATTTTCTATGCCTTAATCATGTAAATGAATCCAATCCCGGGAAGTAATTAGATTAGTTTTAATTTATGTTATCATTAGAATAAATCACCCCACTAGTGTTGATTTCATTTCTTTTGTTATATAAACTCTCTTTATATGGGAAACTGGTCCCTTTATCCCCAGTCGGACCCACCATTTTCAACGGAAAAGGAGTTTTTTTAAGCTCCCGACTGGGTGGAATCCCTAATGTTGAGGAAGTCACTTTCCAGCCTTCAACACCTCCGTAAATATCTAGAAATTGATAGCAAAATGTTCAAAAATATGCTCATGCACCATACTAGGCAAAATTTGGCTTCATCATGGGGGCATGTGCTCTAACGAAAAATTCATGAGAACTCGAAATTCTTTGTAGACCTAACTCAACATAGGATAAATCAAATCCACATGGCCACCACCTTGGTGGCAGGTGCATCAAATAATAAAACCAAAAGTAGTAAATGATGCATAAAATGAAATGCAACAATGTTCTAAGTAGCTTTGTCACACAAAATAATCCAAGCTCATAAGAGTCATATAAATGCAACACAACTCTAAACTACCATAATGTTTCATTTTAACTTGGGAAATAAAAATTTGTTTGGGGAATAGACCTTCAATGTGTCCATTCACAAGCAACAATTTTTCTCCATCCAAATTGTTGAGGAAGGAGTTGGCTCCCATTTGACCTTCAATTTTATAAAGACCCAACCATAATGCCTCAAATTTACCATTATGCCACCAACATTATTGCTCAGAGATTCATATCACTCCTTGACAAATTTATTCTTTTTTCAGGAGGGAAGATTAACTATCACAAAAGTTGCATCTATGGGTGGAATGCTACAAATAACACCATCCATATTATTTCAAAAATATTTGGAGTCCCCTACAAGTTGAATTGGACCCATTTTAATTACCTTGGGATGCCTGTCAGTGCTGGACACTTGAAGACTGAGATCTAGAACATCACCATTGACAAAATGAAAAAGAGAGTGTAGTAATGGGGATCCTCCTGGCTTAATCTGGTTGGGCGCACAATCCTCTTCAAATATTTCCTCACTGCCTTGCCTTTGTATCACTTTTCCTTGTTTTATGCTCCCTCCAACATTCAACAAAAAATAGAAGCTGTATTAAGACAATTCTTATGGGAAGGAGGGAAAAATGAGAAGAAGAAATTCAATTTAGTCAAATGGAGGCAAGTTAATCACAATTATGAAAATGGGGGACTTGGTATTCGCATTCAAAAGCTCTTGAAAAATGGGGGAAAATAGCATGGTGCCTTATTACAGAACAACATTCTTGGTGGAAGCAAGTTTTGGAGACTAAATATCTTACCACTGCTAGACAAAACCTTCTTAATCAGGCTCTCCCAAACAAGCCATGCTCCAAAATCTAGGCCTTATGCAAAAAATCCATATCATTTATCAACAGATATATCTCCAAAGTTCCTCAAGGAGGAAGCAGCATAAACATCTGGGAGGATAAAATTATGGGACAATCTCCCCTCACTGACAACCCGAGCATCCATCATATTCAAAATTATCTCCAGAGTCAAGGTATAAACACCATGGATCAGATTTCCAAATGAGACAAACATTCCAATGCCTGGTGTGGATGGGCATTTCCTATTACTCCCCCTCACCTTGAGGTTGATCTAGCAAATCTAAAAGCAATGCTCCATGGTGCAGCTCCATTGTCCAAAGGCAACCATGATAGTTTTCGGTGGGATCCCTCTTGATCATCATACACAATCAAAGTAGCTTATGGGTCTCTACTCAAAGAAAACCTCCCCTCTCCTATGTGGCCCATATGGAAGCTTACATGGAAATATGAAGCTCTTGCAAAGATAAAAATGTTCATCTGGATTCTTCTCAAAGGTAATATATTGAATTTTGATAATTTAAAAAAAAGAGGCATTTTTGGCCCTTCCAGATGCCATATCTGTCAAAAAGAAGAAGAGTCTGCACTCCATCTATTTGTGAGGTGTCCCTTTGCCAATCAATGCTGGAACGATCTCACGAATTTCTCTCAGATTGACTTAGAAACCATCAATTCGATCACATAGTTGATAAAAAAATGGAAAAAGGAATATGCCTGGGGAAAAAAGAGCAAGAACATAGCCAAAAGGGTCTGGGACACCCTCCCATACGTGCTTCTTTGGAGTATCTAGCTAGCTAGGAATAAGGAGAATTTTTTAGGAGAAAAAACCCTACCCAAGGAAAGCACAAAACAAGGCATGGAGTCTCTCCATTGAGATGATTTTATCCAAAAGCAACATCCATATCAATTTCAATGATCTGCAAGCAAAATAAAGAACATTTTTGGGGAGAGCGCTTGACAATCCAGGTTACATCAAAACTCCTGTCATACAAAGTCCCCAAAAGGAGCAGTGGAAGATAAGACTCAAGGAAAAAAAGTTCATTGAGTGGATGGATGGTTGTAAAAGATCTGTACTCTTCTTTGATGAAGCATCAAAGGCCAACCCAGGCATTACTGGGGCAGGAGGCCTCTTTAGGAATGAACATGGCTGCGTTTTGAATTCCTTTGAATGGGGGCTTGGCTCTCTATCAAGCAACAGAGATGAGGTCTACACTCTGTACAAAGGTCTCCAAATGATCAAGAGCCCAAATCTGCAAAACGGTATGGTATTCGGTGACTCTGCCATTATCATTAGTATGATGACAAATAGTAAGCAATCCCCCAACATCGCTCTCTGCAGGCTCATCAACATATGCAGTATCTTGAGCAAAGATATGAAAGATCTTTCCTTCTATAATATTCTTAGAGCTAATAATAAGAAAGAAGACATCTTGGCTAATAAATCCTGCAATAGACCAACCGATCAATTATTCTGCCAAGATGGCACATCTTTTTCCTCATTGCCATGATATCCCTCTTTGTCTCTTTTACCGATTGTATGACACCCTGCAAGATTCTGTCAGCATTTGTAAGCTCTCCCCATACCAATAGAATCGCCTTACCCATGATATTATCACCTCGTGAATCTCACCTCGCTCCCTTCTTCCTTCCAACTCCTCTGGCCTTCCTTATTTATTCGACCTCTCTCTACGCTTTGTTTCATCAATTCTGCTTCTATGATTTCTCCTCTCTTCCCTTGACAAGGCATCAAACCTGATCTATCGAGACTATCCCTCCTCAGTGGCCAATCACTTTCTTCCTAGGCTCCCTTGTCTCTCAATTTTCTTTGCTATCTGTCATACTTTGTGTCAATTCCGATCTTGCTCCTTTGCCGCTCAGAGCTTTTAAACCCTGCCCTCATTGTGTATCAGCATTTATCACGACAGTGAAATCTGCCTCCAATCCCGGCCTCCTCATGTATCAGCTCAGATCCTCGACTCTTCAACTGACTGTAGCGCGTTTCTCTTCTCAGACCATTGGATGCATCACGAGAAGAAAAAATTGATTCCATTGTATAGACCTTCAAGAAGAAATGGCTTTGATTCGTGGGCAGCTGAAGATCATGGAAGAAAAACACTAAGTGGAAACTGCCTTCCTCCAACAACAGGCTCAGTCCCGTCAACAAAAACTTCTAGCTGCCTCAAATCGATGTGCACATGTGGAAGAATCCCTCCAAATCCTGAAATATATGTTAGACAAACGCTTTTCTCCAAGTTCCAACTCAAACAATGTCAAAAATGCCAATCTAGATGAAAATCAAGACAACACCGATGCTTCTACTAGACAACCAATCAACATTGACTAATCCTCATTCCTCCCCTCTCTCTTTTGTTCATGTCTTTTAAATTTGCACTTATGCTTTTGCAGTTTGTTATAATTTACCTTGATTCAGTAATGCAGTATAGTATCAAGAGTCGACACATTGGAGGCTCGGTATTTTGTCTTCATACCCCTCCTTGGCTGTCCTCATCGCCATCAGAATGTAACTGGGAAATCTCTCTATCTTTTTTTTCAAATATAATATAGCACCCGACTTTGTAAAAAGAATAATAATAATAATAATAATAAATAAATAAATAATATTTAGATATAAATAAATAATAAAGAAAATATAAGAATAACAAATAAATAATAAATAAAGAATACAAGATAATAATAGTAGACAATAATAATAAATAATGAATTGAATTGAGAGAGAGAGATAACAAAAGTAAAAAGAAAAAAAAAAAATTAAATCAAGAAAAAAAATTGAATTAAGTAAAACTTAAAATAAAGAGATAAGGTTGATATGTTGGGCACATGGATTTTGTGCATGGAGATCTCTTTCCAATCCTTTTCCATTTTTGGAACCATTTGTTCTATTTAATGGAAGAAAATGAGGATGAGAAATATTATTCATTCATTTAGGAGAGTGCTATGAGACAAAGGCCTTCCTGATAGTGGTAGTTGATTGAGGGCTTGGGGGTGGCCAAATGTGAAAGATTATGTGCAATTGAGCCTATTATTGGGTGGAAAGTCGTCCCCAAAACTTTGTTGTTGTAAGTAGGATCTGAGTAGCATTATAACTCTAGAATCACAAGTAAGGTATATCATCACTACATGTAAGTCTTATTTGCTAATGATTTTGAAATTCTATGCTAATTAATTGAATAGTTTGTATGTTGATTATTAATTACATAAATTGATGTCATTAGTTATATATTTTAATTCTGAATTGTTACATATGGTATTAGAACGAGGTTACAACTTTAGAAACATATAAAACTTTATAAAATGCCAAATCTTATTAATAATTTGTTATGACTTCACTTTTTCTTGTTATTAATTATACATGTAAACCTTTGACTATAAAATAATAAATATTAAAAAAAACATAAAATTTAAACCTTTGACTATAAAATAATAAATATTTAAAAAGACATATTAAGTGCAACTTATATTTTATAACTGCTTTATTATTTAGTAATAAGGCTATTATATATATATATATAATCTTGACATTCAAACAAAAGAAAAAATGCATCAATTATGCTTTATGTGAATTTAATATAAGGCATGGACAATTAAAGAGCCTATTAGACCTCGTGTTCACTTAGAACATATTATAGAAACTTCTAAAGAATATTTCAAATTTGATTATATATATATAAACTTTTTTCTTTCTGCATTAGTCTTTGAATTTTAAACTCTTTTGTGTCATTCCAGTGAACTACATAATACTGTGATTGTTGGCAGGTGGATTACAAGGCCCTGTCTCATGAACTTGCTTGCATTATAGCCATTTGTGGGAAATTTGTCTTAATTCCATTGGAGCCATAATTCGACAACTTCCAACGGCCACCCAGCGGTTAACAAATTCTACCAACTCGTTGTGGGTATGTCTGAACTATGACTTTGACAGCTACCCAGAAAACGAGGAGAAAAATATAAAAAGAAATAGAATCCCCACGTTATTCCCACCAGGGTTGCAACAAATTTCTCATGTTCTCCGTATCTATCAAAGGACGATATTTTATCGAAGTTCAAGGAACTCTCTACGTGCAAGAGAGTATCAATATTGAATATTAAAGAAACGTTGAAACTCGTTTCTCAACAGTCAGCTCTAAATGTTAAATGGGTGGAGACAAAGTTGGATATTCACAATTAAACAATTTGATTTCTAAAATTGTATGTTATGCTGTGGAAACATTCACGTCTTAATCGTATGTTGCTTTTTGAAATTTTTAGTGAAATTTAATAACAATCGTATGATTTTTTGGGCTTAATTTGATGAAATCTAGAACTAATGTTAAAAATTTAGATTGCAGTTTAAATACAAATAATTAAGTTTTAATATTTTAACTATATTTTAATATTTTATTTTTTTATACAAATTTTAATTTTATATTTTAATAAATAATTTATATAGATAAAAGTGTCTTTCGAATTAATCACATTAATCACATTATTGATCTGAAAGACACTTTTATCTACATTATGGATCACAAAAATCCTAGATCGAAAATAATTTATATTTTTTAATTTTAATACTAATAATTAAATTTTAATATTGTGTTGAAAAAGTTAAATTTAATTGTAAAAAACTAAGAGTTTTTAAGGATTTGTAGAGGTTAATTTTTGTATTGATATTTTAATTATATTTTGTTGATAAAATTAAATTTAATTGTAAAAATTTAAGAGTTTTTAACTATTTATTGAGGTTGATTTTTGTGTGAAGATTGCTTATCTTAAATTTTTTGAGACACATGTCCATGGGGTCTTGGATAAACAGTGATCGAGTGCTCTATTAAGACACTCCTTGATGTGAAGCCACTCGTTCAATTCCCACAGTGATCAGGGTGATATATTGGACATGACGAAGATGTAGTCCTGCAAAGTTTACAAAAAAGAAGTTTTGAGACACCTTGAGGTAGTGCTCAAATATGTAGTTTCATCCAAAAAAATTGTATAATGGGATCAAAGTTTACTCTTATGTTCTTTGATTAAACCCTTATCTTGTAATTGTTGGCAACTTCTAAAGAATATTTCAAGTTTGACACCGTGTAGCTACTCGGATTAGAGCCCCAACCGCGTTTGTCGTGAGTCTTGACATTAATCGGTGCCATACCACTCAGGGGCTCATATAAGGCTGCGCAGTCCTGCTTTAGATCCACGGGCACCTGAAGTTGCTTCCAGCTATTCCAGTTGTTGTCCTTCCAGATCAACATGCCCCATAGGGTGTTAAAGCCGGCAGATGACATCTAGTTTTGTAGTGCAAGGAGAGAGTTGTTTTTGCCAAGAGGGGGATTGTTCAGAATACGATCCTCCCAAAATTTTTCTTGTTTGCCATTGCCCGGGATCCAGAACGCATGCAAGTTGATCAACGGAATAGCTTTAGTGCATATTTTGAGAAAATGCGATCCAATTTTAGTGCTGGGGCTGTCTATACAACGTTTTCTATGATCGGAGAAGTATTTCTTCCATAAGGAAATTTGCACCCAACCAGGATTAGGAGAAATGAGCCTCCAGATAATTTTAGCTCCCATGGCAACATCTTGAGTGCAGAGATCTTTGAAGTTCAAACCTCCTTCCATCAGAGGTTTGGAAACTTTGTCCCAATTAACCAGAGGGATTCTGTTTTCACTTTGTTTACCGCCTTTCCAAAAGAATTTTCGAATAAACTCCTCCATTTTCTTAAGAATGCACAAAGGAGCCAGCATAACAGAAAATTGGAAAATTGGGAGACTGCTAAGAACAACCTTAATGAGAACTGACTTACCCGCAAGATTGAGCCATGAGAAGCCCCAAGCTTGAATTAAGGGATTATTATTATTATAAACCTAATGGATTGATATTAAAAACCCAAGGGATTAATAAACCATAGATTAAATATTATAAACCCAAGGGATAAATGTGGTTGACTATGTTTGGGTTTACAATATTTATACATTAACATATATTAACTATGGTTTACTATCATTGACATGGTCAAGTATAGTCAGCATGGGCATCCCTTGGGGTTTTAATATTAATCCCTTGGGTTTATAATATCAATTCCTTGGGTTTATTAATCTAATGGTTCATATTGTTAGGGTATAGTATTATTCATAGGTTTTATCACGTTAATCTTAATGTTTAATATAAATCCCTTGGGTTTATGATCATGGTCAACCATGGTCCAACGTCACATTGTGACAAGCATTGTATCAATATGAAAATCAACCATGGTCAACCATTGTCGACCATTGTCAACCATGGTCGAATGTCACATTGTAACAAAAATTGTCTCAATATGAAAATCAATGATGGTTTGGCATGGTTAACCATGGTCCAACGTTGCATTGTGACAAAGATTATCTCAATATGGAAATAAACCATCATGAACCATGGTCAACCATGTTGAATGCCACATTGTGACAAATATTTTCTTAATATTAAAATCAAACATAGACAACCATCATCAACCATGTTTATTTAACTGTTTATAATATTTATCATAGGGTTTATATACCTTACTTTATAATAATAATATTACGGTTTATCATAAGATTTTCTCAATATGAAAATCAATCATGGTCATCCACGGTCAATGATGGTCAATATTGGTAAAAAATGGTCAACCATTGTCAATTATGGTTAACCATGGTCAACACTAGTCGAACATCACAATTGTGACAAAGATTGTGTGAATATGAAAATCAACCATGATCAACCATGGTCACCCATGGTCAACCATGTTCCAACGTCATATTGTGACAAATATTGTCTCAATATAAAAATTAACCACATCAACCATGGTCAATAACCATGGTCACATTGTGACAAAGATTGTCTCTTGGTCCAATGTCACATTGTGACAAAGATTGTCTCTTGGTCTAATGTCACATTGTGAAAACCATTGTCTTCTATGGTCAACCATGGTCCAACGTTGCATTGTAACAAAGATTATCTCATTATGGAAATCAACCATGGTCAACCATGGTCTACCAACGTCACACTATGACAAATATTGTCTCAATATGAAAATCAATCACGTTCAACTGTCATCCAATGTCGATTTGTGACAAATATTGTGTCAATATGAAAATCAATCATTGTCAACCATGGTCAACCATGTTTATTTTAGGGTTTATATATCTCAGGTTTATAATATTATTCCCTTCGGTTTATAATATCAATCCCTTTCATTTATTAATCTAAGGGTTCATATTCCTAGGGTATAATAATAATAATATTACGATTTATCATATGATTTTCTCAATATGAAAATCAATCATGGTCAACCATGGTCAAGATTGGTAAAAAATGGTCAACCATGGTCAATTATGGTCAATCATGGCTAACGATGTTTAACACTAGTCGAATGTCACATTGTGACAAAGATTTTGTGAATATAAAAATCAACCATGATCAACCATGGTCCAACCTCACATTGTAACAAACATTGTGTCAATGTGAAAATTAACCATGGTAAACCATGTTCAATAAATAGAGTCACATTGTGACGAATATTGTCTCTTGGTCCAATGTCATATTGTGAAAACCATTGTCATCCATGGTCAACCATGGTCCAATGTTGTTTTGTGACAAATATTGTCTCAATATGGAAATTAACCATGGTTGACCAATGCTGCATTGTGACAAACATTGTCTCAATATGAAAATTAATCATGTTCAACTATGATCCAACGTCACTTTATGACAAATATTGCGTCAATATGAAAATCAACCATAGCCAAATCTATTTATTTTAAGGTTTATATACCTTGGTTTTATAATATTAATCCCTTGGGTTTATAAAATCAATCCCATACATTTATTAATCTAAGGGTTCATATTCCTAAGGTATAATATTAATCATAGGGTTTATGATATTAATCACATGGTTTATAAAATTAATCTTAGGGTTTAATATAAATAACTTGGGTTTAAAATCATAGTCAACCATGGTCCAACGTCACATTGTGACAAATATTGTCTCAATATGAAAATCAACCATGTTCAACCATTGTCAACCATGGGCAATCATGGTGAACCATGGTGCAACGTCACAATATGACAAATATTGTCTCAGTATGAAAGTAAACCATGGTAAACCATACTCATTTTAGGGTTTGTAATATTTATCTTAGGGTTTATATACCTTGGGTTTAATATTATTCCCTTGGGTTTTTAATATTAATCCCTTGGGTTTATTATTCCCTTAGGTTTATAGTATGAATCCCTTGGGTTTATTAATCTTAGGATTCATATTCCTAGGGTATAATATTATTCATAGGATTTATAATATTAATTCTTGAGTTAAATATAAACCCTTTGGGTTTATAATCTTCTTCAACCATGGTCAATAATGGTCCAATGTCGCATTGTGACAAAGATTATGTCAAAATGAAAATCAACCATGGGAAACCATGGTTAACCATATTTAATTTATGGTTTATAATATTTATCTTAGGGTTTATATACCTTGGGTGTATAATATTAATCCCTTGGGCTTTATATTATTTCCTTAGGTTTATAAGCTCTTGGGGTTTTAGTAACAAGCCCTTGGGTTTAAAATATCATCCTTGTAGTTTATTAATACAAGGGTTCATATTCCTAGGGTATAATATTAATAATATGATTTATAATATTAATGCCAGGGTTTAATATAAATCCCTTGGGTTTATAATCATGGTCAGCAATGGTCCAACGTCACATTGTGACAAATATTGTCTCAATATGAAAATAAACCATGTTCAACCAGTGTTAATCATGGTCAATAATGGTCAACCATGGTGCAATGTCACATTATGAAAAATATTATATTAGCATGAAAATCAACCAATTGGTAAACCATGGTCAACAATGTTTATTTTAGGGTTTATAATATTTATCGTAGGGTTTATATACCTTGGTTTTATAATTCCTTGGGTTTTTAGTATTAACCCCTTAGGTTTAATATTATTCCCTTGGGTTTATAATATCAATCCATCGGGTTTATGAATCTAAGGGTTCATATTCCTAGGGTATAATTTTAATCATATGGTTTATAATATTAATCATAGGGTTAAATATAAATCCCTTGCATTTATAATCATGTTCAACCATGGTCAACCATGATCAACCATGGTCCAATGCCACATTGTGACAAATATTGTATCAATATGAAAATCAACCATGTTCAAACATCGTCAACCATGGTCAACCATGGTGAAAAGTCACGTTATGAAAAATATTGTCCCAATATGGAAACCAACCATGGTAAACCATGTTTATTTTAGGGTTTATAATATTTATCTTAAGGTTTATATACCTTGAGTTTATATTATTAATCCCTTGGGTTTATTAGTTCCTTGAGTTTATAATATCAATTCACTACTTTTATTAATCTAAGGGTTCATATTCCTAGGGTATAATATTAATCATATGGTTTATAATATTAATCCTACGATTTAATATAAATCCTTTGGTAAACCATGGTGCAACGTCACATTATGACAAAGATGGTCTCAGTATGAAAATCAACCATGATAAACCATGGTCAACCATGTTTATTTTAGGGTTTATGATATTTATCTTAGTGTTTATATACCTTGAGTTTATAGTATTAATCCTTCGGGGTTATTAGTATTAATCCATTGGGTTTATAATATCAACCCCTTGAGTTTATTAATCTAAGGGGTCATATTCCTATGGTCTAATACAAATCCGTTGGGTTTATCATCATGTTCAACCATGGTCAATCGTGGTCCAATGCCACAATATGAAAAATATTGTCTCAATATAAAATTCACCAATGTTCAAATATCATCAACCATGATTAGTCATGGTCAACCATGGTCAATCATGGTGCAACGTCACAATGTGACAAAGATTGTCTCAATATGAAAATGAACCATGGTAAACCATGTTTATTTTAGAGTTTATAACATTTATCTTAAGGTTTATATACCTTGGGTTTATTAGTCCCTTGGGTTTATAATATCAATCCCTTGCATTTATTAACCTAAGGGTTAATGTTCCTAGGCTCTTAATAATATTAATAATAGGGTTTATAATATTAATACTAGGGTTTATAATCATGATCAACCATGGTCCAACGTCACATTGTGACAAAGATTGTCTCAATATGAAAATAAACAATGTTGAACCATCGTCAACTATGACCAATCATGGTCAACCATGGTACAATGTCACATTATGATAAAGATTGTCACAGTATAAAAGTCAACCATGGTAAACCATGGTCAACCATTTTTATTTTAAGGTTTATAATATTTATCTTAGGGTTTTTATTCCTTGGGTTTATAATATTAATCCCTTGGGTTTAATATTATTCCCTTGGGTTTATAATATCAATCCATTGGGTTTATTAATTTAAGGGTTCATATTTCATATATTATTATTCATAGGATTTATAATATTAATCCTTGGGTTAAATATAAATCCCTTGGGTTTATAATATTCATCAACCATGGTCAACCATGGTTCAAAGTCACATTTTGAAAAAGATTATATCCATATGAACATTAATCATGTTCAACTGTGGTTCAAAATTGCATTGTGAAAAATATTATGTCAAAATGAAAATCAACCATTGTTAGCCGTGTTTATTTTAGGGCTTATAATATTTATCTTAGGGTTTATATACCTTTGGTTTATAATATTAATCCCTTGGGTTTAATATTGTTCCCTTTGGTTTATAATCCATTGGGTTTAAAATATCAATCCCTGTAGTTTATTAATTTAAGGGTTGATATTCCTAAGGTATAATATTAATCATATGGTTTATTGTAATATATCCTAATAATAATAAAAGTAATAAATAAATAATAAGTCAATAATAGTAAATACATGATAAATAATAAAGAGAATAATAATAATAAATAAATAAAATAATAAATAATAGGAGATCTAAATAAAAATACATAAAAGTAAACTATAAAAATAGTAAAAAGCAGTGAAGTTAACGAAAGTAAAAAATGAATAAAATAAGAAAAAGTTAAATTAAGAGGACCATTATTTTAAGTAGAACTTAAAATAAATAAATAAAAGTTGCATGTTGACACAAAGAATGTGTGCATGCAGTTCTCTTCCATTGTTTGGTCTATTTAATAGACATTTAGGAATATGATATTCATTCATTCATCATTCATTTATCCATTCTCTTGGGAGAAAGGTATTGCGAGACAAAGAATTCCCTGGCAGTAGTACGTTGATTGAGGGCTCGGGGATGGCCAACTGTAGAAAGATTACGTGCAACTGAGTCTACGGTTGGGTGGAGAGTCATCCTCAAAACTTTGTTGCGGTTAGCGGGTTCAAATAGTGTTCAACTTCGAAGTCACAAGTAAGGAATATTGTCGTTACACGTAAGTTGTCTTTACTCGTATTTATGAAATTTCTATGCTAACTTGTTAATAGTTTGTGTGTTGATTATTAATTTCATATTGGATATAATTAGCTGCATGTTAAATTTTGAAGTTATTATATATGGTATCAGAACTCAACTTTCAATCTATTGGATCTTTGAGTTATTGTTTTCATGATTAATCATTATAAATATTTTTTCACAATTATATAATTTCTTTCATGTTTATATAGAAAATTTCAATAAATGATTTCTATAACCCATAGATCCACGATTCCACTCCATGATCATAAAACCTAAAACTACATTCTAATTGTGATCATGGTGTCACATATTTTTTTATTCATAATATATATCTTAAATGTCTATTTTATGAAAAAAAAACAAAGATAAGAAGATTTTAAAAATAATAATCAATTTGATAGTAAATTCAACATTGTTGGTACTATTAGGACCTAAAAAAGAAAATTGAGTAAATACTAAATATGGCATCCAAAAAAAATTTGGCTGCCTTTTGAAACATGTTATAGGAAATAGTCAAAAATAATTTGAGTTTTTTTTTTTAAGAACATTAGTTGCACAATCGACAATGTCCTTCCAACTTTAAATAAAAAATAAAAAGAGTCCGAACTTTTATTTAATTTTTATTCAGTTGCTGATCATTATCGGAAAATATATCCTTATTTTTCCGAACAATGCATGTTTCTAGCGAAAATAGTTTGTATCATCTTACGCAATATTATGTCCAAAACGTCACAAGATCGAAACTGGTAAGAAATATATTTAGTCCGTTACTGCAAGTCCTGCCTCTTGACTAGATCGTTAAGGTCAAATGAAAATACTTGTTTTAATACTTTTAAAAAAGCTTGTAAATTTTGGTGTTTATGCGACAAATCACCATAATTTTTCACAGTACAGGCGTTCCATGATTTTGCATATTTTGAAGTTGGGATTGCATTGCATGTAATTAAATATTGTCTGAAGATCGATTATATTGCAATATGGTTGAGACATTGCAGTCGAGATCTATGTATGGTTTGGCTTGAAGTTTCATTTATATTTTTATTTGATATATAAAGATTATGAAAAATTTTAGGGGCTAATATTTGTAAGTGAGTTAATTTTTCATGATTTTTCTAAAAATAAATTCACCAATTTTTATTTTTTTTATAAAAATTATTCGCTCAAAATTTACAATATAAAAATATTTTACATTAAAAATTGTCAACATTATACAAAAAGTATATAAAATTATTATAAATTTCAATAATTTTATAAATACATTAATAAATATTTATAATTTTCATATTAGTGAAAATCATCAATTTTTTAAATTTCAAAATAATTTTCTATTCTTAAAATTTTCAAAAAAATGAGCCAGTTAACAATGAGCAAAATAATAAATAAAAAGGCCAAGTTATCAATCCTACTATGGTCGTTTTTTTCAGCGTAAGACATACTATGATACATGTATCATTTAAGCGTGGATTAAAAAAGAGAATGGATCACAAAAGGATAACGAAATATGAAAATTGAAATTGTGTTTGAAAATTTTTCGAACACTTTTATTATTAAGAAAAGAAAAGAGTAAACTCCAAATATAATATATGTCTACAGCCTACAATATTACAATGTGCAAGTTAGGTTTAATATTACAATGTTCAGAGGAAGTATGGGTTTGTGAAATGTTAGAAATTTATATTTTTATGATTGCTTACTTTTCGAAATATATATAAATAAATGAAAAATTTTAAGTCTTTTAATATATAAAGTATATCTTATAAGAATTATGAGAATTATTAAAGGTTGGTATATTTTAAATAATATAATTTAAAGTAAGAGAATTATATAATATTAAATGAAATAAGTGTTTTATATTAATAAAAAAAAAGGGTTATGGCATATATTGTGTAATGAAGTTTATAAATAGATAAATTTTTATTATATTTATTTCGTTGTAATGTGTTATTTTGTGTAAGAGTGAATTTTACTAAGTAATGTTGTAATGGATAAATGTAACATTGTAAATTTGGTGTAATAGATCATGGCTCCTAAGCATCAAAGACAAACCCAAGTCACCCTCGAGGTGGATACCCCACCTCCTACCACTACAGAAGTTGGAATCCCAGTTGAGCAAGCTATATTACGTTCCCTTGGGGAAATGACAAGCATCTTTAAGGATTGGGTCACAAGCCAAGGTCAAGGTCAGAGAAAAGACCCAAGTCAAGGAAGGGATTTGGAACAAAAAAAGAGGCAAGACTTAAATTCTTTGTTCAATGCTAAAATTAAAAAAACAAACCTTGATATTATGAAAGAAGTTCAAAAATCCAAATTACCAGAGTTCGCAGGTCAATATGGGTGTTCAAAAGCATAAGTGTGGGTAATCAGTATCAAGATAGTGCTTAGTTTTAAGGAATATAATTCTAGGGAAAAAACCCAAATAACAATGAATCTACTAAAATGAGAAGCCTTATTATGGTGGGTAAATGAAGAAACAAAGATGCAAGTCACCCCATTGCAAGTTACTTGGGAAATGTTTGAGGAAGCCTTCAGAACCAGGTACCTATCAGAGGAATACAAACAACAAAAAACATGGGCTTTCCATGCAATACGACAAGATGGTAGGTTTATCAAAGACTATGAAGTCGAATTCTATGTGTCAGTCCATCATGTGGACTATATGGCAGATGAAAAATGTCAAGCTGAAAGATTCTTGCATGGGATTGATCCTTTGGTTCGAGCGGAAGTCGCCATGTGGAAACCCACCACTATGGAAACAACCACTAGTTTATCTAAACAAGTCCTGAGGTTGATAAATATGAAAAAGAAAATGGTGGTTGATGGAAATACAAATATGGAACAACCCACAACAAGCGTAAATAGATCAGGGGGGGAATCCATATGGAATACAGGGAACATGAAACAATGTTTCCCGGATTGCTAGTGCAAATTTTGGGTTTCCTCCCAAAGAACATAGGGGTCATCCCTACTTAAAAAGGACTAGTAGTAGAGTTAGAGGGGTTGGTGGCCAAGGACAAGGAAAAAAAGGGGATTTAGGTCAATTAGAATGTTGGGATTGTGGGGGTCCACATTATAAAAGGGATTGTCCGAAGTATCAAGCTAGGCTAAGACAATAAGGACACCAACAAAAAGGAGAAAAACCACAGACCCAACATCGAATTCATGCCATTGTAAACCATCATCAAGATGAACAACAAGCCATTGTTTTGGAGTCCACAAATTTCCAAGGAGGGAATCCTTCTGGTCGAACCATTTTGTATAGTGGGTTGTCGGGTTCGTTGACTTAGGAATCGTGAGTTTGAGCAAGTCAAGGCCCAGTGGGACCAATATAGTGCATGGTCAGCTACTTGGGAAATGCAAAAGTTAATTTTCATGACTTTCCTGATCTATTTGATTAAAATGTGTCATGAACTAGATAGGATTTCATAACTTATATAGTAGAGTGTCTAAAAATTATGTCTTATTGCTTAAATTTTTGATACATCTAAATAAAACACTATGATTTAGTTTTCATGATATGATGGTATGAGGATAATGAGGCACATGTGGTTCTTATTTATTTAATTGTTACGATAATGATGGTGTATGCTCATGATGAATATGATATGCATAGGGATTATGATTTCATGATTTGAGGTTATATTTACATGTGGTTAGTTTATTATGTGATGTCATGATATGTATTTGATGCTGATATGTTGATGTTATAACTTATGAGGGTATTTTATGTGGTAATCACATGTAAATTTTATAACATGCATGAGCATGAAATTCTTTACTATTCAAAATGTGGTGGTTAACAATAATGTTAAGTTATCATGATGACATGCAAGAGTTTGCATGTGGATTATTTTATATGATACTATGTTATAATTAATGCATTGGTTTCATGTTGAGATGTAGTGATTAACAGGAAATCGATGAATGGGTCAAGAGGGATGGTTTATTTGATGATCTCGTGGGAGCCCATACCTGCGAGGGAGAATATGTAACACCATATGGGCTGGGGAAAAACTCAATCAACACTACATATGTCAGTTGTTCCTTTGCCTTGTATAGCTCTTGATGGATAGCTCTTGAGGGGCTATGGGACCATCTTGAGGAGGCCAAGTGCCTAATATTGTAGGCCAAGTGCATGGTATTGGATTGGGAAGCTGAATTCTGGAAGGGGTGTAAGGACTTTGATGCCTAGGGCTGTGCACCTTAGTGAGGGTGGAGGCAGTGGGCCAGCCTTGCGAGATGCCTGAAGTACTACTGCATGGAGGTCTGAGCCGGGTGCCTGCCTTGGGGCAGATGAGGTCTGAGCCGGGCGCGAGCCTTGGGGCCACCCTTGGGCTATGGTACAGATCGATGAGGCTTATGCCTGGTTCTGAAAGTGGGAAAAAGGACAGAGATTCCTTCGGATTTCCCGGGCATTGTGGAAACTTTCGATGCCTATTACTTATACTAGTTCAGTAGAGGGTGTTGGGCAAATATGAAGTAATAAATAACTAAATAAATAAAATGTTAAATGATTCAACTTAACTTCGGGATGAAGTTCCTTAAAGAGGGAGAGTATGTAATGTCCCCTAATAATAAAAATAATAAATAATATAATATAATATAATATTAAAAGAAACATTAAATAAATAAATAATACAATATCAAAATAAATAATAATTCAATAATAAGTCAATAATAGTAAACACATAATAAATAATAAAGAGAATAATAATAATAAATAAATAATAAAATGGAGTTCTAAATAAAAATATATAAAAGTAGACTATAAAAATAGTAAAAATAAGTGAAGTTAACAAAAGTAAAAAAGAAATAAAATAAGAAAGAGTTAAATTAAGAGAAACAATACTTTAAGTAGAACTTAAAATAAAGAAATAAAAGTTGCATGTTGACACAAAAAATGTGTGCATGCAATTATCTTCCATTGTTTGGTCTATTTAATAGATGTTGAGGAAGATTCATTCATTCATTCATCATTCCTTTATCCATTCTCTTGGGAGAAAGGTATTGTGAGACAAATAATTCTATGGCAGTAGTACGTTGATTGAGGGCTCGGGGGTGGCCAGTTGTAGAAAGATTACGTGCAGCTGAGCCCATGGTTGGTGGAGAGTCATCCCCAATTTTTTTTGGTGGTTAGCGGGATTCAAATAGCGTTAAACTTAAGAGTCTCAAGTAAGGAATATCATCATTACAGGTAAGTCGTCTTTGCTCGTGTTTATGGAATTTCTATGCTAGCTTGTTAATAGTTTGTGTGTTGATTATTTATTGCATATTTGATATAATTAGTTGCATGTTAAATTTTGGGTCACAAGGTTTAGTATAAATCCCCTGGGTCTATAATCATGGTCAACCATGGTCAATCATGGTGCAACATCATATTATGACAAATATTGTCTCAGTATGAAAATCAACCATGGTAAACTATGTTTATTTTATGTTTTATAATATTTATCTTAGGGTTTATATGCCTTGAGTTTATAATTCCTTGGGTTTTTAGTATTAATTCCCTGGGTTTATTATTCACTTGGGTTTAATATTATTTCCTTGGGTTTATAATCCCTTGAGTTTATTAGTCCCTTGGATTTAAATCAACCATGGTCCAACATTGCATTGTGACAAAGATTGTCTCGATATGAAAATCATTCATGCTCAACAATGGTCCAACATTGCATTGTGACAAATATTGTCCCAATATGAAAATGAATCATGGTCAACCATATTTATTTTAGGGTTCAAAATATTTATCTTATGGTTTTTAAACCTTGGGTTTATAATTATTATTAAAATAAAAAATACTAATTAATAAACCCAATAATAATAATAACAATAATAATAAATTAGTAATAACAATATTTATATTCAAATAATTAATTAGCAAAAATTAATTAACTATTTTAATTATCTATATTAATTACTTAGTTAACTATATTAAAAATGAATTAATTAATAATTAATATTAATTTATTATTATTATTTTTTAATATTAATTTAGTAGTATTAATTTTCTATTAATAATTAATAATGATTAAATTAAATTATTATTATTATTAATTAATTAAAGTAAATTATATTAATATTAATAAATTAATATTTATTTATTAATTAATATTAATATTTATAAATATTAATTAACATTATTTATTGTTAATTTATTATTATTATTACTTAATAATCACATTAAATTTAATTAACAATAAAAATGCTAATATTTATTAAAAATACTAGTAATATTAATTAATAATAATAGTAATTAATGAATAATAACACTAATTAATTTAAAATTATTATACTAATAATTAATATAGATTAATAATTAATAATTTTTTTGTTTGTTTGTTAAGTTGTCTGTGATCCTCCAGGCTTGAATTGTGATTTGAGAAACTGCGACTCAAGGGCATCCTAATCCATCAAAGTTACCTAAGGATCACACCAGGCCTATGCCACACTAGCCTTAAACTGATTGAATTTTTAAGCATGTCTTCTCCCTCTAGCACAGAGACAACCACCCTCGTGAGGTTTGACCCATGGGTTGCCTTGCTAACTAGACCCATCCTCAACCAATTGTGCTAATGAGACTTGACAATAATTATTATTAATTATAATAATAATAATATTTTATTATAATATTTATTTTTTTGTTATTATTATTATTTATTCATCAATATGAATATAAATACCATATCAACTACACCATTAATTCATATTGACGTTTTCCAACCACATTTGCTATTGTAGTTGTATATTTGATTGATATATGCCTCAACCAAATTTATTAATGTGGTTGTGCTAGTTACTAGCAATTGCACCACATGTTGCAAAGGAACGACATAAGGAAAGAGCATAGGAAAGAATGGTACAGTCGATGAGAGTGAAAAATTTATGGAGTTTAATTTATTTGTTGGTGTTTTGGAGAGAGAGTTTGATAGTCAGTGGTAATTAGTGAAAATATATTTTACCATCATTATATCTTAATCAACAGTATACTAAATTGGCATAATAATGACACGAAGTAGCGAAAGAAAACAATATTTCGTAATTGAACAATTATATAAATGTCGCATAGTTTAAAAAGCCTTGAAAGAAGTATATTACACCCAATCTGAAGTACAAAGGAGATGAAATTGCACCATTCAAGATTTATACATAGTTGAAGATGCATATTTCAAAATTACCAGTCAACTCAACATTTTTTCACGTTCATGTATGTGAATTATACGTTTGAGAACAAATTTTATTTGAAGTAATAATTATATAGTTGGTCAGAGTCGGTATAGCAGAATGTATGGATTTGGCATCGGTAGAAATATTTTTGCCTATATTGTGTAATGTAATTATTTCTTCCTCTATTTCATCGCAATAACTATATAGCTGTGAAATATACGAGTCCATAGGTCATGTTCCAAAACACGGATAATGTCAGAAACAAGTAGTTTAAAAATATAATAGCAATGTAAAATATGCAACCATGCATTAATAATGAGTAATTATGACAATTTCTAATAGATAGAGAAGGTATGCGATAAAAATAAACTAAGATTAATAATTATATGAAACCATTTGGAGATGTTAACATATGGATTGGAGTAGGTTGTCTGGAGGAGGCATTGAACGAAGGATTTCTTTTGCATGTTTTCTACGAGCAATATTTTTTTTGTCTTTCATTTTCATGTAACGATCAAAAGTGAACGTAGGGAAAATGCAGAGATATTGTAGAGAAGGGAATCTTGATATTATTGTGAATGTAAAACTTTGAAATTTAGTCTTTCTAATGTCTATTGTTGCTTTTGGAAATTTCATACCCTGATATTTATGTATAGGTAATGCCAAAGCCATAGTTCTAATAGTGCCTTGTATTATATTTTTTTTAGAGGTGGTTGACGAACACTAGGTGTTCGCTACATCCACGGGAAAATCCAAGCAGATCAACCCGCCGACACAAGAAGCAGGGCCTAACCCCAAGGGCGCCGAGGATATTTGACCCTGTGACCTCCCAAATGAAGAAGTACTTAACAATGAGAACTCGACCAATTGAGATATCCCTTGGGGCTAGCAGTGCCTTGCATAATCATTCTTAGAGCAGGTAAAATATCCCTTTTAGAAAAATGATTGGAAATAATATTGAGAGTTTTTCTTTGCTTTGGAAATAATGATTCAAGGTTTGTTAGGGGCTATTTTTATGTGTTTGAAGAATATGGTGGAAATAGTGGTTATTCTTAATGAATTGTGTGCCTTTTTCTTGTAGATACAATGGGATAGTGGTATTAGTCCATCTATGGTTATCATCAAAACCACGAAGGGAAAGCATGTCAAGGTCAGGATGTTGTCGGTAGGGTACAATTAGGAGAGTAATTCTCATTCATTTAGGTCCATGGTGTCTGCAGGATGGGTCTCATGAGTAGGTGAGCTATGATTTACAATAGGTTCAAATATGATAGTGTGCGGTTACGATGCCAAGGTTTGTATAATGGATTAAACCTTTTCCAATTTGCGATGATTTATTCAGCAGAATTCCATATATCTTGAGAAATATCACGAAAAGGTTTGTATATCATAAGTTCAACTTGACAAAATCCAACATAGGAAGGATCAATTGTGGATGGTATTAAGGAGTAGCATGGTACGACACAAACACTTTATTTTTCTAGTCTAGGTTTTCATTTGCGTGTCTTTCGACGAGAATCATAAGACCAAGACCTTGCTAACTCTATAAATAACGTGGAATATAGGGAGTATGGGTGTTGGATGTATGTATCTATGAAGTATGGTGATGGAGAAGGGGTGGTGTTGTTACGTGGAAGGTGCATATAAATATTTTGGCTTACATTTAAAGAAAAAAAGGATTGTCTACACATTGTCAATGGTAATTTTTGCATCATATGACAGGTTTCTTGTGCTCTGATGTCACGATTGAGAAGGGTTTCTACAAAGAATTTTTGAACTACATATATTGCAGGATTTGAATTAGGTGAAGTGAGCACAATTATTTGTAGCATGTGGTGGAAGCTTTCAAACTTTTTTTTGATTTGGATGCATATTTGACGATGTATTTATGAATAACATGGATTGACAGTATTTTTGGTAATCAACATTTGCACGCAAAATAGATAGGATGGTATGTTTATGGCTATTTAGTCAATCATCATTGCGATCAAGGGTGTATGTATTTTGGCCATTGGGGTCAATGAACAAGGATGAGTTTGGATGTAATTCCCAAGGTTCTTTATAGCGACATTCAAATGTGGAGCCTCTTTTCCTCAAGAATGTGATTTTGGTGCATTTTGTGTGTCGTTCAATGCAATTGACGAGTTTTTCATAATCATTAAATGGATTGGTTATGGAAATATATGTTGTTGACAATAGGAAAGGGTCTTATAAATTGGCATGAAGAATGGGATGGTTTGAAAGGGTAGAAGGGCGGGGGTTCCAAGCTAACATGTATCTGTCGAAGAATTGCTTTACATTATCAACTGCTTCAGTGTCATCCTAGTTAAGGATTTCCATATCAGGTGCACTTTCTATCCAAAGGAAACCATGGATGTGTGCGAACCCTCTATGCTTCCATTCATACCTGTGAAGGAGGTTTTTTGTTAGATATTTTTGCATTGGAGGAGGTTCAATTTTTATAGAATCACGAAAGTATTGTGGCAGAGTGTGTACCTGTACCAGCAATATTTTGTCTGTAAGTGTTTTTCCAAGATGAATTCATGAAATATTGTGAATCTATGGTGCATATTTAGTGATGTTAAATGAGGGTTAGAGATAATGTTATCATTTCTCCACTTTTGTTGTTTTGAAACATGAGGAGGTTGATGGTTTGACATGCCTACATGTAGATCAAGCCATTTTGTATCAACAACACTTAATGTGAAGCAAAACATCTGGGAACTAAGTTGAGATATCATGTATATTAACACATTCTTAGCTTTGGGTGAAAAAGATCTTGTGCCATGCAAAGAGAAGCCAAATTACGTTACTTTTTCTTCCAAATTCTTGTCTAGAAATTTTCTAATCAGATGTTAAGATCATGGTTAAATGTTGGAAAGTTATATGCACTCTTTTTCTTCACAAAAATAGAGGTTGTTGCTTGAATGCACCGGCACATCATGAGATTGTATATGTAGTAGCTAAATCTTGGGTGCTTGTTGAACTTCTTGTTGTGGTAACATATGAGATGAAGTGTGTATTCACCTAACTAGTTTTATTTCATTCTTGGTTGATTTAGCATTGAAAATTTTGTGGTAAAAAGGGTGGGGAAAGCCATAGAAGGGAGACCTTCTATGTTGTATTCATTGATTGGAGTTAGAACAATTGGAGGCCAATTAACTGTAGTATCATAATGGTGGTTGTATACATGTAAATATCATCATATTTATTTGATTTATGTATTTGTATTGGGAATAGTGGGTATAAATGATGATGTTTGGAGTGGGTATGGGTTGGTGGAATATTGTGTGGGGTCAAATGGTGTTGCATGTGATAGTTGGGCAGTTGGATTTGTGGTATTGGAATGACAAAGGGAAGCAACGATATTAGTGGGGAATGTTGGTAAGGATGTTATTGCGTTGTGGTCAATGCAAACACTCTTATAGCAGGGGTCATTTTCTAATTTTTATTCTAATGCGCATTAGGCGAATTTTGAGGTCTAAAATGGGCCTCCTAAGAAAAATGTACAACTAAAATAAAATTTATAACCAATAGGATTTAAGATGATTATGTCAACGATTCACCATTTTTAAGTAAAAGGGTAAAAAGATTAAAAAATAATAAAATAATAAAACTAATTTTTCAACTCGTATTTTAACTTTATCTCCCAAATTTTTTACTCAAATTTTGAGCGGGAGTACTCTTTGGATGAAAATTTAATTCCTCATCTAAGCAGTACCCATGTTGGATACTTTCGATGGACCTTGCTACGCAAATAATGAGAAATACATGAAAAAACGTGATTGCAATCACATTTTTCATGTATTTCTCATTTTTCATATAGCCGGGTCCATCGAAAGTATGCAACATGGGTACTCCTTGGATGAGGAATTAAATTTTTCATCCAATGAGTACTACTGCTCGAAATTTGAGTAAAAACTTTGGGAGATAAGTTGAAAATACGAGTTGAAAAAGTAGTTTTTTCTTTTTTCCCTCTAAAATTTCATGATGTAATCAAATCTTATTTTATTATTTCCACTATTATTTTATAATTTCCTTAGGAGGCCCATTTTAGACCTCAAAATTCCCCTAATAACCAGAACACAATGTCTACTTATAATGATATCATAAGCATGATGGTCATTGATATGACGGGTAACCACCAGAATGTCCAAGTATTCAACACGTCATGGCAACATGCTTGTTATTATTGTAATGTCTTGTGGGAAGAAAATTGTGTGGCTAGTTTATTTATATTGGCCACAATGTGCATGTGTTACTTGCAGTATTGGATTTACCCTAGATATGAGAATTTATTCTATTTGTGAAAGACAAGTTAGGACATGTGGTTGAGGACCAGGGTCCATGTTTTTGGACAATGAGAAGTGATGGCCATTTGTTTCAAACATGCATCTGGAGCAGTAGTACATTTCGTTGGACATGCATATATGATTCAAGAAATATAGAAAAAGGACATTTTGGTGTGAGTTTATCAATATTTGTATGGAATTTACGATGTGCATCAGTAGTGTGAATGTTTTTGAAAGAGTTTAAAATGGAGGTGGGGGTGTAATGAGATGTGAATGCATTTTTTTGAGTGGTTCATTCAAAAGTAAGTGGATATGTTTATTGTAAAATAGGGTTACTTTCAGAATTGGTACTGTTAACTACGTATGGGTTTCATGGAAAATGTGAATTTGCATTATATGCCTCAAAGGGTAAATTTTTTTTTTTCTTTTTAAATTTTTGGCAGTTTGCAGAGCCTTTTTTAGCATGATAAAGTTCACACCAAGGTGCATTTCTTCGTTCTTTATTCATATCATTGTATCTTCCGACACATTCATCATTGGGAATAATAGACATATGTAGAAGTTGATGAAAAAAAGTTAAGGGACCTACATGCAAGAAAGAGGAATATTATTTGTAGATCAAACAAAAATAGCAAAGAAAAAGAAACAAGAAGTGAAGTTGAGAATATTTTTATTCTAATTTATATCTAGAATAATACGATGATAGGAGCATTTTAGTAATTTGTGAGTATATATGAAAATAATTGCATTTGTATATTCCATAAAGTTCAATGATTTTTTAAAAGAAGGAAAGAGGAACTTATGCCAATAAGTGTATGTAGACATTGAAAAAGTGCATACAATGGAGGAGGGATTCTATAAATCCATGTATAGAAAACATTCAGGTGAATTGACCAGAACATGTAATTACATAGAAATGCATGTTGTGCTGAAAATTGTATCTAAACACTGAGTATTACTAATTGTTGAAAAGGTAAAGAATACTATATGGTGTGAAATTTTATTTAAAAGTTGCAATACTACAAATTTCCAAAAATGAAAAGGTACATGTAACTAAATCTATCTATGATTTGCATATGTTATTGATTGTTCCAATTATGTTGTTGCATTTCGTTGAGTATTCCAATATTTCTCCATTGATGATGTGAATAGGTGATTTGGAGACAATCTCCTTGAATACGTCTGGATCTGAAGATAACAAGCAAAATTCCTTTGCATTAATGCAAAAATGGTAAAATCTACATATTCAAAGGAAATTGCTAAAAGAAACTCCCCACTATGGTATTGTATGTAGATCTTAAGTAGTTATCTATAGTCACATTCACTTACCTCAATGTTGCATTTTGGGAAATACCATGTGCTTGCATTTTTTGGAATGAGTTTCTTCATGCATTTTTTCCATCAATGATAGATGGGTAAGAAATATAGTAAAAACTATCCATCCAAATCTTCTTTATTGTACCCTTCACTTAGAAGAATGCATGTTACATCGAAGAGGTTGAAGCTGAACACTTTACCAGATCCGTATTGATTTTGATATTGAAGAATAGGTGTTTTTATTTGAGTGCATCCTTTTATAGACCAATTTGAATGGTAAAGGTTCAATTCTTTGATGGGAATATGGATTGGAGTGATGTATGGGGTTGGAATAGAATGAAGGGGGAAGTGCCTTTTTGCTGAAGGATCTTGGTTTGATGAGGAGGGAGCATATTCTTGAAAAGAAATTGGGATAATGAGATTTGATGGATTGCCAATTAAAGGTGTATATGTAGCAACAATCTCGAAGTCTAGTAGCATTATAGAAATACACGGTAAATGACAGTCATAGGAGAAATTTTTAGAAATGAAAGTGGTTTGAAGAAAAAAAATCTAAAGTTTAAATTGGAAGCATGTAATGAAATTACATTGATGAACCAATAGTTGAATATTTCCATCTTTTAACATATATAATAGAACCTTTTTGATGTAAGTTTGTTCTAACAACATCATTGAAATATCTAGGAAGCATGATGTGTTTCATATGTGTGCCATCAGAGATGGCAGTGCGATAACATAGAGTTTAACCTTTCATCGACCGAATAGGGTCAAGTTCAACAATTTGGAGCAATGGTTAAACATGAGTTGACACAAGCATTGAGAAAATAATGTTCTTAGTAATTTTTGTTGTCATTTTCTAAAAGTAGAGATGACAAAATAAGTAGCATAGAGTAAGGGGAATCAAGCATGTTCATAATAATTCTTATTCAATAGTTATATGTTAGGTCCCTATATTACTAGTGTAGTCTCTTATTGTTGGTAGTGTAGCCCCCTTATTGTTATTTTTGTACCCCTGTAGCCCCCATATTGTTATTATTGTGCCCCATAAATGCCACTGTTTTTATTGTTGTGCCATTACATTATTATTGTTAGGTCAACTAGAATTATATTATGACCCCATCGACTCCTATATATAGAAAGGAGGTTTTGTCATTTGTATCATCCAAGATTTTTTCATTTATGTAATGTAAATGAGGTTTCCCGCTCGAAGTGGTTGATTTTTAAGGCATTGATCTCTCTTTTCTTCTGTTTTGGGAGCTAGTTTCATAACATTTGGTATCAGAGCTTTGAATTCTAGGGTTTCACTGTTTCAAACGGGTCATCGTGGAATTTTCGCTATAAATTATTTTCTACGAAGGTTCAGAAGCCAAAACAAAAACCCATTTGCGAAGGAATCTTGAGGAACTTCGTGTAAAAATTTCAGATCTTGTTTCATAACATTTTTGGAGATATGATCTGTGGAAGTAGGGTTTTTGCAGGCTCCCGAATTTCATCTCAAAGAGATGACCTTGGGAAAATCGTCATAACTAAATCTCTGAGCATCAAATTGGAATTATGTAAAAAGTGGTCGATAATACACAAACTTTAATTTCTTGTATACCAATTCCAGAGCCGAAGGAGGAAACAATGACATGTGGAATTCCATATAAGTTCGCTCTACTGAACCAATCCATAATTAGGTCATTGTGGGAGATTGGACATAACTTTGCATTGAAGAATTGAAATTAGGTCAGAGCCGTGGCATTGGAAAGAAGATTCAGAGGGCTTCTAAATGACTGAAGATATATTAGGGGAATTTTGAGGTCTAAAATGGGCCTCCTAAGGAAAATGTACAATCAAAATTCACTTTATGATAACCAATCACATTTTATGGGATGCCATCATCCCTAATGATTGAGGTGGCATTGTTTGAGTTAAAGGTACTTACTTGTCACATTCTCAATGGTGAATAAAAACTCACGATTAACCATGGTAGTGCTCTAAGTACTTTTAAAGTAAAAAAGTAAAGTACTCATAATAAATTTCATTTCACACTTTTTGAATAAAATATTATTATTGTCATTTCATATTTTTTGAAAGAAACAATGCATATTCCTACACAATCTTCATGTCTTCACACACTTTTCAATAAATATTATATTTGTATATTTTCATATATTTATTTTTAAATTATACATTCATCTAATTTTATTTAATATTACAAATTAAAATTAATCATAAGTTAATATCTATAATTACAAAGGACAAATGCATTAGTTATTTAATGATAATTATGTTTTCTTGAAAAGTTCATTCTTATTTATAGTCACATCAATGCAATTTTTTTATTAATTTTATTTTCATACAACTTTTGAATTGAATTTAACTATGCTTACATGGATTGTGGTGCAAAAAGTTGATTGAAAATTCATAAATATTATTTTATTGGTTTAACTATTATTTTATTATTTCCTTAGGAGAGCCATTTTAGACCTCAAAATTCCCCTAATGAAATCTCGGGGATCCAAAATTACAAAGACACATCAGTTTCAATATCAAGCTCTTCAAAAGAAAGAGGTGTGTATTTTTTTTCAGCTTGCATAAGTCTTGTTTGAAAAATCAGTTTGAAGTGATTCCAAGGGAATATTGAAGCATATATATCAGTACTGGGTTTTAAAATACACCCTAAAAATAATTCAACACCCATTAATCCCTATGAAGGCTCTACTATGAATCATTAATAGGAAGAAGTGCAACATTATATATCAAAATTACAAGAGCAAGTGCAAAAACTTTCACTCTCACAAAGAGCAACAAAAAATGAAATGGAAGTTTTAAAGAAAGGCTTGGAAGCTAAGATGGATGGTTTGAAGAAAGGAATGGAAGATAAGATGGATGGTTTGAAGAATGGCATTGAAGCTAAGATGGATGACATGGAAGAAAAATTTAAAGACATGAAGAATGATCTAAAAGCAGACATGGAAGGTTTGAAGGAAGGTTTGACAAATTTGATACAAGAAATGATTCCTAATGGTGAAAATACAGTAGAGGAAACTCACGATGAGAAAAAAATAAATGTTAATCATGATTTCATAAAATCTAATGTTGGATTGAAGACCCACCATATTCAAAAGATCGATATGAGGAAGTTTGATGGAAAGAATCTCGTAACATGGATACTATAGATGGAGCAATATTTTGATCTCAATAATGTGAAAAACACACAAAAGGTACGCATTGAAACTTTATATTTAGAACAAAATACATTTGTATGGTATCGATGACTTTTATCCCATAAACCAATTGTCACTTGGTCAATTTTTACAGAGGAAATGATATCAAATTATGAGGATACAAAGAGCAACACCTGCTTTAGCTACTTGATAAATATCAAACAAAATGGTTCAATTGTGGAGCACATTGAGGACTTCCAAAAATTAAATATAAGGGTAACTGATGTTCCAGAGGAATACATGATTATTCATAGGGACTTTAAAGGATAACATTCAACATGAGGTTCGCCTTTGGGAACCTGATTCGTTGGAGAAGACATTCAGGTTGGTAAGAAAAATTGAATGTAAAATTACGGCAACAAAGAAGCCTACCCCTAAAATCTATAAATATGGAAGTATTTCTACTCCTAGACTTCCACAAGCCACAAGGTTGACATGACAAAATTTGGAAGAAAAAGTAGCAAAAGGGATTTTCTACAGGTGATATAAAATACATTAAAGTTCAAAAGTGTGCTGAGAAGATATTATTTTACATAGATTGTGAAGAGGAGGAAGAAAATGAATAAGAAACTTCAAAAGAAGAGGATATACACTAGGAACTAACCCTAAATAAAGAAGAAATGAGTCTGACCATATCTTATAATGCATTGACAGGAATTACCACTCGTCAAACTCTCAAGATAAAAGGACACATCAAGAAGAAAAAGGTAATAGCGTTGATTGACTCGGGTAGTGCCCATCATTATAGGATTTCAACCTAAAAGTGCCCATGAAGTTTGCATGTAATTTCTGTGTCATAATATGTAAACTAATCAAAATGCTTTAAATTTAAAAATAGGTACATGTAAATATTTTGGAGGGAAAAGAAGGAAAACTAATTTTTTTAATTGTATTTTTGACTTATCTCCATATAGGTTTGCTCAATTTTCAAGTGTAGATACTTGTTGGATGAAAAATTAAATTCAACATCCAACGAGTACCCATTATGCATACTTTTGAGAAGACCCACCTTGATAAAAATTGCAGATACATTAAAAAAGTGTGTTTCAACACGTTTTTTAATGTGTTGGACACCTAATCCTCTATGGGTAGGTGTGGAAGCCGAACCATCAAAGAGGAGTCCAAGTGACCTTGGAATGTGGAATCCAAGAGTCACACCAATGTAATATAAATACACATCTATGGTTAATAAAATGATATCTCATGCTTATCTTTCCTATGTGTGTGTGTTTGACATAGCTGAGTTTAACATGCTATCAAAGTGGGTTCCTTTCTACCCTGCTGAAATTTGATTGTGCAACACTGTCCCTTTGTCAGAAATTTCTTACCCAGTCTCTGCACTCTCTACATTCTCAAAATAGTGAAAAATTTGTAGTATCTCTGTCATTACTACAACATCTGCGCTCTCTAATTTGAGCCACATTCCTGACATACAAAACCCCACTCCCACTACTCTCCTCCTATTTTTTCAGTGCTCTGCCATTATTCCTGCATCTCCTGCCTCTGGAAGCTCCGCATGCCCATGACTCTCTGTGTGCATGAATTTTCTTTGAATGTGAGTCTACAGCTTGCAAACATTCACACCATAATAATATCTACCTTTTCTGTCCCATCTGACATATGCGTAATATTTTATACCAACTCTCCTTAAATAAGCACTGGTCTCCTACCCAACATTTATGTGCAAAATTCTAGTGGTTTTTTTATCAAAAAGAAAATAACTAGACCTTTTTTTCCATTTATGATACCTTTCTCTCCTCCGGTGCGGACTTGCAGCTCGTTGTTCTCAGGTACATTCCCCTCGTTGTCGGAATCTACCTTTCCTGTCTTGTATCCAGTATCCACTCCCTCCTTACCGACCTTGTGATATCCTCCGATGACACTTGTGTATCTGTCCATCGTGATCTTAATATGGCGAAAGCAGCTCTGCTAGAAGTCTTCTAGAACGAGGCTGGAAACTATCTGATGTTTCACCATTTTCTTTGTTGCTGTGGGTGATAACATGCAGTTGGCGCAACTGCTAATCTCCTCATAACATTCAGTTAGCATAGCTTCCCTAACAACTAAATCCCCTAAACCTGGCTTCAGATCATGTTTTCAATGTTGTTTCTGCAAATGATGCCAAACAGATTATGTATTGAAGATTGTCAACTCTAGCACATTGGTTTGAAATTCGTTGCGTATGTATTCATATTATGCACATTGGATTCATATATGCTTTGTGCCTTGAATTTGTGAAACACTAATTGTATGGGATATTTACTGCGTTGCATTGGTGATGGAGCATACTCTTTAAAAGGGCGTGGTATGTATATTTAAGTTTGATTGTTATAAATTCTTTTGAAAGTCGTATGGTGTACCATGGTATGCGACATTATTCTTCTATAATATACATTGGTTGGCTACGATGAACTCGTTTTCTTGAAGACTGTGTACATAGTGAACAAGCCATTATAGTTGAACTGTTTAATTATGTATACATTAGTATGTTGTTGGAGGCCATATAAGTGTTGAATTAAAGGCCTGCGGTGAGTTTTTAATGGCATTGCTTGTGGTCCTCTCTTAAAGACCATGTCTTGAGTGGTGCAGTGCGACTGTCAAGGGAAAAATTTCAACATTTTCCTCATGAAATATAATGTACATATGTGCTACCGAGAGTAGGTCTCTGTAGGACTCTTCATTAAAAAAAAAAAAAAAAAATACCCTGTCTTCGCACCTGCGTGCCGTCTCCCACTGCCTCTCGACTCCATACACCGGCTTCATGCGAGTTTTTCCAGCTTCTTCCCTCACATTTCAAGATAGGTACTAATTCAGAAGCTCCAGTTGTTAAGGCAAGAAATTCATTAGCTCCTATTTCATATGTAAAATCATGTTGAATATTGATAGTTTGAAATATTCTTGGATCCCTACTACATGCACCCCTTTTCTCATTATATTATGCGTTGATTAAAACCTCATCATATGGATAAAATAAGGTTGTTGTTGGTATAAAACAATTCTTTTTGGTGGAGATAAATCATTAATATTTTTCGCCTTAAAGGGCTATTGCATAATGTCTTTTTGCTGCACATTTACAAAAATATTTTGCAGTGACATTGTATTGTTAGTGGGTGTTGCTTCTTCTCTACAAGTTCATAGTTGTGATCGTTTTTTGACTGTGGAGAAAAATCATGGATTATTAGAGTTATTAAGCACTCTAATCTTATCTACTGGTGGAGACACTGTTAAAATCAGTAGGGACACTTTGTCTAATATTAAGGTCTGTCTAAGAGATGCACAAGAAAGATTGATTTTTTGCAGCTTGAGTCACAGCTACAACAAGATGAGCTTCAACAGAAGAGTTATCATTCTAAACTTGTTTTTGTTTAGAACATTGAGACAAACTTGCATCATCTCACTGAGCCCAATACAAGAGCTGATTTAAATGCAGAAGCAAAAATCCAGCCTACACTTCCAAAGCCCATCATCAGACCTTGGGAAGGGCTTGTCCATAACAAGCACAGAACAAGTCTTGGATATGACAAGGAGTTGTCCTTTCATATTCCAGACTACTCCAAGCCCATAAAATTTCAGAGTGCTGGATTTATTCATGATAACTCACCTTCAGCGGTTCTAGATTCTGCTCCTCTTCCACAACAACCACAACAGATTAAAAATTTCCAACACTGTGATCGAGTTGGCCATATGAAAGATCATTGTTTAGATATTCACCCATGCAAGAACTGTGGTCGTCACACCCATTCTTCACACATATGCTTCAGAAACAAGCCTCTTACAAGAACACATATTCATCTTGGATGGATCGCTTCTTGGAAATGGGCATCAAAAACCAAGAAGATGTTTAAGTCATATGTCAGAACTTGCTCTAGAATATTGAACACTATTGCAGTTGATTTTTCGCCATCATCTCACCTTATACCTGACAGGGGGGAAATGGTGGTCATCTACAAGCTTTGAAGCTACATCAAGCAAGCGTGAGCCACAACTTCTCTTTTCAGATTCAGAGTTGTAGCTAGAGACACAACAGTTCAAGCGAGCGTGAGCCACAACCTGTCATTCCAGATTCAGAGTTGTAGCCAGAGACACATATGCCCATGAACATGCCTTTGATTGGTGGTCAGCCTTAAACCATCTATGCGAGGTTGATATTCTTCCTCTTCAAAATATGAGGGACACTTCCTCTAGTATATGACCTCAACTTCTTGCCAAATTTGGAAGAGTTTCGAGGACTGCATTAATCATTCCAATGTTGGTGGTCATCCTTAAACCACCTCTTTATGCCAACATTTCAGAGAGCTCATTCAACCTTAGTGCTGCCATGCATACTTTGCAGATTTGTATTATAGATCTCTTCTTCGACTCACACATACCTCTTCGGATTAAGTGGGGGAATGTTGGACACCTAATCCTCTATGGGTAGGTGTGGAAGCTGAACAGTCAAAGAGGAGTCCAAGTGACCTTGGAATATGGAATCCAAGAGTCACACCAATGTAATATAAATACACATCTATGGTTAATAAAATGATATCTCATGCTTATATTTCCTATGTGTATGTGTTTGACATAGTCGAGTTTAACATAATGTATATACATTTTTTATCAATGTGGGTCTTCTCAAAAGTATGTATAATGGGTACTCATTGGATGTGTAATTTAATTCCACATCTAATGAATGTATACACATGAAATTTGAGTAAACCTATAAGGAGATAAGTTGAAAATACAATTAAAAAATTAGTTTTCTTCTTTTCCCTCCAAAATTCATGACTCTATTTTTATTATTTTAAGTATTATTTTTCCTTAGGAGGCCACTTTTAGGCTGAAATTTCCTTTAATGAATTGTATTCATTGTAAGGTAGCCAAGGAATTTAATTGCTTCATATACCCAACACTAGAGTGTCAAGTGATGGTTGCAAATGGAGGAACTATAAATTGTTTTGGAAAATGCCATAATATAAAGATAACCATGGGGGAATATGTATTGAATAGTCTAATGCTTTCCATTCCAATGGGAGGTGTTGATGTTGTAATAGGAGTACAATGGTTACAATCTTTGGGTACGAGAGCTTTTAATTTTCTTGAAATTTTTTTCGGAAGGAAAGGAAGTTGAATTATGGGGTATCGTAGGGAAGAAGGGAAATATAATAAGCTATAATTTCATGACAAATATTCTGAAGAAAGAAAAATCAGGTGTAATTTCACAATTATGCTCATTAGAAGTTCCAACATCAAAATCATATGTTTCTCCAAATCTCCAAAAAGTCTTGGACAATCATTCCAAGGTGTTTGAAAATCCCAAAATACTCCCACCCATTCGTGATCATGATCATGCTATGCATTTGATTCTAGGAAGTGTTCCTCCAAACATCAGGCCTTATAGATATCCTTATGTCCAAAAGAGCTAAATTGAATGTATGATTGCAGAAATATTAGAGGCTGGTATAATTCAACCTAGTAAAAGTTCTTTCTCTACTCCAGTAGTATTGGTGCACAAGAAGGATGGATCGGGTGCATGTGTCCAGATTATAGGGAGCTCAATAAGATCAATATTAAAGATAAATTTCCCATTTCTGTGATTGATGAATTATTGGATGAATTACATGGAGAAATTTATTTTACCAAGTTGGATCTTCGTTCAGGATATCATCAAATTAGAATGAAGATTGAAGATATTCTGAAAACACATTTCGAACTCATGAGGGTGATTATGAATTTTTGGTCATGCCTTTTGGCCTTACCAATGCATCTTCTACATTTTAAGGGTTGATGAATTCCATTTTCAAACCCTTCCTTAGAAAATTTGTGTTAGTATTTTTTGATGATATACTAATCTACAATAGGTCTTGGAAGGATCATGTTAAACATGTTGACAGGGTGCTCAAACTATTGGAGGAGAAAAAATTATATGTAAAAACCTCCAAATGTTTCTTTGGAGTACAAGAGGTGGAATATCTGGGTCATATTGTATCTTAGGAGGGTGTTAAGGTAGACCCTAACAAAATTAAATGCATTAAGGAATGGAAATTCCCCACAACCATAAAGCAATTGTGAGTATTTCTTGGGTTAACAGGGTATTATCACAAGTTTGTTAAGAATTATGGGAGAATAGAAACACCTCTAACAACATTATTGAAGAAAGATGCATTTCATGGACTCTTAAAGCAACTAAGGCCTTTGAACATCTTAAAGAGGTAATGTGCCTAGCACCGGTCTTAGCTGCACCATAATTCACAAAAACCTTTATTGTGGAATATGATGCCTCAGGAAATGGAATTGGTGTTGTTTTAATGCAATAAGGAAGACCCATTGATTTTGAAAGTTGTCCAATCAAAGGAATGTATTTACAGAAATCTATGTATGAGAAGGAAATGTTGGCAATACTACATGCACTAAAGAAATCACGACCTTACCTAATGAGAAGACGCTTCAAGGTAAAAAATGATTATGATAGTATTAAATACTTTTTGGAACAAATAATATCTTCATAAGAGTAGAAAAAATGGGCCACAAAGATGTTGGGTTATGAATTTGAAATCATCTACAAAAAAGTGAAGCTAAATGTTGTTGCAGATGCACTCTCAAGAAAGGATGAAGAGGTGGAAGCATTGCTTTGTGCCATTTCTATTATCTAGCCAAATTGGATAACTGAAGCAAGGGATAAATGGAAGAATGATGAAGAAGTGTGGACACTCATTCAAAAGTTGCAGCAAGATCCTGGTACATATGATACATTTAGTTGGAAAAATGATTCATTATGGTACAAAGATCGCTTATATCTTTGTAAGAATTCCAAACTAAAAAAAATATTCTTTTGGAATTGCACACCTCTCCCTTTGGAGGACACTCGGGATTTTTAAAAACTTACCACAAGGTGAAGAAATATTTTTTTGAGATGGACTTAAATCCGATATCAAAAGTTTGTGGCGGAATGTTTGTTTTTACAACAAAATAAAGTGGAGACAATTAATACCCTAGGTCTTCTACAACCTTTATCCATTCCAAGTCAACTTTGGGAGGAGGTTTCAATGGATTTTATCATAGGTTTACCTAAGTCCGAAGGAAAGAGTTTCATGATGGTGGTAGTTGATAGACTTACCAAGTATGCACACTTTTTTGAATTATGTCATCCATTTAAAGAAACTACAGTTGCTACTGCATTTATGGAAACAATTCAAAAGCTATATGGAAACTCAAAGATTTTTGTAAGAGACAAAAAGCCCATTTTTACTGGAAATTTTTGGACAAAATTATTTTCGTGGTTGGGTACTCAACTAGCTCATAGATCATCTTATCATCCTCAATCTGATGGGCAAACTGAGATAGTGAACAAATGTTTGGAAGGATATATTCGTTGTTTTGTATCTAATAAAGAAACACAATGGGTCAAGTGGTTACCTCTGGCTGAATGGTGGTATAACACTTCCTTCCATACTGCAACAAAATTGACCCATTTATGGCACTTTATGTATATCATCCACTGTCCATCACATCATATTTAAGAGAAAATTCTAAGGTTGAAGCAGTGGAATATCACATTGACAATCAACAACAATTTCTCCAACTCTTAAAGGATAACCTAAATTTGGCACAAAATCAAATGAAACAACAGGTAGATCAACATCGTAGCAAAAGAAGTTTTGATGTAGGAGAATGGGTATTCTTAACCATATAACCATACAAACAAATGTCCCTCAAGCAAGCTAAGAACGATAATAAATTATCGCCAAAGTAACTTGGTCCTTACAAGGTGTTGAAAAATATTGGTACTATGGCATACAAATTGGAGCTTCCCGTTTCTTCTCAAGTGCACCCAGTTTTCCATGTTCCATGCTTAAACAAGGTTATAGGTGACAAACTTCAAGTTCAAACAATATTTCCAGAACTTGATGAGGAAGGAAAAATCATATTGGAACCTAAAGAAGTCACGGAAAAAAGAACTCGACAGCTACGAAATCGATCAATTTCATAGTATCTCATTAAGTGGAAGACCTTACCCACTGAAAATTCCACTTGGGAGGATGAAAATTTTATACAAAAGCATCCAAAGCTACTCAAGCATTGAGGATAACACTTTTTTGAAGGAGAGGGGCATGTTAGGTCCCTAAATTACTAGTGTAGTCCCTTATTTTTGTTAGTGTAGCCCCCTTATCATTATTGTTGTACCCCTGTAGCCCCCATATTGTTATTATTGTGCCCCATAAAAGCCACTATTGTTATTGTTGTGCCCTTACATTATTATTGTTAGGTCGGCTAGGATTATATTGTGGCCCCATGGACTCGTATATATATATAAAGGAGGTTTTTTCATTTGTATCATCCAAGAATTGTTCATTTATGTAATGTAAAGGAGGTTTCCCCTCGAAGTGGTTGATTTCTAAGGCGTTGATCTCTCTTTTCTTCTCTTTTGGGAGTTGGTTTCATAACAATATCTATACTCTTTGGAAATACATGCACTGTTAATTTCTGTCAAACTACAAATCACCCAATCAAAATTTTTCCATTACAGGAAACACAAATGCATAACAAAAAGAGGACTTAACTCACACAACAAAGAGCAGGAAATTTATCATAAAGAGGGAATATGATGCTCATTTGTCGTCTCAAATTTATATATATGAAATAAGTTGATAAGGAAAATTTTAAAAGTTAATATATATATATGGAATAAACTGATAGGAAAAATAAATAAGAAATTTAATGAGAAAACAAACATAAATTATGAAGGTTTTATTTATTTTAAATAAATAAATATGTTGTTAAATGAAAGTTTTAAAACAATTTTTTTAACATTGACATAATCTCATGTGAATCAAGTTCTATATATTCTAATTGTGTTAGCTCAATATTACTCCATACTCTTATAATATTAAATTTACTTTCATAATCATATTCTAAATATAGCCATTCTAGATATATTTTAGAGCATTTTACAATATTATATATTTCATTTAAAATATCTCATATTTTTAAAGCACATATATTAAGATTATTTTATTTATTTAAAGAATATCACTATTATTGTTACCTTTACCTATTTTTAATATTTAAAATATATGTTTTCTTTTATTATGTTATAATTTTAAAGATAATATAATATACATATTCATATTTCCTTAGCAAAGAAAATAAAACTCCAAAAATCTTCGAATTAAATGATTATTATGAACTATTTTTTATATTACTATATATTTTAATTTTAATAAAATTTGATTGAAAATATATAACGTTTATTAGTATATAATTAATGTAAAAACCAAATAAATTAACATTCAAAAGTTGATTAATGTAATGAGAAAACAAATAGAAACTCAATGTAATGAGAAAAAATACATGAACTATGAATGTATATTGCTTTGATATACAATTTGTTTACAAATATTAGCTTAAATTAGAAGGAATTTTTAGATGTTTTGGCTTATTCCAAAGGCTACGGTTGAATATCATATTAAAGTTTCTTTTAAATATTTTTCAAGAAGAACAAAACTTTAATAAAGTGTTTGAGATTTAAATGGAATTTATATAGATGAATAAATAAAGAATTAATAGATCTATCTTAATTCCAAATCTATTATGGAAAGGAAAGGTTGACCTCTATTAATTATGCCAATATTTTAATAGAAGCAATCCAATTCTAAATATAGCGCTTATAAATATATTTATATTTATATTTTCTTCAACCATTCAATACAGTTAAGAATATTAAGATTTTATTAATTCTAATTTTGAATATATTATTTAAGTAATATCATATGTTATATAATTTTAATTCATTTAATTATAATATTTTTTATTTTATTTGTCAAGTGGTATGAGTTCATTAGATATTACATCAGGCTTGACTGTGTTTTGAGAAACCATGACCTAGGGGCATTTAAGCCATCAAAATCACCCGAGGATCGCACCCGACCCAGGTCACACTGGCACTAAGCTAACTAGGTTTAACTTGTCTCCTCCCCTAGGATGGGCACAACAACCTCTCTGAGGTTTGATTTTGGGTTGCCCTTCTGACCATTCCCATCGTCAGCCAATTTTGCTAATAAAACTTTACTTACTTATAATAATTTGATCTAAACTATTAATTTTATATATATTTATTTTAAATGTTCCAAATAATAAAATTTAAAAAAATGAAAAAATGTATACCACGTTTATCTAAACTAAAAAATCAGCGAGGATGAACAATTGATTGAAGTGTTCTATATTGAGTATATAATTATGTTAATTAAGTTGTTTAAATTATATTTATGTTTTATAAATTTGGGAACAATTTACTCTTTAAAATATTTAGAATTTAAAATATTTAAAATATGTGTTGAAGATAATATAATATACATATTCAATTTTTCCTAAATAAAATTCCAAAATTTTTTAAATTAAATTATTATTAGTAATTATTTTTTATATTACTAATCAAAAATTTGTCATAACAAGAAAATGAAAATGTATAACAAGAAGAGGATTTACCTCATTCAACGAAGAACAAGAAATCAAATAAGTTGATAGGAAAATTTAATATATATATATATATATATATATATATATGAAAAATAAGCCAATAAGGAAAATAAAGAAGAAATGTAATGAGAAAAAATAAAGAAGAAATGTAATGAGAAAACAACTAGAAACTATTAAAGTTTTATTTATTATAAATAAATAAATATGAGAAACTATGAAGATTTTATTTATTGTAAATTAATAAATATGTTGTAGATGAAGGTTTTAAAAAGTTTTTTTAACATTGACCTAGATCTGATGTGAATAAGTTCTATATATTGTAATTGAATTAGTTCAATATTACTTTATACTTGTAATATTAAATTTATTTTGGTTAAATTTATTATATAATATTTTAATAAAAACAATCATATTTTAAATATTTCTTTTCTAAATATATTTTAGACATTTAATAGACATTTTACAAGTACTATAGATAGATTTAAAATATCTCACCATTTTAAAGCAAATATACTATGAACATTTTATTTATTTAAAGAAGATCACTACTGTTATTATTATTATCCTTACTTATTTTTAATATTTAAAAAATGTGTTTGCCCTTATTAAGTTATAATCTTATAAGGGAATATAATATACATATTCAAATTTTCTTAACATTTGAGCAAAAACTTTACACGAAGAAGTGGGGAGTATGTTGCCCTCAAATCACCCATTGTCACACACACACACACACATATATATATTCAAAATTTCTCAACAAAAAAAAGATCTTCGAGAAACAAATTTACAAGAAGAAACAGGGAATATGATGCCCTCAAATCACCCATCATCACATATATATATATATATATATATATATATATATATATATATATATATATATATATATATATATATATATATATATATATATATATATATACACGAAATAAGTTGATAAGGAAAATAAAGAAGAAATGGAATGAGAAAACAAATGAAACTATGAATGCATTTTTCTTTGATAAATATCATTTAAAATATCTCACCTTTTTAAAGAAAATACATTAAGATTATTTTATTTATTTAAAGAATGTCACTATTGTTATTATTATTATCATTACCTATTTTTAATATTTAAATTATGTGTTTGCTCTTATTAAGTCATAATTTTACAAGAGAATATAATGATGATGATGGTGGTGGTGGTTACCATTCGTTAAGACCAATGTGGTCTATCGGACCTTAAGAGAAGAGAAATAATCTAAGTTTGATTCTTCAAAATCTTGTTTCTATGGTCAAAGAGAAGGGAAATAAGTGCTTCAAGATCGCTATAGGCAAGTTGGCTTAATAGGTCAAGAAGATTGGAAGTGTGGCAGATGGTAGGGAATTGAGATCGAATGTGAGTAAGAGTCGGGCAGTCTAAAAGGAAGTTCTTTTCATCTTCCACTTGCTTAGAATCACAAATTTGGCAGATTCTATCGTTCCAAGTGGTCTTGGGAATAGACCACTGCCCTGTCTCACTCCGAAGCTCATGGGAATTAGTTCTTATCTTAGTGATGTTCATTTTTTTCGTATTGTTGGACAACACAAAGAGATAAGTTTGATTATCAAGGATGGGGTTGATCACTTCCTTATAAAATCTTAGCTTCCTTTTACCTTCCAGCTCCTAATCCTCCCACAACTTGTCCTTAAACTTGGAGGTAATAGTATTTTTGATATTATCTTTTCTTTCCATACTGAGCTCCTCCTTAATTCCCCAATGGTTGAGCCAGGACTGGGCATCCTTATGCCACCCACGCTTGAGGCGAAGGTGAGGGTTTTGACTATAGTTAGAAGCAATTTTAGGGAGACTTTGTGATTCCGTGTTGTTAAGATTATTCTTATACATCAAATATCTAAACATAGCCGTACTTTCAATGGGGGATAAACAAGATTCAATCAAGAGGATAGGATAGAGAGTATTTTCATTGATTTATGGTTGTAGGTTATGAATTACTTTTGAATCATCTCAATCTTCCTCCATGACTCTCTGGATATACTGCAACCCCAAACTTCACATCCTTATAAGACAACAGGGGTGACAAGGGTCTCAAAGAGGAACCTCTTTTTACTCCAAATGTAAAGATCGACCGACTTACAAATTTTTTCAAGCTCATAATAAGCTTTCCAACCCCCAATAATCCTTTTCTCGATGATATAATTCCAGTTGAGATGATGAGGGAATTCAATTCCCAAATACTTATAAGAAGAAACTTGCTCTAAGCACTGGTTATTATACATGAAACTACCATGGGTGATCTTATTGGATTTAAATATTATGACTTTATTCTTGTAGGTATTAACTGTCATACCCATCTTGGAACAATACTCATGAATAATATGGAGCTGCTTGTCAAGGTCATCATGGATTTTTGCAAGAAGAACGATATCATCGGCATAGAGGAAAAGAGTAATGAGAACACCAGCCAGCTCGGTACCCTTGCACCCCACAGATTCTAGACACTCCTCTAGCTTATCGATGTATATGCCAAAAAGGGTAGGGGATAGGGGACACCGTTACATAACTCCAATATTGCATTTAATGTCCTTAGAACACCCCTAGTTGGTCTTAAGCTTGGTAGTGACAGTCTTGTAGAGACGGATCACAACAATCCTCAGCTCAGGGGGGACCATGATCTCTTTAAGTCTCTCCCAAAGCTTATCTTGAGGGACAATGTCGAAAGATTTTCTGAAGTCCACAAAGCAATAGAAGAGATTGTCTTTACTATTGCGACATTCCTCCGTAATGTTTCTAAGTGTGACCAGATGGTCAATAGTCGAGTGATGTCTACTAAAACCAGCTTGCCCTTTAGCTCTTTCTCCTTGGCTTTCAAGCCAAAGGCTAAGATTCTTCTCCAAAATGAGCCCATAAAGCTTGGCCAGGATATGGCTAACCATAATGGTCCTGTAGTTGGATGGAACACTCTTGTCCCCATTTTTAAATATAGGTACAATAAGGATTTGCGTCCAAAGCTGAGGGAAGCCATGCGTTACAACCAAATTGAGAAGCTTGTGGAGATAAGGAATGAGGATAGAACTTCCCATTTTAAGGATCTCGGCTTGGTATGCTTCAATATATTTAGCTTTCCCATTAGCGAGCTTATTAATACCAGAATCAATGTCGTCAAGAGAGAAGACATCCTCCTTAATTGGAGTGATTAAGGTGGTGCCCATAGTGTCTGGAGAGTCATACAACTTCTTAATATAGTTATCCCAGTTTTCTAAGGGGATAGAATGGTTATCTTTGGTTTTACAGAAAAGAACATTCCGCCAAATTTTTTTGGGTGCGACTTTAGAAAGGTGGAGAAGCTAATCCTGTCTTTTATTAATATATGATATTTTATTCCTCTTGATGATATTTTTGTATATATTGATATTCTGCAGCTTAATGGTTTCATTAGGGGTGTCTCTAATCAGTTTCTTGGCGATTTTGCAATCTTTCTCATACCATGGATTGGAAGTTCTATTAGACTGCTTAAACGAAATCTCATTAGAAAACTTGCTAATGGTGTTGGAAAGGATACTAGTGAAATGGTAATAAATTTGATCAATGTTATTATTATAATTAATGGGGCCTAAATCCCTTAATAAGAGGTCGGTTTTACTTCTATCAAAGAAAATGTGTCTTTTTATTTCATTGGTCTCCTGCATGTGGGTGGTATGCATAGCAAGATTGAGGGATAGAGACAGAGGTCTATGGTCAAAGTCAGTCTCGAATCGATTAAGAAGCTCAGATTTTGTTATATGGTTGAGGATGAGGATGTCAAAAATTGCATAATCCATGACACTACTACCCAGCGCATGGAAACATGTCATTTGATCGGAGAGGGGCCACTTGTTAATACCATTACAAATAATTAGGTCCCGGGAACTGCAAAGTTCGAGGAGCTCGGTGCCGAATAAGTTCTCGATAAGGTCTTTAGATTTTCTCTTGAATTTATTAGCTAAGTTACTATCTTCATCAAGCCACAAGGGGTCGGGGTTAGAGTTGTTGCTTAATGTAATGGCTTGGTTAGTAGCAGTGCTAGCAGTAAAGTCTCCCAGTAAAATGATATTACCATCATTTCTTAGGTTGAAGATGTCTTTTTCTAAAGCATTGAAAGGACAATTCTTATCCAGGTTGTTTTTCTTATAATATGTAGAGTTGATGGGAGTGAAATAGCAGATTGCAATCTAAAGATCCTATTAGTGGTAGAATTAGAGATTTCGATCCAAATGTATTGATTGAAGGGGTCGATTTTATGAAGTCGGATGTGAGAGGAAAAAGTGCTCCTTATATAACAGGCTATACCACCAAAACCCCTCCAACATGATTTCTTATTCCAACCAAACCAAAGAGTGAAACCGTCGAGGTGAGGGACCCTAGATTCATCATGTTCCCATGTTTCAACTAAGAGAATAAGGTCAATATCACTCAGGATCCAACTTAACATAGGATCTTTACACCATGGAAAGCCACGACAGTTCCAAAAGAGGATCCACAGTGATGCTAATCCCTATTTATCACTCGTTCTTGAGATTCTATCTCTAATAATAGCTTTCCTATTCCTAATGATTGCCCAATATAAAATATACATATTCAAATTTTCCTAAAAACAAAAATGAAATTCAAATTAATTATTATTAATAATTATTTTTTATATTATTATATATTTTAATTTTAATGAAAGTTGATTATAAATATATATAATTTATTAATATATAATTAATATAAAAACACAGAAAAACTATAAATGCATATTGCTTTGATGTACCATTTGTTTACAAATAAATGAATTTTTAGATGTTTCAGCCTATTTCAAAAACTATTATTGAGTTTCCTATTAAATTTACTTTTAAATATAACCAAAAAAAAATATTACAATAAGAATAAAACTTTAATAATAATATAGTTAAAAATTAAATAAAATTTATATAAATGAAAATAATAATAAATTAAATTAAAATTATTATTATATATATATATATATATATATATATATATATATATATATATATATATATATATATATATACTCACTACCGAATCTTTTACATATTTATTAAAAAAACACAAAAGCATTCATATGCATTAACAAAATAAAAAATTAGAGTAGAAGATTATGTTTCCCATGCGAATGAGAATTGGTGAAACAGAGGTTAAGTAATCCAATCTACCCTCTATCCAATTATTAAAAAAAATCATATACAAATTTGTTAGCGCAGTGTCTGCTCTTTGTTGGAAATTACAAGCTTTAATTGTTATTGCTTTTGAACTTAGTCAGTCATAATATACATTTTAAAGTCACACGGATATATTAGGGAGAGATCCAATTCATAATATACATTTTAAAGTCACATTGATAGATAAGGGATAGATCCCAATTAGGTGAGGTCAAAAAGTTTTGGTTTTGTTTTATATAGCTATTAGATATTTTTTAGTTTTATATTGGTAGTTTTAAATTTTAATACTGGATTTGCTCACATTAACCATAAATTCACTATAATTAAATTATAAATTATTAATATATCTAAGTACGCAAAAATAAAAACCACACATAAATGAGTATGGAGTATAGATGATTATACAATCAAAATGACATGACATAGAGCTTCCAGAAATAAAGGTGCAGTAAGTAACTGCACATGAAAATTGACATGAGATTGATCAAACTTGGAAATGTGTGCAATTTTCACATCTTCACATCAAATCAAACATATGCAAAGTTTTGGCAAACCTTATTTTCTTGTCTATTGGTCATTTAATGCGGTGTGGCATATATTGCCTACCATTAAATTTAAAGTTGTTTAAATCTAAGGGTGGGCAATATATCCCACACCGCATTAAATCACCGATAGACAAAAAAAAAAAAAATAAGCTTTTTCCCAAAATTTCCATGATCTCTTACATTTCAAACTTTTGCAACAAGTAGGCACTTGTAAACTTTAAAAATTTGATCAAATAAAACATATCCAAAGTTGCCACAACCTCAGACGTTTCAAAGTTTTCCAGCTTGATTTTATTCAACTATATAAATACTAAGCGTCTGGGAGGAACGAAAGCCAAAACCAAAATTAAAATAATAAAAAAGTGGGAGTGATTGGAAGGAACGAAAGCCAAAATCAAAATTAAAATAATCAAAGGGCGATAGAGAGACCGGGAGAAGTGTGGCAATGGTTGTGGAGGAGGCGGTGGCTGAAAAAGTGGGTGTGGAGGATGAGGCTATGCAATTTTCAAGCCAATGTTATTAAATATAAATTTTCCTATATTTTGCTATGGATTTTCCAGTCTGACTATTACAAAATTCCATTTCAGGGATTGTCCAGTCTAATTATTACAAAATGCCATCTAATTATTACAAAATGCCATTTCAAAGAGATTAAGGGAAATGAAAATGTGTAACATAAGATGATTTAGCTAAGATGATTTAGCTCACACAACAAAGAGCAAGATTTTTTTAGAAAAACTAGAGAATATGTTGGTCTGAAATCATCCATCTTCACACAATAGAATTGTCAATCCTCATAGAACAAAGCAATAAATTTAATGCAACAATAAACCAACAACAAACAAATGAAATAAGAAAACAAACCCTAACTAATAACCAACAGGCCAACCATTTGGCACTCCCCACTTCATCCATTCACAACTAGACTTCCACAATTGTGCTTCCTCTTGGGTAGGTTGAAAATCAAACCCTAACTAATAACCGGCAAGTCAACCCTTTGGCACTCCCCACTTCATCCCTGCTCAATTGGACTTCCATAGTTGTGCTTCCTGTTGCATAGGCTCCAAATCCGACTATTTGGGCGGACGAGGTGCTCTGTAGTATTAAATAGTATTAATTTCTAATGGTTATCTACTATTACTTTCTAATAATAATTATGTTATTATAAATAATTTTTTTTACAAAGCTTCCATGTTTTTTAAAATATTATTAAAAACAAATTTATAACTGTTTTATTATCATATTTATTATATATGTTTTTGTTATAACTTTTTTTTTTATTTTTATTTTTATATCTCACCACAAATCATTCTTCAATTGTCTAATAATAAATCCTGAGGGTGAATAATGGTACATACTTGGCACCTAAAGGAGTTCTTTCTGGAGAGTGTTTGACAGCAAATCATTCTTCAATCGTCTAATAATGAATCTGAGAGTCAATAATGGTACACATTAGCAACTAGGGAAATTCTTCCCAGAGGAAACACCTTACAGGGTAATTATCCAAATCTTAAAAAGTTCATTAGAATTTTCACGATGACAGAATTAGCTTTACATCTCAGGAATACACCGCGAAAGAAACTCAGGAGACAAGACCATGGCGGAGGCAACCTCCAATGCTTTGACTAGTTTCTTGACCATGAGATTGAGCTCAGCAGAGTAGCAACAATTCTTGTATATTCTAATAATTGTATTTTCTCACAAGTCATGGAGAACATCGAGTGCTTTTTTAGAGAAAAGAATTATATTCCTATAGGGACAAAGGTTCCTCCATTGCATAAATCAGTCTTATGAGAAATTGAAGCGATAGTCAGAATTTTGACATATGAAATCTACTGAATTTGTATATTATGCAAACAACATATTCTGCAAGAAATTGAAGAAATAGTAAAATGTTTTACATATGAAATCTACTGAGTTTGTATATTATGAATACGACATATTCTGCATATATATAATTTGGGAAAAAAAAATTGGCCTTTTAATAACAAGATTTATGTTCAGCTTACTAATTTTGCTAATTAAGTAGCGTAGCGCATCTTGAAAACTTCACTTTAGAGGAAGGAGGTTTTACTATGAACAACAATTTTTTAATTAGAAAAAAAGGAAAAAGAAAGAAAGAGTATGATACTACTAGACCCAAAAATTCTGCAAGGTAATTCACATACTGACATGTTACTCAGTGAATCTAGAAATATTGTCAGGTTTAATGCAACAAATAATATAAGAGATCATAATGACTACTCAACAAATCTATAAATATGGTTAACGTTAGTGGAAAAAATAATATAATAGATCGTAATGATGCTTGAAAACGGTATAGTTTAAATAGGCTGTAAAATGATAGAAATTTTAGGAAGATTATGATAAAAATTGGTAGAAATTTTTGAAATTTTGGGTTACAGCTGTCAAATTTTAATATTTTGGGTGTGTGGGGTTTTTGATGGCATTGAATCTATTTCCACCATTAGAAAAACGATTCAAACACTCTAGCATTCTAATTTTCTTTTACCAAATTCCAGCAAGAAATCTTCCATCCAAACAAATTTGTCAAATTAATATACAACGACCTTGAAAACACACTAAAAACATAAACATACCCTACATAAATTATGAATTCATATTCTTCATTTTTCATTTGTTCCAAAGCCACTTCGAAGTTGGAAGAAGGTATTTACATTTGGTAATGAAATAGCGTGACAAACAATAGCATTTACATCGTTTTCAGTGAAAATCGTTATAGGAAATAGGTTGCTCAATCAGAAATTACACTTCTTATTTTTTTTTTAAGGAAAAAAACGTTGTTTTATATATTAAAATATGAAAAACAGTACATGATATACATGATGATACAGTGCATAGCAACACTGTACAAATAGCGCAAAATTATAGAGCATAGATGATACAATCTGATACAACATATTAAGCCCCATATACACCAGCACAGAGTAACCGACGAAGGCAAAAAGATTATGATGTGTCCACAAATTATATCAAAAACATTCATCTACAAGTTTCTATTTTCAAATGTGAAATTGATGTTAATAAGATATTATTATAACTGGCTGGCACATGCAAAGTGGCCACTAATTCTTATTAGTCCCTGCCATCTGGTATGGGACTATAGTAATCGAAAAGCTGCATTTAGCATTAGTCAATATGACCTATAAACTAAGTTCTTAAGCCCTGAAATGTTTGCAGCCTATGAAATTCTTTCTGTGACTGTTTGCGACCAATCAGTGTAATTATAGTCTTATTGGCCTCAAATCGAGGCATATGAGGCTAAAGCTTAGGATAAACACAAATAATGAATAACATATAGAAACAATTTGAAACTGAAAAGAATTAATGCCAGCATTAAATCTCAAACATTTTATGTTAATCAAATTATATTTTCCACCGCTCAACTATATTGTCCACAGCTACTGCTTCCGTCTGTCTTTATGCAACATGTGGATAACAGGTGCCACCATTTTTTTTACCAGGTGCCACTAACTTGACATGCACACAAATGATAATTAGCATCTTATTCTCGCAACTTATTCACTTGTCTTTCACGGTGGCCATGGTTGTAATCTATTAGCAACTTATTCTTGCAACTTATTCACTTGTCTTTCACAGTGGACATGGTTGTAATCTGTTAGTGCAGAAGATGGGATTACAAAGAGAGAAGAATATGGGATTTAGGGTTGATTTCACCTGCAATTCTTGTAAATGCAGAATTACATGGCTGCCTTTTGTAAAAGGATTCATGACTACCTACACTCATAGATGTTGGTGAGGCAGAGGATTCAATCACACAAATAACACGAATATTTCACACACGAACAATGAGTTGCTGCTCTTCAATTAATCATAAAAATTTGAATCATAAAACACTCTTGAAAACAATGAACCCGTGAAGGGTATTTAATCTAATTGACATGCACACACTCTCACACATAACTGAACTTAATCAACTCGCTTAACTCACTGTCTAACTCGCTCACCAAATATAACTGTAACTCAACTCAACTAACTCCACTTAACTATTTGTCTAACTTCTGCATGAGGAAGTAATTATATATTTTAACACTCCCCCTTAATTACGACCGCTAAACTAAAACATAATTCATGACAACTCAAACATGCCTGCTGGTCTATGTCTCAGCTAGGCTTACAACACCCAAGTTTCTTTTGTGAAACTCAAAAAAATCTACTGCTAATGGCTTTGTAAAGATATCAGCCAATTGATCACTCGTTCTACAACTCTTCAAGTGATCTTCTCCATTGCTCACAAGTTCTCGAATAAAATGATATCTAGTATCAATATGCTTGATCTTTTGATGAAACACACTATTCTTGGATAGTGCTATTGCTGATGTGTTGTCACAGTATATCGCTGTTGATCCTTGTTGTTTCTGCTTGAGTCCATCCAATACTCTTCTTAACCATACTGCTTGACATGCTGCTGAAGTTGCTGCTACATATTCTGCCTCTGCTGATGATAGTGTCACAATATGCTGCTTCTTAGATGCCCATGCTATCACACCTGAACTAAGATGGAACACATAACCGGATGTGCTCTTCCGATCATCCAAACTTCCTGCAAAATCACTATCTGTATATCCAATCAATTCTTTCTTTTCTGTACTTGCATACATTATGCCATAATCTCTGGTTCCTGCTATGTATCTCAGAATTATTTTTCCAACACTCCAATGTGTGTCTTTTGGAGTTTCCATGAATCTGGAAATCAGAATCACTTCCTGCATAATATCTGGTCTTGTAGCTGTGAGATACATGAGGCTTCCAACCAATCTTTTGAATAGAGTTGGATTGACATCTGCCCCTTCATCATCCTTACTTAACTTTGTACCTGTTGCAACTGGTGTAAGTACATGTTACACTGAAAATTGTCATCCTGACATTCTGTTATGTGTATGAAATCATTATTACTCATACTTCTCCCCTTTTCAAGTCTAACATATCAGTTCCTCATGTCAATCCTTGAAAATCAGAAAAAATTCCTAAAAGTCTCCTAAACTTTGGTGTCGCACTTTCTGGCTATCTTGCCTGTGGTCCCGCACCCAATGTTCAACTTTCCTACGTTCCTGAACGCACTTTATCTTTTTTATAGGTGTGGACCCTTGTAAGATTAAAAAGGCGCAAGTAAATCCCAAAAAGCTCAATTAAAGTAAATTCTAGAAGCTACTAGAATGGATCTTGCGGTGGCAGAACCGCTCTTGTGAGGTGCATGAATCACTTACCTTATGGAGCTAACCCCTTGATGTGAGGAGCTTATCCCTTTGAAGGAGGATTCTATCCCCTCATACTTGGAACAGAAAACCTCCTCTTTTCCACTATAAAAAGAGGCATTGGGTAGCCTCAAATGGAGTTCAAGCTTTTAAAATATTTGAAGTTAAGTGCTGTTGAGATTTAGACTCAGTTAACTAAGACTTTTGTGAGGAGAGATTACATACCTCTATTTGTCCTGGTTGGAGGAGTAAAGAGCTTATCAAATTAAAGGAGACTCCTACTTCGGACCCCGGAAATTCCTGTGCAACATCAAGGCTCAGGTTGTAAGGATTTTCTTCTTTTGAAATTAATACAAATATACTCATTTTTCTCAATAAGCTTTCAATCAATGGTTTATTTCATAGATTCCTTGATCACTATGATAAGCATGGTTTATGATGATTTCTATACTAGTGCTATGTAATATTTTGCTTGTTTGTGACTGCAGGTTTACGAACGAAACTCCTTCAAGCGCGCGAGGGATAACAACAACTTCAAACAAGCACTGGACAAATGGTAAGTCTTTTACACCCATATAGAGCTTTTCATAGATCATATATGCTTAGAGAAAGATTAGTCTATTTGGCTATTTGTTGCTAGATACTTTTAGTACTAGGGAGATTGGTCTTGTCCACAATGGATTAATCCATAAAACAAATTGGCGACTCCGCTGGGGAAAGAAATTTTTGTTTTTGGTTCTCTTTTATTTTGATTTGAGGAAACGTTTTTCTTGGTTTTTGATTGATTGACATCTGCCTGGGTAGCTTAGGTTTTCTCTGTTTTTGAAAATTTTGAAATCCTTTAAGTTTTTCTCTAGTTTTTCCTGGGACCGCACTTTGCCTTGTTTTCATAGTGCGGGCAGTTTCGCACTTTTCCTGTGTAAACAGTGCGGGACCGCACCTGTGATATCTTGGAGCCTGCGGACCTTGTTAAAGTTTTGAAAAAATTCAGATTTCTTTCTTTAGTTTATCTTGATTTTGATTTTCAGTTTTTGTTTTCTGCCCAGATTGATGATTGTTTCTGTCAAAAGCTTTCTGTTAATAAATCTCAGCAGTATTGGTGTTTTGGTGATTTTATAGAAGTTTTGCGTTTTGGATTGCATTTCACTTGGTCTTTGTAGCAATTTGAAGCATTTGACATTTTGAAGTACCTCAGATTACCTTGGTCTTTTTGGTCTTTTTGCTGGATCCGACCTGATTGTGAAATCATCCTTTATTGAGAAGTAGAGTTACCTGTTTCTTTGAAAATCTTCGAAAAGAAACTTTGTTATTGGTTTTTGAAGTTCATTTTTTGTAAAAACATAATTGAGTGTTTTTGATCTGTTTGTTATTCTGGATGAATAGATCCTTAGTTTGCTGAACAACTAAGTAAAGAATTCTTCAAAAAAATCTTAAAGCTTTTATTCATTTAGATTATTAAAGTTTGCAGTTTTGAGTGCTATTAAACTTTGTAGATCTCGAAATTAGTTTGTAGTTTTGAGTGCTTTTAAAATTTCTAGATTTCTTTTGAAGGAAAATTGTTTTGTAGTTTCAAGTTTTTGGAAAGTAAATGGAATTTTATTGTGAGCTTTGATCATTTGTTGGAAAAGACAAAAATATTTTCTTTCAAAATATTCTTTATGTTTAAAGAAGGAATTGTTTATTAAAGAGTTGCATTCTCTAACTTTCCTTAATTAGAATTTCATTGAAAGAAAACAATCTGATTATCATTTTTAGGTGCATTTTTAGTGTCTTTTGGAAATCGAGTCTTCACACCATCAGAGTTTCATTTCCACACCCATTGACTTAAGAAACAGCTCTTAAAAATAACGCTTAATTAAAATTCATCTAGCAATCTTTTTATTTTCTAGGGCTCTTATCACCAACATAGCTTAGGCTAGTATGTAGGAGTAGGGAGTAGTTAACTCTCCAAGGTAGTAAAAACAAACAAGTAGACAAATCTTGCGGTAGGAGATAAATCCAATTGTAATTTGTATAATCTGGGAAGCTTCTCTTAAAGAAGTCAATCACGAGATCATGTCCGAACCGTTGAGACAATCAATTCTATTTCATTGGGGAAGATAGAAGATTTTGCACGTATTAAAAACGGTAAACCTCGGGTTAACCATTGTCGAGGAGCCTTCAACGGGATTGAGCTTGCTACTTTGCCCTTGTGCGTGAAATCGGATCATAGACTGTTCCCCCAGTTATATTTGTTACTGTTGGTAACCTTAGTGTCTATTATCTTAAGATTATTTCCTAAGGTGACGGTGAAGGAAAGATCTCACTGTACCTGGAGCAGACATCGACTAGACTCACTTGGACTCTCTGGGGGTTCTCTTCACACGAGATGGTTTTGTGAAGAAACTTGTGCCAATCTGTTTCATTAAGAAGGTTGTCGGGGTAACTGTTCCAACCACCCTTTCTGTGTTAAATTTCTACTAAGTTGGATTTCATCACCAACTAGAGTTTTTAGTGCGGAAAGTTACTGTTTGTGTGTGGTTTGAACTCTTAGATTTTTAAGTGTGTGATTCAGCTGTTTGTTTCTTTAGAGACTTTAGGTGTTTTCATTGAAATTTTCTTTGTTTGCGTGTGATTAGTTAATATTTAATCGTGGCGGAATTGCCGAGACAATCCCGGAGACTACAAGGGAAACCCCATGAATATTCACCAAGTCAGCTTGAAGGGCTTCGTGCTCTGGTATCATCCAGTAGTGGTAGGATTAGATCAACAGAAATTGGAAGTTCATCCATAGTTGTCCATCCTGATCATCAAATACCTACAACAGAATACATTCAAGAACCGATTTCAGTTTCTGAAGTTACTGGTAGCATTCCTGCTTCCAGTGAACTGGCTGATGAACTTGAAATCTATGAACCTGAAACTGAACCTTCTGTTTTGGAAACATCCTCAGGATTTATTTCACCAACTTCTAGTGATCTTGGTTCACCTAGGGTAAGAAATATTGTCACTGACGATCTTGCAGCTGGTCTTATTTCCATTGAAGAACTTACTAATCCAGACGAAGATATATCTCTTCTCGACTCCCCTCAATCCTTAAATCTTAGGGAGCGTGAATCTATTTTCTATAGCCCTATTCGAACTAGTGCTTGGTATCTATCCTTAACAAACTTTTTAGAGAATCCGGGTCTTGCTTTTTCTCCACCTCAAGTTCCATTTCATCCTACACCCAGAGGTTACTATCCGCCATCCATTATGGCCGGAGAGTCATCCATGTTTTCCCAGACACCGGAATCATTTTTACATAGTGGTCCTTCTGTTCCTTCGGGATATCAGGCTCTGTATGGTACTTTCTCGGGAGCATCTCCTCAACCCATCGAAAAAATGTTGTCATATGGTAATAGTGGTGTTAAAACTGAAACGTCGAACGCAGCACAAATCTATATGATGTCTGGTAATATTCCGAATCCTCAACCTCAAGGCAATCAGTTACCGCCTGGAGGGCCAATACAGGGAAATCTGTTACCGCCTGGGGGGTAACCTTCAGGTAGTCAGTTACTGCATGGGGGGAAACCTTCAGGAAGTCAGTTACCGCCTAGGGGGCAACCTCAAGGTAACTTTTTCCTGGGACAAACTATGGAATCATATTATTTTGGGGGACAACCCCAAGGACAGTACACACCTCAAGGGGATCAACCTTCAGGAGAATATATGCCCCAAGGTCAACCCCAAACTCAATATGCTCCTCAGGGTCCTTATCAACCCCAGCTTTAGTACGCGCCTCAAGGTTATCAACCTCAAGGTCAGTACCCAATTCAAGGTTTCCAACAGCTTTCTGGTCAACCATCTATTCAAGGAGTTGGAAATGTACCACTTACTTATCAACCCTACGTTCAACCAGGTTATGGTCCTTACGTTCAACCTTCTGCGGGACAATACCCCGGAATGAATATGGTGTGGGATCTGTCCCAATATCAACAGCCTATGTAGCCTAATGTGCAGTTGCCTTATCAACCTGGACAACCTTTAATTTCTGGTCCAAATCAGCAACCTGTCCAACCTACTATTCAACCTTCTGCACCTAGTACTGTTCAGCAAGCCGGTCCTAGTTCACCTAAGACTCCGCCTCAAACTGCTGCAACTACTGCTACGCCTGTTCAACCTGTAACACCTGCTTCTGGAGTATCTGTAACCCCGAGTTTGTCTATCCCTGCATCCGTGCAAATCCCTCAAGTCTCTGTACCCCAGTCAGGATCTTCAATTCAGACTTCGGTTCAGATGCCTACGGGACAAGCCGGTACAAGTACAGTTGTCACAAGTCAACCACAATTCACGTATCAACTGTACCAGGGACAGCCGCAATTCGGTCCCTATACACAAAATCCAAACTATCAGTATCAACCCTACCCTGGCTATACTTATCAGCAGCCTCAACAACCCCAGTTTGGTATGATTAATCCTGGTTTTCGAGGAGGTTATACAATTCCTAATGCTAATATGATTCCCAGTTATCTTGGGTATCCACCTCCTGGAACTGCTTTGGCTACTCAAGGTTTTCGTGACCCTAACCGTCAGTTACCATTTATCGCAACTTTGGATTTACCTGATTTGACGCGCCTTACAAATGATCCAGTTTTCTATTATCAGTACTGGCCACCAATGCCGCATAAGTTGCCCAGTGATATACCAAAATTCGAAGGTAAGTCAGAAGAGGATCCATCAAATCACGTCATGACTTATCACCTTTGGTGTGCATCTAATTCAATCATTGATGATTCGATTCACTTACGCCTTTTCTAAAGAACTCTTATTGGTCTTGCAGCCAAATGGTACATTGAGTTACCACGAGGCTCGTTTCATAATTTCAGTCAGTTAGCAACTGTCTTCTTAACTCATTTTCAGTTGCCGGTCAGATACGACAATGGCACGGAATTATTAACTTCGCTGAAACAATCCACGTCTACGTATATTTCTGATCATATTCATGAATGGCGACGTAGGAGACATTTGGTGAAAGTTTATATTCCAAATCAAATTTTGGCAGAATGGTTTGTTAAATCATTGTTACCCAAGATAACTGAAGATGTAGCTAAGGCTGGTGTTGTTGCTGAAGATCAAGTAATTGCTCAAGCTCAGTACCTTGACCTCGTTTACACGCAGTCAGGTACTTTACATGAAAAAATCCCAGACCTTCCGAAACAAGGTCAAATAGCTGTTGCTCCTTCAGGGTCTCATGCCACTGACGGTATGATTGGTATGGTCAATACTAAAAGTAAGAAGAAATCTTCAAAGAATTCTTCTCCAATTATAACTTTACCTGATTCCCCGAAAGGAGAATCTTCCCCCGAAGTTTCTGCCGATATTCATGTTGTGGAGACATCTACAACTAAATCTAAATCTGGTAGTAAAAAGAGAGGGAAGAGTAAAAACAAAAATAATTCGAAAGAAAAACCTGATAAAAATGAATCCAATGACGAAAAACGTAAACCACGTTATCCTTGTTACATTTGTGACGAAGATCATTTTACTAAGGAATGCCCACATCGGGCCGAGGTTGCAAAATTCGTCAAAGGTTCACAACCTGTTGTCTTGAAGGATCCCTTTCCGACTCAAGATAGTAAGATGGTTGGTTCTACCTCGACTGCTTCAGAAGAGCCCATTTTGATGATGTCTCATGTAAGGATTGCGACGCTATCACAATATTATGGTACTAAGAATCCTGTTGATAGTAAAGAAGCAGAATCTTCTAATGCAAATACATCAACTACACCTCCTCCTGTTTCTGGTCCACTACAGATCGAGAAACCAAATCCAGACTTGATAATCAAACCGCCTGCTAAAGGTGTTCTTCGTAAATCAGCTTTCAATCCACATGCGAGAGCTGCTCAGAATTACAAGATTGTTGAGGACTTAGCTATTTCTCCTTTAGCGATGTCGGCTTTGGAAGTACTGCAATCATGCCCAGCACAGCGTAAATTGCTTTTGTTTTCCATAGGAGCTGTTGATATTCAGGATTCTAATCTTATAATCTTTGATCTAGAAAATAGTACACCTCGCCTACCTCACCAAATGGCTTTCCAGATTCCGGTGACAGTAAAAAACAGACCGATCTATTGGATTGTGATTGATGAGGGAGCTTCAACGTGTATTATGTTGATTCAGTGTTAGAAATTGCTTGGTTCTCCTACACTGAACCAATCTCCGACGATTCTTAAGGCTTTTGATGGTCGAGGTTTCCACCCTTTTGGTATTTTTCAGGATTTACCCATAGGGGTCAAAGGTAAAATTGTAAATCTAGATGTGGAAGTGGTTGATGCCCCTCTTGATTACAACCTTCTTCTCGGTCGAATTTGGTCTTACGCTATGACTGCTGCTGTTTCTTCGGTCTTCCGACTCATAAAATTTCCATATCAAGGAATGATCGTTACAATAGATTAGTTAACTTATTTTTCTTCCGACCCAACCTCTACAGAAACAATCCAGCGTGTTGGTAAAGCGACTATCCCATATAAGGATGTTGTAGTAGGTTTGTTTAAAGATTCTGGTTTTCTAGGAACTTTTTCCATTCCTCCTCCTAACGTATCGCCTTCTGTTGCAACAATTCATATGATTTCGTCAGACTCTGTTATGTTTGATGATCCTTGGATCGTACCTTCCGAATCCGAGTTAGATTCAATTGATGGCATGATGCCTTTGAGTCCATTTGAACTTGCATATCAGGCTGTACAGTCATTTTCCGACCCCTCTTCAACCGAAATTGATCCAGTGAATGGGATCCATGAGGAATCACTTTCTATATCTAGCTCAGCCACAACGGCATTTCCTGAACCTGTTCATTCTGATGAGTAGATTCGTGAATTATTGTCTGTTGACAATTTGCCATGGGAAGATCTACATCACCGATCTTCGTTTTTACCTGAACTATATCATTTTGAAGATGACTTCGCTTCAATTTTTACTGCTGAATATGTCAAAGAACCGCAGAATCCATTGAAAAATCCTGATTCTAAGTTAAATTTGGAAAATATTTCTCAAACGATTCCAATTGAAATTTCAGTAAAACCTGGAATAATTGAAAACATTCATATAGGTGCTTCCTATATTGAAGAAGAAATTCAAACTTATAAAGCCCTATTTCAAGAATTCCGTGATGTGTTTGCCTGGTCCTATGAAGAAATGCCAGGAATTGATCCCTCAACTGTCGTACATGAAATTAAGACTTACCCAGATGCCAAACCCGTCCGTCAACGTCTACGTCAAATGCATCCTAGAAAAGCTGCTGCTATCAAAGCAGAGGTTGAAAAATTACTTCATGCAGGTTTTATTTATCCGATTCCCTTAACGGATTGGGTATCTAATATTGTTCCTGTGACTAAAAAACAAGGAACGATACGAGTATGTATCGATTATAGGGATATCAATCGAGCTTGTCCTAAAGACAATTATCCAACTCCCTATATCGATTAAATCATCGATGATTGTGCCGACAGTGAAATGTTTTCCTTTATGGACGGCTTTTCAAGGTATAATCAAATAAACATACTCCCTGTTGATCAGCCAAAAAAAACTTTTATTTGTCCATGGGGAACATTTTGTTACTGCAAACTACCCTTTGGATTGAAGAACGCTGGTGCAACTTTTCAAAGGGCGATGTCTTATGCGTTTCATGACATTAAGCACATTGTGAAACTGTATCTCGATGATTTACCTGCTCATTCATCACGCAGGGCTGACCATCTCACACATTTACGTGCTATCTTTATGAGATGTCGGCATTATCGAATTCGGCTGAATCCACACAAATGTGTTTTTTGTGTTGATTCGAGTCGTTTACTGGGATTTGTTGTCTCGAAAGAAGGTATTCGCATCGATCCGTCGAAGGTCAAAGCTATTGTCAAATTACCTCCTCCTTCGACTTTACGCCAACTCCAAAGTTTGCAGGGGAAAGAAAAATTTTTACGTCGATTTATTCCTAACTACGCCGAGCTTACAAAAGGTTTTACCCAGTTGCTAAAACAGAACATTCCATTCTTTTGGGATGAGATCGCTAATCGATCTTTTGATGCACTTAAACACACGTTGACCCATGCACCGTTATTGCATCCTCCCAACTACAACCAGGATTACATTTTGTACCTCGCTGCTTCTCATTCCACTATTGGGATGGTGTTAGTTCAGGAAGATGAATCTCATACTGAACATGTGATTTACTATCTTAGTTGAAATTTTCATCCGACTGAGATTAAGTATACGCATGTGGAGAAATTTGCTTTGGCAGGTGTTCAAGCTGTCCAACGATTTAGACATTAAACATTGTTACGCAAAACTACGGTAATTTCTGATTGCAACCCTATGATGTACATTTTGACCAAACAATTGCTAGGGGGCAAGTATTCCAAATGGATAGTCATCCTGCAGGAATTCGACTTGGAATTTGAAAAATCCAAGGCGAAGAAATCCTTGGTCTTTGCGAAACTAATGTGTGATTTCCCCTCTACTGATACTGAAACTGTGGCAGAGCAGCCCATTGCGGACGAATCTCTGTTTCTTATCAATACTCTTGATCCATGGCATGGAGATATTATTGTTTATCTCCAAACCCAATCTTTTCGGCTTGAAATCTCGAAATCTCAGCGACGGAAAATACATTTCCAATCCCAACAGTATAATATTATTGGTGATACACTTTATCGTCGTGGAGCGGATTCTGTTTTCCGACGCTGTCTTATTCATGAAGAAGCTGAAAGGGTTTTAAATGAATTCCATTCTGGAGCATGTGGTGGTCATATGTCTGGGTATGCCACAACCCAAAAGATATTGCGCGCTAGTTATTTCTAGCCGTCGTTATTCAAAGATTGTATTTATGCGGTCCGGAAATGCCACAATTGTCAACTTTTTGATCGTAAGATGCGTGCGCCACCCGCTCCTCTTCATCCCATAATTGTTGTTGGTCCTTTCGTAAAACGGGGTATCGATTTTATTACATGTAACCCTCACTCAGCCGAGGGGCATGCCTATATTTTCTTAGCAGTAGATTATTTTACTAAGTGGGCCGAGGCGATGCCTACATTTTCGGCTGACGGCAAGACTGCTGCAACTTTCGTATTTAATCACATAATTACTAGGTTCAGTGTTCCTCAAGCCATTATTACTGATCATGGAAGTCATTTTCGGAACGTCATGATGACTGAACTAACAGAACAGCTTGGCCTACGCCACGATAGTTTCACTCCATATTATCTGCAAGCCAATGGTCTGGTCGAAGCCATAAATAAAGTTTTAGTCACCATGATCAGACGAATTATTGGTATTCACAAGACGAATTGGCATTCCATGTTATTTTCAGCACTTTGGGCATATCGAACCTCAGTCAAAACATCAACTGGTTTCACTCCCTTTCAACTTGTTTACGGTTTGGAAGCTGTGTTGCCGATTGAATGCGAAATTCCATCTTTGAAATTAGCCATAGAGTTACTCCCAGCTACGTCTGAAGAGGAGAAAAGTTTTTTGTACTTGGCTCAATTGGATGAAAATCGGAGAAACGCTGCAATAGCAAACGAGGCTCATGTCAAAAGAGTAAAAGCTCAGTATGATAGAAGTGTTACCCCTCGGAATTTTTTAGAAGGAGACCTAGTCTTAGTTTATGATTAAGCCAATGATAAGCTAGGAGCTGGGAAATTCATGCCCATGTGGCATGGTCCTTTCATTGTTAAGCGAAAGCTAGCAAAAGGGGCCTATGAGCTGATAGATTTTGATGGTATCCCTTTAGATAACCCAGAAATGGGTTATATCTGAAGCGATATTATGCTTAAACCTGGTGTGGAGATCTTTTATTTTTTAGGTTAGATTTCTTTACTACTGGTGTGTCTTAGATTAGAAAGGTGTGCCTAGTTTAGAAGTGTGTTTTTATCACTTTTCCTGCTTATCTGAGTTTTACTCTTGATATTACAGATGTCGACGTCTCTTCAAACCTACATTGGTTTTGCTGATGGTGCTTGTCGTAGTACATGGAACATTTCTTCCGCAGCTTGGGTTATCTATTCACCCTCTGACGAGTTAGTTTCCATGCATGGGGTAAGCCTTGGTCAAACAACGAATAACATTGCCGAGTATAGTGCAGTGATTGAGTTATTATCTGAGTCCATATCATTTGGGATTCGGAGTTTGATTGTGAGGTTGGATTCTGAACTTGTTGTATTACAGCTTAACAGGGTTTATGCCACTAGAAATCCAGTGTTGTTACAGTTATTTTTAAGAGTTCATCTCTTGGAATGTGAATTTGAATACATTGAATATCAACATATTCTAAGACATTTAAATACATTAGCAGACGCAGTTGCTTCTAGTATGATAAATCGACATTTGCAGTGATCGAAACAGTAAAACAAACAACATTCATAAAATGTACACAGATAGCCGGTAAATAGTGATATATATCATAGGATAGAAGTGTTTTCAAAAAATATACATCGTCTTCGATCATAGGTTGGAAACACCTTATGATCGGAAAATGATAACACAAAAAGTCCAAAATATGAGTCTACAACACGATCATCCCATCACTGATGGTGATCACGATAAGAAACCACTGCCCGAGCCACCCTGCACAGGAACCTCCTAAAAGGTCCTGGAACACCAATCACGTATCTCTGTAATCTAAGTGGAATGTCATCTATGTCTGTCTCCGGAATGTCTAGAGTCAAATGCTCTAGATGATGCTCTAAATCAGTCAAGATTTCTGCTGATTGGCTTGCTGGAGCTGGTGCGGCTACAACTGGTTGTCTTCTTTCATAAGGTTGGAGATGGGCTGATCGCTGTGGGCCCACATCTGTATTCAAAAATTTTTTGGTTATTAATTTTTAAGACGATTTAAAAATAAAAATTTTTAGAACTTAGAAACTGTTGAAGAAAGATTTTTTACCTGAGTCATCCCATTGTTCCCCTGCTGGGAGAGTCATCTCTTGGTCGCCGCGGAAATCTATCCCGGCATATGGAAAATCCTCTATGACAAAAATTTGGCAATCTAGCCAATGAAAATATGAAGAAGGAAATCGAACAATCTCAGCGCCCTCAATACCGTGATGGGCCATCAGTGCGGACCAACGAACCATCCTAGGTTCTCTAAGTCGATCGACATCAACAGGGATACTCTGTGGAGCTAGCATCGGAATCCTCTCTAGAGCAAAGGAGACGACGATGGATCCATATGCAAAGTTATTCAGTTTCCCATTTTTCTCTCTAGTTAGTTGGCCTTTTATATTAGCCAACACAGCATCACACCAGTTGAAAATGGTGCCGCGAAAACAGTCCACAGAAATGCGCATCTGAGAACCAATAGCTACATGCAATGCTACACTCCCGCACAGCCTGGTAACAGTAAATTTAATAACTTTAAGCTCGGGACGGATGATAGTTTTTATATCAATCCGTTTGTCCCTGGGGTCTGCTTCATCATTACAGAATGCTTGCCGAAGACTAGTGACAATCTGGCCACCTAGCCTAGTCCCAAACAAGAAGAGTTGTTCGCCCCTCTTGGACAAACCAGTCATAAAAAAAATTTCCTCCAGCTTGATTTCGAGCCGGTGGCCGCCAATAATGAAACACTGGTCCTGCACGTTCCACCTATTTACCAGCCATGTCAGGAGCTATACCTGTGCTCTCATGCCTTGGATGGCCCAGAATTTATATAAACCACACGCTCTTAATGCTTGCATTGTGGGCATATGGAGCATTGCGGCGTCATCCATGTCCTCGTGTTCAAGTTCTCTCCAAATCAACATCTTGTTAATCCTACAATACATAAAAGATAGATTAAAACAATCTAATTTGAAAAATTTTGGGCAGCAAAAGAGAAATTTGAGTTTCAAATTTAAATGCGTGGGGACCGCACTTTACCTTTGTAAACAGTGCGTAGGAACGCACGCGCTCTGTAAAGGAAAGTGCGGACCCACGACTTTTTTCTTTGCAGAAAAAAGTCGGGGTCCGCAGGTCCCATGTGTGTCACCTGCAGACCCCCGCGGGCAATTTTCGAACCATATTTCTTCCTTAAAAATAAAATTTAAAGCCTAAAAACGAATTGTAAATGGATGAAATGCAAGATTAAGAGGTCATGGATTACCTGGGACTGACGGTTCTCGATTTCGACGGACGGATTTTCCAGAATCTTCACAGGAACTTTTTTACCCAAAAGCTTCTACTTTTCAATCTGAACTTGAACGATAAAAATGAAGTTGAAAAATTCCTTTTTATAAGTTTTTTCGAATAGATGAATTTTTAATTTATTTATTTTTCACTTTAAAAAGGGTATTTTTGAAGAATTTTTACTCATCTTAAACAGGTATGTGTAATGTTTCAAGTTTTTGTGCAGAAATTGGATTTTTCAGGAGAGTTGATCATTTTTCAACAAAGAACATACTTTTATCACTTTTTCGGACTCTTTAAAAAATTCACGAAAAAGAGAAATATTGGAGTCCTCTTTTAAGCCCTTTTCAGACTCTCTAAACATGAAAAGATCGCCGAGTACTTGATTGTTCGAACTCGTTAAAGTAAATGAATAATCGTCCCTTCAGTATAAGTTTACCCCTTTTACGGACTAAAATGGACTGTTTACGAAAAAGGTATACGTTGACTAATTACGGTTAATAGAGTTCTCTCTCGCATTATTTTATCCTTTTTCGGGCCTGAGAGACTAAATTTGCGAAAAATTACACCCATGGAGTTTTCTTAAGTTTTTTCTTCTGACTCCCTAAAATTGAAAAACACCGAGTTTCTCCTATACTGGACTCGTTAAAATTTAACAGTAAAGGACCTGTTCAATTTCAAATAGGAACGAACCACTCCTTTTTAGGGTTTGAATCTTAAACTAAGTTGGACTCATCCGAAGGATGAGCTTATAAACAAGCAAATGTTATCCTCCTCAAGCTTGTCAAAAATAAAGAGGTACTTGCCAGAAATGGTGGGGGAAAAGAGAGGAAAATAGGCGTGTTTTTGGTATTTTGATTCTTCAAAAATTCATTCAACCACTCTTGAACATGACACTTTCATTCACCTGGGTTGGGAAATCCTTTTCCTAATAGTTAATCAAACCTCATTGAAAATTTTCATCCGGTTTCTAGGTATTAGCTTTGGGTCAATTGTCGCCAAGCCATCTGCAGTGTCGTTATGTGTTCAAGAGGACAGTTTAAATAAACCATTCATTTGCAAAATATCTGTCATCCATTTTGACCATCCCTGAGTCAGTCCTTGCTGATATATTTTCAAAACTTGATCTATGATTTCATGTTGTGGGCTTGCCTACGACGGATCGCTTTCTATCGACAACAACTCATTATCTGGGAAGTTGATCTAGAAATCGTCAGTACCTTGAAATCTGCATGCCTTAATGGCAGGTTTCTCGCTTTCGACGATGGGTTACATCATCGACCTTCGATCGAATGATTCCGTGAGATGTTCGACTTCAGCTCATTCATTCACATTTCATGGATTGTACTGGGTAATTTGAGAGCCATTGACATTACTGGTGGCTACTCTCACACTTGTTAACAGTTTACATCATTGACTGGTAATCAAGTGGTTTCTACCATGTTCGACTTCGACACATTCATTCGCATGGATAGAATCGTACTAGTTCGAGATGCAGAAATCAAGACCTTGGATCTAGTTTTTACCATCCAGGCTGCGAGGAATTTTGTTATCATTTATACAGTGGACTATTTATAAACATATGGCTGCGTCCATACTATGTTCGCATATGTCTATACTGTGATGTACTCAAAATCATTCCTGTATCAGAACAGTTGAATCAGTTTTTAGTTAGTTTAATCTGAGTATGGGAATGCCTACCTTAGTGATGATATGTATACATATATATTTTGCATTGAATGTTTTTACAGGTGCTGACTGGGGTGACCACGGGATGATCCTTGAAATGATAAAGTACTGCACTCTTCATATATGACAGACTTCAACATCATCTATTCCAGACTTTGCACTTTAGGGAGAAATCTATTACATTGAAAAATTGTCATCCTAACATTCTGCTATGTGTATGAGCTCATTATTACTCATACTTCTCCCTTTTGCAAGTCTAACATATCAGTTCCTCATGTCAAGCCTTGAAAATTAGAAAAAATTCCTAAAAGTCTCCTAAACTTTGGTGTCGTACTTTCTGGCTATCTTGCCTGTGGTCCCGCACCCAATGTTCAGCTTTCCTATGTTCCTGAACGCACTTTATCTTTGTTATAGGTGCGGACCCCTGTAAGATTAAAAAGGCACAAGTAAATCCCATAAAGCTCAATTAAAGTAAATTCTAGAAGCTACTAGAATGGATCTTGCGGTGGCAGAACCACTCTTGTGAGGTCCATGAATCCCTTACCTTATGGAGCTAACCCCCTGATGTGAGGAGCTTATCCCTTTGAAGGAGGATTCTATCCCCTCATACTTGGAACATAAAACCTCCTCTTTTCCACTATAAAAAGAGGCATTGGGTAGCCTCAAAGGGAGTTCAAGCTTTTAGAATATTTGAAGTTAAGTGCTGTTGAGATTTAGACTCAGTTAACTAAGACTTTTGTGAGGAGAGATTACATACCTCTATTTGTCTTGGTTGGAGGAGTGCAGAGCTTATCAAAGTAAAGGAGACTCCTGCTTCGGACCCCGGAAAGTCCTGTGCAACATCAAGGCTCGGGTTGTAAGGATTTTCTTCTTTTGAAATTAATACAAATATACTCATTTTTCTCAATAAGCTTTCAATCAATGGTTTATTTCATAGATTCCTTGATCACTATGATAAGCATGGTTTATGATGATTTCTATACTGGTGCTATGTAATATTTTGCTTGTTTGTGGCTGCAGGTTTACGAACGAAACTCCTTCAAGCGCGCGAGGGATAACAACAACTTCAAACAAGCACTGGACAAACAGTAAGTCTTTACACCCATATAGAGCTTTTCATAGATCATATATGCTTAGAGAAAGATTAGTCTATTTGGCTGTTTGTTGCTAGATACTTTTAGTACTAGGGAGATTGGTCTTGTCCGCAAGATGGATTAATCCATACAACAGTACAGGCTTGGAATTATCCATCCTGAATCTTTTCAACAAATCTGTTGCATACTTATTTTGACAAATAAAAATGCCTTTTTCAGATTGCTCAACTTCAATGCCAAGAAAATATTTCATGAGACATAGATCTGTCATCTCAAATTCTTTCATCATGGCTGCTTTAAATTCATCTATTTCAAGATCACCTGTAAAAATCATATCATCAACATATAAGAAAACTATCAAAATCTATCCATGCTCATTTACCTTTGTGTATAAGGTAGGCTCAATGTTGCTTCTGAAAAATCCATTCTTGATCATATAACTGTCAATTCTTCTATACCATGCTCTAGGTGCTTGCTTCAGTCCATAGAGCACTTTCTTCAATCTGTAAACTTTATCCTCTTTTCCTTCAACTTCATAACCTAGAGGCTGCTGCACATAGATTTCTTCTTCTAAAATTCCATTTAAGAAGGCTGATTTGACATCCATCTGATATACTTTCCACTTGTTATGAGCTAATGTTGCTAGAACTGCTCTTACAGTATCCAATCTGGCTACCGAAGAAAAAGTTTCTCCAAAGTCTATTCCCGGTTGCTGCGAGAATCCTTTGGCTACAAGTATTGCTTTGAATCTGTCAATTTCACCTTTCTCATTCACTTTAGTCTTGTACACCCACTTCGCACCAATGAGATTTTTATCGTTTGGTAAATCAACCAAATCCCATGTATCATTCTTTTCAATTGAATTCATCTCTTCATCCATGGCTTGCACCAAATTGTCATCTCTGATTGCTTATTCAAAGGAAGAAGGTTGGAATGCCAACAATGCAAAATTTGAACTAACATCCAAATCATCATAAATATCTTTCAGACTTCTCATCTTTTTCTTACCAGTACTTGATTCATTACCTGATTCGCTGCTTGGAGAATTCTGGTCTGTGGATCTGCTTGAAGATCCATGCTGCTCTGAAAATCTGGGAGTCCTTGCTGGTGTGACTCTACTTGGTGTCTGCTCTTTTGGTTCTTGTTGTTCCTCTTCTTCTACAAGATCATCCTCCATCAATGGTGTTTGAGCATCGGTTAGTGTGTCTACAGTCCCATTCCATGACTCTTGTTCTTTGAACACAACATCTCTGCTAATGATTGTCTTCTTTGTGACAAGGTTATACAGTTTGTAAGATTTTGACTGCTCACTATAACCAGTAAATATACATTTTTCACTTTGATCATCTAATTTGCCTCTTATTTTCTTAGGCACATGTGCATATGCTACACATCCAAAAAATATGAAATGAGATACACTGCAAGACATACCTGACCATGCTGCTTCTGGAATTCTGTTCATCACGCTCTTTGTAGGAGATCTGTTTATCACATAAACAACACATGCAACTGCTTCTGCCCAATACTCATTAGACAAGTGTCTAGCTTTCAACATGCTCCTTGTCATATTCATGATTGTTCGATTCTTCCTCTCTACTACACCATTCTGCTGTGGTGTGTATCTGGTTGTAAACTGTCTTCTGATTCCATGTTGTTTGCAGTACTCATGGAATGCCTTCGAATCATATTCTCCACCATGATCCGATCTCAATACCTTGATCTGTTGATCACTTTGGTTCTCCACCAAAGCTTTGAACTCTTTGAACTTTGCAAAAGTTTCAGACTTCTACTTCAAAAAGTAAACCCAAGTCTTCCTACTATAATCATCAATAAAGGTGAGGAAGTAACAACTTCCACCAATCGACTGTGTCCTCATAGGTCCACACAAGTCGGTATGCACCAATTCAAGTGGTTTCTTTGCTCTGTAAGAAACTCCTTTTGGAAAACTTTCACGGTGTTGCTTTCCTAAGATGCAACACTCACACGTGCTAGCAGGTTCTTTGATGGGAGGTAGACCTCTCACCATATGTTTCTGCTGCAATAATTTTAAACCGGAAAAATGCAAGTGTCCAAACCGAAAGTGCCATAGCTAGTATGCATCAGAACATGCAGTTGTAAAAGAACTAACCTGATCATTGTAGTTCATAATGAGAGGAAAGAGTCTGTTCCTCGTCATCTGCACCTTTGCAATCAGCTGCTTGCTTGGGGATTTGTCGTAAATAACACATTGTTGCCCCTGAAAGATAACTTTGTATCCTTTCTACATCAGTTGGCCAACACTAATCAAATTGTGTTTGAGTCCAGGGACATAGTATACCTCTGATATGGTCTTTGGCTCCCCCTGCTTGGTCACAATGTTGACCACTCCTTTGCCATCTATAGCAACAGTCTTGTCAGTGCCCAACTTTACCTCTGTCTGCACGGAGACATCCAAATTAGCAACCAAATCCTTGTTTCCTGTCATGTGGTTACTGCAACCACTGTCTAATATCCAGACCTTATCAGATGGTGCATGCATGGTGTTTCATGCTAGAAACATAGAGTCAATATTTTCTGTACTAACATTAGCTCTCTGATTGCCCCGATCTGCAATATTCTTCCTACAATCACGAGCATAATGACCAAATCTATTGCAGTAATAACACTTTGCCTTCGATTTTTCAGACCTTTGATTGTTATAAAAGCTTCTGCTGCTGCTGCTTCCACGTTGATTCTCATGATCATCTCGGCCATCTCTGTGACCGCCATAGTTGTTGCATCATCCTCTGCCTCTCGATCGACCTCTTCCTCGACCTCTTGAAATATAGACTTGAATTTGGAAGGCTGTTTCCAAAGTGGAATCCTTATTTCTGTCTATCCTTGCTTCATGCGATAGAAGGGATCCCATCAACTCATCAATTGTGAGTTTTTCCAAGTCCTTTGCTTCTTCTATGGCTGCTACCACAACAACAAATTTGGTAGAAAGGGATTGAAGAACCTTCTCAATCACTGTTCGATCTTTAACATCTTCTCCATATATTTTTAACTGATTGACGACAGACATGACCCTATTCATGAAGGAATCAATGTCCTCTGTCTCCTTCATCTGCAGACTTTCAAAGTCTCTCCTGGTGTTCTGCAGTTTAACAATGTTAACTTTCGCCATACCTTGATAGTTGGTCGCCAAGGTGTCCCATGCCTCTTTTGCTGACGAGGTTACCATGATCTTTTGGAACACGGCTCGATCAACTCCCTGCTGGATAAGAAGCAACGCTTGTGCATTCTTCCGCTTATCTTTCTTCCACTGTTCCCTCTCTGCATTATTGAGGGCGCGTTCTTCTGCTTCATCTTGAGGTTTTGCAAACCCATACTTGGCATGATCCCATACATCATGCGCTTTGAGCATAGTCTCCATTTTAATAGCCCACATATCGTAATCTTTCCCATTGAAAGAAGGAAGTTGTGGCTGAAAACTTGGTGTGGCCATCTTGCCTTAAAAATTGTCTCTGACAAAAAACCCTAAATTTCTCTCTTTTATGAAAGCTTTGCAAAGCTCTTTCTCCTTTTTTTTTTTTTTTTAAATCTCTCAATAAAAACCCAAACCCTAGGTTTTATATAAAAATTAGTCCTTTGTATTTTTATAAAAGTTGATAAAAATACTTTATAAAAAAAACCTTTGATTTTTTTGTTTTATTTATATAAAGAGTCCTTTTAAAAAACCTTTATATAAAAAAATCTAAAAAATACGTTTGTGATTAAATCCCTCGCATGCCAACTATATAGAAACCTTTAATAAAAAAAGGGCTCCTCCACATATTCTCATGCACTCGTGTGCTCTACTTAAAAATGGAAATACTCTTGATAGTGGGCACGTGATTTTCAAAACAATTTAATCGATGTACCTTTTTGGATCTACCGCACGGCTTGACTTTTCTTCTTGTGCATGACCGTCGACCGTTTAATTTTTATTATCCTGGGTTCCGCACCCCGATGGAGGGAGAAACTATGTTTTAAAATGGATTTTTGGTAAAATCGTAAGTTTGTCGAGAGTACGCAGTTTATGCTGGGAGCAGCTGCGGACCCTCCTTGCGGATCTCCGTAGGTTCTGCACTAAATACGTGCGGACCGCGGGTAATTTTTTTTTTATGTAAAAAAAAAAATTACGGCCTTTTGCTTTTGGCCTTCTTACTGGCTTTGCTCACCCACGGATCTCTGATCCTTCCCCAGCTTTGATACCAATCTGTTGGTGAGGCAGAGGATTCAATCACACAAATAACACGAATATTTCACACACAAACAATGAGCTGCTACTCTTCAATTAATCATAAAACTCTGAATCATAAAACTCTCGTGAAAACAATGAACCCGTGAAGGTTATTTAATCTAATTGACATGCACACACTCTCACACATAACTGAACTTAATCAAATCGCTTAACTCACTGTCTAACTCGCTCACCAAATCTAACTGTAACTCAACTCAACTAACTCCACTTAACTATTTGTCTAACTTCTGCATGAGGAAGTAATTATATATTTTAACAGTAGATACTCCTGCGTCTGGATCGACTTCAACCACCTATGCTACTGGAAAAGCAACTGGCTCTATTGTCATAGCTATAGCTTCTTATGCCTACGCTACCTATGCCGCTACTGGTTCATCTGCTTAAACGACTGCTGGGTCAACTGGTTCAACAAGGTAAACAACTAGTTCTGCTAATGTATATGCTTATGCCGGTGGGTATACTTAAACCACTGCTATTGGTGGAGGATATGAATTTGGTTATAGAGCTGCTCATACTTATGCTACTATTGGTAGTTATCCAACTGGCTCTTAAGCTGCTTAGTCTACTGTGTAAACAGCTATAGGTGGTGTTGGTACCCTTGCTTATGGATATGTTATTGGATATTCTACTGGATACGCTGGTGCTGGATCTACTACTGATGCTTAGTCAACTGAATAATCTACTAAATAAACTACCTAATCTACTGGTTCTGCTTGAACTGCTCCTGTATAATATTCAACTAGTTATGCTGGTACCAGACCCAGGTAAAACACCCACCCTGCCTTTATGTTGAAGTTACCTATGCATAGTATATTTCGCCATCAATTGAGCTTGCTTCTTTATTCAAGTGTAAATAACTTTGTTATTTACACTAATAAATGTGGGTGGGTTTGGGGTTGCAGGCAGCTAGAGGGCTGAATGCTCGAATTGACGGTAGACCTGAAGTAATTCATTATGATGAAATATGGAGAATAGCCGATGGATTAACTTTTCTAAACTTGAATTAAGCTTGCTTATACTAACAATTTAGATGAGAAAAATTCCCACCTCATATTTAAAAATTTAGATGAGAAAAATGCCCACCTAGCCTCTACTCTTATCACCACAAATGACAAGAAATTATTCTCCAACGAATTAGATCTCCTATGGCTTTCTCATATCTCTTACGACTTTCTCAATTTAGCAGCAACAGTGAGAATCGATATCAGATCCTCGTCCTCAAATTCGGGTAGCTCCTCACAGCCCTCATGGAATTGAAGTTGCTGTCAATTTTCGTCGTCTGCGGCATGCTTCTGCAGGGGGATTCTTTTTGGCGTTACCCCATGACTACCGATTCATGAGAATCAAAAGTAAAAAGGGTTTCTCTATATGAGCAAGGTAGACGTGGATCTCGACATTCAAAGCCGTCAGGTGGAGCATACCAATCAATGAGATCAAGCTTGATTTTAAGGAATACAATCAATGAGATCAAGTTTGATTTTAAGGTATTATAGTGCTGAAAATGAACCTTCCTATACCTATGCTAATTCCTATGCGAGAGAAACTGATTCAGGATAAAGAATTGGTTCTTCCGCATCAATCCAACAGGCCATTGATGTTTCCCCTGAGGGATTTAGGTGTTGAGAAAAAATATAAAAATCCCATAAGCTAGTTTAGCAAAAGGCAGTAGAACCAAATACTATTGTTATACTACTCCTAGCACTACGACCAATCAACATGCTCCTTCCCCAACGTGTCATCCCCAAGGCGTTAACATGGTTGCAATGTGTGAGTTTGGGGGCAACCCTACACTTGGGTAAAACACCTTATGGATATATAACCTATTGTTCTTGCAAAGGAGCCGTAATATGATTCATCATTTAGAACCAACTATATTCATATTACTTGGCCACTTATAATTCATATTATTTTAATTCAATATCAAATATTATTTGTTGTTTGTAAAAGGCTCTCTGTTATATGCGATGGCGGTTTCATCTTCACTATTTCCCATGGCATAGATCACTTTGTGAACGGAGCGAAGCCTCTCAAGTAAGTAAAATATCTCTCTTTTTACTAAGTACGGGTGCAGGATGCACTGAATTAGAATTGGCTCAAGAAGATCGGCTTTTTATTTTGCATCCTGTCCTACTCATATAATTTAGTTGATGAGCCATTATACGCGCTGATGTTAGATTTTTAGTAGCTTTATTAGTATTGAAGGGGAATAATTAGTAGTTTGACTGTAGGACCCCCCACTTCAAGCTACCTAAAAATAGGCTGCATCTCACAACAAGTAGAATTTCATAAGATTTCATAGGTTCTACAAAAACATAGATATGCACACATAGAGATGCGGTTGAGCCCAACAGCCCTATATCTATGCCTTTCTTGTTTGACAACCCTTGCTTAGGTATGCCCATTGTTTAACAACCTTTGCTTAAAAACCCTTGCTTAAGCAGGGACTAAACCTTTGCTTGAAAACCATTTCTTAAGCAGGGACTTGTTGCTCGCAACCCACCTTGTTTTTTCAAGAAAGAGACATTAACAGAATTCCTGTAGAGTTAATTTAAAATTAGCCTTCAAGGCCATAAGTAATAGCTTATGCATATTCTTGTTTTTGGATCGATGAGTAGGAAAAAAAAGAAGAGAAAAGAGGACAGGGAGGAGGATAAATCATGTATAATGGCTTTAATTATAGTCAACTTGGATTTAATACAGGTATTAGTGGATGAGTTAGCTAGTGAGATGGAAAACAAGGTTTAAGTGTAATTCTTAGATTACATAGAATCACTTTCTATTTTTTTAAAAATAAAATTTATGGGCATTTGCTAAAAAAAATAATAATAATGAGTAAATTTTTTTTTAAGAGAAATTGACTAGATTGAGGGGAAGAAGTTGGTTAAGAACAAAGGTCAATGAGTAGAATCTAGAAGAGGAGATGGTATGAATGATATTATTGTAGGTTTTAACCCTGAACAACAATTATCTACACACGAATCTTATAACACAAAATAAACAATAGCGAGAGCATAAAACATAAAACAGATCAACACAGAGATTTTCCCCTGGATCCCAAATTGGGACGACCAGCTTGATTTTTCATTATATTCCTTTTAGTGTTACAACACACATATATATACATTTTGAAGCATACATAAACCCCAATCCATAAACCCTGGATTAGAACATAACCGTAGTTCCCTTGACCGGATCTACAAAAATACCAGGGGCCGAAAACCATCGTACCCCAATACCATGTGCAAAACCATGCACAAAACCATGGACGCGGACTACCGCCGGAAATTAAGGACCAAAAAATTTTCGCCGGGCCGCTGCCCTGGACCCCGACAGGGGGGGCTGCGCCCCCACCGTGACCCCTCATTGCGCCCAACGCAAGGGGCTATCGCCCCTCTTGCCCCCCGCCCAGCCTGCTTAGTCGTGGAAAGAATATAACACATACCCAACATTCTCCCACTTGTTGTTTTCTTTCCACGGGGGGCCTGCAAGGGGCTTAGTCATTGGCCCAATTCTTCAACACCCATTGTTTCTCTACACCAAGAGAACTTCTGAGTGCTCACAGACTTTGTCAATACATCTGCAACATTCTTCAAAGTGTCCACCTTTACCAGCAACACCCTTTTAGCCTCAACCATATCTCTAACAAAGTGATATTGAACATCGATGTGCTTTGTCTTTGAATGATAAGCAGGGTTCTTAGCCAAGAAAATTGCACTTTGGCTATCACAGTCTATCCTTATAGCTTGTTGTACCAACCCCATACTTGAACACAATCTCTGCAACCAAACTGCTTCCTTGCTTGCATGAGTGGCTGCTATGTATTCTGCCTCTGTAGTTGAAAGAGCCACTACGGACTGTCTTTTACTCATCCAACTGACTGCGCCTCCAAATAGGCTAAACACATACCCACTTGTAGATCTTCTTTGGTCCAGATCTCCAGCCCAGTCTGCATCAACAAAACCACGAATGTCCAACATTATTTCCAATCTTGGTCTTCCCTGGTAGCACAAGCCATAATCACTAGTGCCACGTAAATATCTGAAAACCCGCTTCACTGCTGTCCAATGCTCCTTCCCTGGGTTTGACATAAACCTGCTCAATACTCCCACTGCATGTGCAATGTCTGGTCTAGTACAAACCATTGCATACATCAAGCTACCCACTGCACTTGCATATGGAACATGGGACATATACTCCTCTTCTTCTTGTGTCTTGGGACACTGTTCAGCAGACAGCTTTACACCTACAGGAATAGGAACCTTCACCGGTTTACTATCCTGCATATTGAACCTCCGCAATATAGTCTCGACATACTTCCTCTGGTTTAACCAGAGCTTCCTCTTTGCCCGATCTCTCTTAATTTCCATGCCCAAAATATAGTTTGCAGCACCAAGATCCTTCATGTCGAATTTGGAGAGCAGTTGGGTCTTCAAATCTTGGATAATTTCTTTGTCATTTCCAATCAACAACATATCATCCACATACAAGACCAAATAAATAACACGGTCACCAATTAATTTAAAATAAACACAGTGATCCTCCTTGCTTCTGGTGAAGCCAAGTCCCCGTATATAGGTATCAAATTTCTGATACCACATCCTTGGTAACTGTTTTAACCCATACAGAGACTTCTTCAACCTACATACCAGTTCTTTCTTACCCTTCACCATAAAGCCTTCAGGTTGCTTCATGTAGATCTCCTCTTCTAGATCCCCGTGAAGAAAATTTGTCTTCACATCCATCTGTTCTATCTCAAAATCAAATGCAGCAGCAACAGATAAAAGTAATCTAATAGAAGTAACCTTGGAAACAGGAGAAAAAATATCACCAAAATCAATTCCCGGCACCTAGGAATAACCTTTCGCTACCAACCGAGCTTTGTATTTCTCCACCTTGCCTTCTACATTCATCTTCTTCTTAAACACCCATTTGCTCCCAATGGGCTTCCTTCTAGCCGACAACTCCACCAAATCCCATGCATCATTTTTGTGCAAGGATGCCATTTCATAAACCATGGCCTCCTTCCATAGTTTTCCATCCTCTGAATCTACTGCCTCCATGACAGTTCTGGGTTCATCATCAGTTATAGTTAAGGCAAAACCTGAACAGAAAGCAGATGGACTATACCTTTATGGTTGCCTTCTTTCCCGAACTGATCTTCTCAAAGCTGGAGTTTGTGGCTCTTCATCTTCTGAGTCTTCTTCTGTTGTAGAGTCTGATTCATCCTCCTTTAGCTCAAACTCTATCTTCTCAGGTTCCTTTGGTAGGACTTCATGTTTAACAGCATCTTTCACTTCTCTAAACACCACATCTCGGTTGTACACAACCTTCCTTGTTTCTGGGTTCCAAAGCTTGTAACCCTTTAAACCATCCTTATACCCAATAAAGATGCACCTTTCAGATTTATTATCTAACTTGGTCCTTTTCTCCTTTGGAACATGTACATATGCATCACATCCAAATACCCTTAGATGTGAAAGAGAAGGTTTCTTACCAATCCATACCTCATGTGGGGTCTTATCCTCCAACACTGATGAAGGTGATCTGTTAACCAGATAGCATGCAGTCTCCACTGCCTCTGCCCAGAATTCTTGTCCTAACCCGGTACCATTGAGCATGCTTCTTGCCTTTTCCATCAGTGTTCTGTTCATTCTTTCTGCAACTCCATTTTGATGCGGTGTGTATGGAGTAGTCTTCTGTCGTGCTATATCACACTTCTTACAGAACTCTTCAAATTCCTTCTTGCAGAACTCCCCACCATTATCTGTCCTCAGCACCTTTATCTTATTCTCTGTCTGGTTTTCCCCCAGAGCCTTAAATTCTTTAAATTTTTCAAAGACTTCAGATTTCTTCCTCAAGAAATATATCCATGTATTCCTTGAGAAGTCATCTATAAATGAAACATAGTACACAGAATTTCCCAGTGACGGCACTGACACAGGCCCAAACACATCACTGTGCACAAGTTCTAATATCTTGTTCGCCCTCTTAGCACCAGAGGGAAAACTCACCCGATTCTGCTTCCCATATACACAATGTTCACAAAAATCGAAATCCAGAGAGAAATTAGACATACCTTCTACCATACCATTTCTATGCAGTATCTGAAGGCCCTTCTCTCCAATATGTCCAAGCCTTTGATGCCATAGCATGGTCTTTTCTCCCGAACACGGCAACTCGTCCACTTTCGGGAACCATGGAAGCATTGCACCCATCAATAATAGTCCTACCTTGTAGCTTGTATAGAGTTCCAGTCCAAACTCCCCGCATTAATACCAATGCTCCCCGAACCATCTTACGGGCATCTTTCTCGAACATTGTTTTTACACCTGCATCATCCATCTTGCTTACAAAAATCAGATTTTTGGCCAATGCAGGAATATGCATAACACCAGGAAGTGTTCTAATCCTTCCACCTTGCAGCTTCAGCTTGACCTTTCCACGTCCGACGATTCTGGCCTTCTTATCATCCCCTAGGAAGACATCACCACCATCATATTTCTCATACTCGCAGAACCACTCCCTATGGGGAGTGAAGTGTAAGGATGCACCTGAGTCAATCAGCCATGACTCATGATCTACATGTGTACTTGAAGAAGAAGCCAAATACACATCCCCACCTTCATCCGAGGTGGTTTTTGCCTCTGCAGAAGGAGCATCATCAGATCCCTTTCCTTTCTCAGGAGCTTTAGATCTGCAATCCTTTTTGTAGTGCCCTTCCTTTCCGCATTTCCAGCACACCTTTACAAACTTTCCAGGAGATTTAGATCTCCCTCTAGATTTAGATCTCCCACTCGAAACCTTATTCTTGTTTCTGTTCTGGGACCTTCCTCGTACAAATAAGGCATCTCCATTATGACCCTCCATATTTCTCCGTCTCATTTCCTCCGACAGCAAGGCTGAGACAATGTCATCAAAGTTCAAGGTAGTTGTATTGCTACCTATTGCAATAACCAGACTGTCCCACGAGTCTAGTAGAGAACACAACAAACTGATGCACTTATCTTCATTTGAGATTTTAATATCAACAGATGACAGCTGACTTACCACAGTATTGAAGGCGTTCAGATGCTCTGTCACCGAATCTCCATCCTTCATCCTCAGGTTATACAGCTTTTTCCGCAGGAACAACTTATTCACCAGAGACTTAGATTGGTACAAAGTCCCTAGCTTTTCCCACAAGGTCTTCACCGTAGCTTCCCCAGATACATTCAACAATACTGAATCTGAGACACACAACCGTATTGTGCTTTTAGCCTTCCGATCCAGTTTCTTCCAGTCTTCATCTAACATTCCTGTTGGCTTAGTACCTGGATCTACCGCGATCCACTGATCTTTATCCACCAGCAGATCCTCCATCTTGAGCTTCCACAACTCAAAACTCTGACCATTAAATTTCTCGATCTCTATCTTTCCATCGCTCGCCATCTTCTCTCACCGCAAGAATCGATCCCGCAGATCTCCCACTGAATAGGGTCTACCTCAGGCCCGAACTAAAAAACCCTCAGCATCAAAGGCGTCCCCTTGAAGCTGAAACAGCTCTGATACCAATTGTAGGTTTTAACCCTGAACAGAAATTATCTACACACGAATCTTATAACATAAAATAAACAATAGCGAGAGCATAAAGCATAAAACAGATAAACACAGAGATTTTCCCCTGGATCCCAAATCGGGATGACCAGCTTGATTTTTCATTATATTCCTTTTAGTGTTACAACACATATATATACATGCCGAAGCATACATAAACCTCAATCCATTAACCCTGGATTAGAACATAACCATAGTTCCCTTGACCGGATCTACAAAAATGCCAAGGGGCAAAACCACTTCATTGCCAAATACGAGTGCAAAACCAAGCACAAAACCATGGACGCGGACTACCTGCCGAAAATTAAGGACCAAAAATTTTCGCCGGGGCACTGCCCCGTGACCCCCCCATTGCGCCCAGCGCAAAGGGGGGGCTATCGCCCCCCCTCTTACCCCCCCGCGCGTTCTTAGTCGTGGAAAGAATATAACACATACCCAACAATTATGGTGGTGCAAATTTATAGTTTCTTTAAAAGGTGAACTTGTGGATGGTCAAAAAGAGGTAATTTTTAGGTAAAACCATGTGTGAAGATAAAGTGATAAACATAAGATTGATTAATATATTGATTGATTAAACTTGCTTCAAGGACATTGCCTCTTAAAGAAGGGAAAAATGGTAATGAAATCCTAACTATGGACATACGACAAGGTCATTACGTTTGCAATGGCATATAATAATATAATATGCTCAACTAGTTGAAGGTAATATGAGAAAGTTAAGAAGAAATTAGCTATTAATGCAAGATGTGAAGAAATGATAAGTGGTCAAATTGAGAGAATAATAGTAAAATTCACTAAAGATACACATCAATTGAAGTTGAAAGTGGATGGAAATATAATTTAAGATAGTATGCAACTAAGTTGGAAGGACAATAAATATCTTATTAGAATGAGATGATGGAATATTAAGTATAAAGAGGTAACAATTTTAAGAAAATAAGGAAAGTTTCTAACTTGACTCCCAATATTAGCAATGTAGATTTCATAAAGTTTCCCTATGAAATAAAGGCAAAGGTGGAACTTGTAAATTTTATAATGAAGAGAACAAGTGGTATGCCTTAAGATCATGACCAACATAGAATGAGGGAATGAATTGAAATTAGTAATAGATAGATGCTTAATGTGAGTGAGTAGGAATTTCATAAAGAAGTAGAAGAAGTCAACCAAAAGTAGTGGCTTCTCATAGAACATGATTGAAGATTTGGATTTATGAATAATCAAGATAAAATAACTTAACACTCTTGAGCTATCACATGAATAAATATCCCCGTGGAAAATGGTTGTGGAATCATAGAAGTATTTTCATATAAGAATAGAATAAGGATAAATGTAGACTCTAAATAAGGATGATGCCTACTAAGAATGAAATATAGTGAATCAACCAATGAAGTTAAATGATCATGATAATGATGAAATTCATTTTTTAGGAAATATAGGAAGTGTGATGACATTTGATTGTAGAGGTAATCAACTCGTGAGTGCTTGTATGATGGAAACAAAGAAGAGAAAAGTAGAAATTATGAATTTTTTGTAAGCAAAAAAAGGAAAAATACATTAGCACAAAGGTAGTATCTCATAGTAAGTCCAAGATTAGTGATAGTAAAGAAGGGTGCTAATGTTAATAAAAACAATAAGAAGATTGGAGTGGCTAATTAAAATTCATACAATTTTTTAAGGTGTATAGTATTAAACATGTAAAGACAAAAATTTATGAACTAGAACATTCATATAGGTGTACGATGGCAAGTGATCATGTAAGAAAATTTTTAGAGGTTTAAATGATTAAGGATAACAATTTTCTACCTTTCGACAAAGGAATTTAACTATATATAATAATGAGCAATCACCTAGCATGAAGTGCAAAAATGAATATTGGTAGAAATAATATAAGGAGGCCTTGAGAATGACTATGCACAAATTCAAAAGAAGTGAGAATCAACTAATAATGGGGTACCTGACTACTATGCACTTATTGTTTCATGAGTGGATTGACAATTTAATGGCCATTAATATTGAAAGAAGTTATTTCCAAGTACATTAGCCATACACAAAAATTATGTGTATGATAATGGTAGTAGTAGTTCACGTTCTTTAAATACTAAACCAAATATAGTGTTCACAAGTCATCGACTAACCCTTTGCGAAAGTAAATAGAGCAAGATAGAAAAATAAACAATGATTAATTAGTGTTAGTGTGACATTGAGTAGAATGATACTATAATGGATAAGAAAAATATGTATATTGATCATGGAATTTTAATTTTGATATTGATGATTTAAGGAATGATTATATAGACAATAATATATTTATGATGAATTTCATTAAATTTCCTTCGGGAAGGAATCCATTATCATCCAATACCTCCTCCATGTGATCCTTCCATGCAAAAAAATTAGTGCCTTCTTCCAAGGCATACTCTAGCCTTTGTCCATTGAAGGCCATCTTATCAACTCTGAAGAGATCTTGTTGCACTGAACTTCAAATTCGAATCTCCTGAGAAACAACTTCAAAATTCCTATTCTAATGTGAATCCTACTCTGATACCATGTAGAAATTATGGTGTAGATTTACAACTTCTCATGAATTTTTAATCAAAATCATAAGACACAAACCTACTATGTTGCTCTATGGAAGTTAATTCACAATTTAGAACAAAAATCTCATACATGCAATAAGAAATCACACACATGCAAATAGTATCTTTCCCAGGGAAAGAAAAATGCTAAAAACCTAATGCCTTCTTGCATTAATCTGATGAATAGAGATGTATTATAATTTCTTTTCTCAACTAAACACAACCTGCAAGTGCATAACCTATCTCTCTTCTCACTGAGAAGCTTTGACCTAGACTTAGGCAATTTATTCCTTTGCTTGAGCCCCTATTTCCTTATGCAATTCCTTGATAAATTAGGCCCCTAGTATTTAGGAAATTCCTCAAATTGATTGCGCAATTCCCAAGGTTGATCATCTGACTGCATGCGACATCTGTACACTCAAGACTAGTCTACAACTGATGTTACACTGCCTTGGGATCTCCACCAATCCTATGGAAATTGAATTCTTTGCATGCACTAGCTATTTTGGGCTAATTTATCAGTTTACTAGATGATCACTAAGTTTGACTGAAGTCCCACTGCTTAACTGACCTTCCACTAGTTCCTCCAAAGGTTGGATCTAGCTTAACTGAAAAAAACTTGAGATAACTGAATTTGATTACTACAAATTAGAAATCACACATGATTAAATGAAATCTAACTCCCCCAACTAAAATTTACTGAGTAAACTAGGTGACACAAGCCATGTCACACAAGTTAAATGTATCCAAGTTGTCTGTTGATGTGGAAATTCGAATTTTCTCAATTTAAATAAGGAAAAATCAAATTGAGAATTTCTTGTTGCATTTTTCAACACTCTTTTGCATTAGTTGATCCTATCTATCACAAAAATATGTGTTGGACACATTCCCATGGAATATCACACCTTTTGATTGTAGTCAACACTTGTGTCATAAATCCTTGCGCCTTAACCGTCGCACTTGGAGATTGGTGTCATTTTATTTTCATTTCAATGAATACGTGTTGGTTTTAGGTATTTTTCATATTCTTGTCATGTGTTTGATTATGTATGTGTGTGTGATCATGTTTAGGACCTATTTTATTCTCTTACTCCCTCTCCTTTATCTCACTAATCTCACACTTATTCTTTTTTGGAGTTCTTCCTTCATGCGCAAGTTATGAGGAATTTCAATTTTTAGCCAAGTGATAAGCGCATTACATACTTAGAAGCCTCAACAGTGAGACTCTTGTCTCCTAAACCTGTGCCTTGCAACCATATTGAGGACAAATATATTCATTACGCATTGTGCATCCCTATATTACAGTCACCCAACTCCTTATTGCTTACACTTTCCCACTATGAAAGCCTTGATTAGCCTTGCTTTTTGTTGCACATTGTGTACTTATAGTGGATAGTAAGGTAAAATTATAATCCTTGTAGAGGAAACCTATGCTCAATATAGAGGCTTCCTCTTAGTCAATGTGCATTACACATCCACAAAGCTTCAAGCTCCTAGCCAATGTATCCTAGAATTTCACTCTATGCCCAAGCCTTGCCTCTCTCTCTTTCCATTGCACAGTGCACACTTCCAGTGCCCAAACCTTCGCCCCTTGCCTCATGACTTGTGATTTTCACCCCAATAGACGTTTCCCTCATTCTCTATGCTTATCCCATCACAATTAACATTTTGCATGAGAAAAGAAGGTGGAATAGGTGATTTTTTGGGACTGATATTTTCTTTCCATGAGTGAACCTTATTTGCAGGTATTATCATCTTAACATGGCTGATGATGTTCAAGGAGGCCATCAAGGAGAGGTTGCAAGAAGACACTTATGGAGATGAGATACAAAGATACTATCATGTAGGAGATAAACGAACTTTGAACTATGACTGATAGATGACAACTATAAAAACTTGAAAGGTTCAAATATTCTATCTAAACCCTTTGGAGCGTGAAGATGAAGCACATATCAGATCAATTTTGAAGAGTTGAAGACATAGCGGCAAAGAGAAGAACTTGGAATTGGCACATTACAATGAAGTCTCATGTCACAATCTCCCGATTATGGTTTCTTAAAGTGTGAACATAAAAAAAAAGTAACCTATCAAACAAGAACTATAACCTCAAAATGAGAACACTAGCAAAACAACCTCAAAAAAACATGAAAAAGAAGCCAAAAAACGAAAAGTGAGTATGTTGAAACAACCTTTTTTTTCTTTCTTTCTAGGGTATATTTTCAACATTTAAAAAAAATGGCAATAAAAACTAATTTCTTATGTGCAAAAAAACACCCTGAAAATGAAAATTTTTGATGTTGGAATAAAGTTTTTATTTTTTATTTTTATTTTTTAATTTTTTCTTCAGGGTAAATTTTCAACATTTTTTAGCAATGACATTAAAGATAAAATATCATGGCTCCAAAAAACCTTAAAATTCTAATGTTTTCCAGGCATGGAATTAAGGATAAAATATCACGTCTCTGAAATGCCTTAAAATTCCAACAATTTTCAATCATGGTGTTAAAGATAAAATACTTATAACTGTTTTCAATCATAGCATCAAATCTAAAATATCATGACTGAGAAAAACCTTAAAATTTTGCAATATTTCAACCATGGAATTAAACCCAAATATCATGACTATAGAAAACCTTAAGTTTTCAACATATTTCAACCATGGCATTATGAAAAAATTATATAACTAACACCTGAATGAAAGAGTCATTATACCAAGAGTAATTTCCTTTTTAAATGCTAAAAGTATATCTATTTTAAAATCTTAGCCTAAGACAAATTGACACATTACAACAGAAATTTTAATATCAACCATCAAATTGACACACAGTGTAGGTGAACTCAACTCATTGCAATGAAAAACTAAAAATCAACCATGAAATTGACACATTGTAGAGTAAACTTGATCCATTATAATGAAAACTTTAAAATCAACTATAAAATTGACAGATAATGGGCCCAAGTTGCTAGTCGAGTATTGACACATACCCTGCCGAACAAATAAAATAAAATAAAACAATAAATAAATAAAAATGGAAAAAAAAAACTGAAAAAATTAATAACAAACAAATAAAAAATATATAAAAACATAAAACAAAAATGACAAAAAAATCAAATATAAAAAGATGTATTAAAAACACACAAAAAAAAATAAACATAAAAAATGTTAAAAAATACAAAATTAACTTAAAATAAATAAATAATGTAAATGAAGAAACAAGACAATATTTCAAAAAAAACATAATTAAAAAAAAAATTAAGAAAAAAAACAAAAGATAAAAATCCAATAAATAAAACCAAATTGGATGATTGAAAAAAATTTAAAATACAGAAAAACATTTAAAAAAATAAAAAATAAAAGGTTTTTTAAAAATCATTTAAAAAAAACTAAAAAACTAAAAAAAATTAAAATAAAAATCAATAAAAAAATAACATATTAAAAAAATAAAAAATAAATAAAACAGTAAAAAAAATTAAATAATATTAATAATTAATAATGCCCCCACCACAGAGCAAGGACATTATTAATTATTAATTTTTATTTTTATTTTCAATTCTTTTAAATGTTTTTTAGTTAAATGTTTTTAAATGTTTTATTATTATTATTATTATTTCGATTTTTTGGAATGTTTTATTTTATTTTATTTTAAAGTTATTTTATTTTAATGTTTTGTTTTTTAAATTTTATTGTTTTTTTTTTTATTTTCTTTATTTTTAAGGATTTTTTACTTTATTGTTTTTTTAATGGTATGTTCTAATTTCTTTCTTTTTAACAATATATATTTTTTAATTATTTTTATTTAAAATTTGATTTGAATCATTTGTTTTTTTTTTTGAAAAAGAAACTTCAAATGTCATTATTTTTGGATATAAAATTCATAAAAAAATCATAATTTTTTTTTTTTTTTCTAACTTTTTTTATTCAATTTTTTTCATAAAAATATTTTATTTAACATGTCATTTTTAGCGAAAAGACCTCGAAATATGTATTTTTTTAATATATATATATATATATATATATATATATATATATATATATATATATATATATATATATATATATATATATATACAAAATAAATGTGTATTTTTTGTCGAGTATTTAAAATTAATATTTTTTTAGTGAAAATTATTTTATGTGTATTGCTGTATTAATTAACGATATATAAATTTATAAAAAATTCTAACACCAAAATATTATTTTATTATTTTTTAAAACTTTTTAAAAATAATTAAGAATTTCATTATAAAAAAACACGAGTTTGGAAAACCTTTAAAAAAAAAACATCTTATGACTAAAAACAAGAAGATGAATAAGACAACTTGAAAAATGGTTAAATAATCAAAATTTTAAAAAATTGTGGATATTTAGGACACAAGAAAATTTGAAGTGTAAAAAAATAACTAAAAAAATATGTTGATGCTTTTCAAAATCCACATGAAAATCACCAACATTTAAAAAAATATATCAATTTCTAATATATCAAAGAGTTTAAAGTGTAAAAAATAAGCCCAAAAAAATTGGGTTTGTGTTGCAGCAACACTTTTCAAAACTCGCATGAAAATCACTAACAAATTAAAAAAAAAATGTGCAAAGAACATTTAAAGTATAAAAAATATATTAAAATAAAAAAGTTGTATTCTGAATCAACACTTTTCAAAATTGGATGATTTTTTCTACCACTAAAAAAGTGAGAACCCGGTTAAGTTCCCATTTGATTGGTTCTTGTGTTATAAGAGTGTTATTTTGTTCTATGTATTTTCACCACACTTTTGGTGGAATGTAATTATGTAATTTCGAAAATTGGAAAATGTAAAATGTGTGGAATCCCAAAGGTCACACATGGAATGTGAAGATTCACTAACAATTCTAAGAGCCATGTAGAAGCTCAAGAGTCATGAGGGAGGTCAAGAGTCACATGGGAGGTGAAAGGTCACCTCATTTGTTATAAATAAACACTCATCGCTCAAGCAAATCACTTTTCACCTTGGATTCTCAAGCTAGGCATAGGAGAGAAGATCATTCTTTTGAGGAGAAAGTGGGGGCTTCACGTTCCACTACTGGGGCTAGTGATTCAACATTGTAATTGTGTACCTTGGAAATTTTACTTAATGTTTTGAAGCTCTCATAGCCAACGTACTTTCATGCATGTATAATGAGTGTTGTAAGATTATTCTTTCATGTTTTCAATGTATGTTTATGTTTCATATTTACTAAAGAAAATGAACTATTTCGTTCGATTTGGTATACATCTTTGAATTGTGCATTTGCTTTCATGATCGTTTTTATTTTGTGAACTATTCAACAAATTAATTAATGATTCTTTCTATGTATACATTTGTATTTTCATTAGCATAATACTATTACTTTTCTTCTAAAGGCCCACTCTTTATTTTCTTATTCGTGAAAATACCTTATACACATTACAATTTCATGCTTCACAAAGCCTACTTTCTTATTTCAAAAGTATATGCATTCTCTCTTATGTTGTAAATTGCAACCAAGGAAAATATTTAAGAACATAATAATGGAATTTGGGCCTATTTTCTGGATGGGGCTCCTATACCAAACGGTGTGAGGTCTAATTGGGACTTCATATTGGGGAGACCCATTTTGTTGGCAACTTCCAGCACCATCAATATTATGGCACTAGAAGGAGGGAATAATATGTATGATTAATAATTCAACACATTCACATAAAAAACCTCCAGTTCAAGGTATTGATTGTCTAAGCCTGAATCCAACCCACATATCCAAGAAAGAAATCTCATCTCCTAAAAGTATGGAGAGTGCTTAAAAATTTACTTACAAGAAACTCTGGAAGATTCGGCATACCACTCACAATTTTGTGAGATCTCTTGGATTACTCCTTGTTACGTCTATTCTTCCTCACAAACAATAAAATAAAAATAAAACACGCCGTGGTGTTTTAGTTTCTTCAGTCAAAGACCTAGTTACCACCACCCTTGATGGTTTAGCCAACTCATTTGAAGAATGTATTCATCAAGGGAACATTCCACCAGCTATAGCGGGAAATATGGAGGGAGACAGGGAGAACTTTCATTTTTTAGATAATGAAAAATCGAGTGATAACAAACAACTAAACCATAAATAAAATATGAGTAGTGAAGAGGAAGAGTCTTCATAATTAGAGAGTGAGGAGGAGGAAGAAAACAAAGAAATGTCTAATGACCAATTGAATTGGATGGCCAAGGGACTGTTGCTCTTCCAGGTAATCTTTGTCACTTACCTAAGCACGTAGAAGCTGCTTACAAAATATGGTCCTGATAAGAAATAAAAGGCTAAGGATCAAATTGACGACTTCTAATTGCATTTAAAAATGTTAGAGGTATGATATAATGATGTGGCCTATAGGTTATTTCCTTACGCTCTTGAGGGTAGAACATCAGTATGGTATCACAAACCTCCTACAAATTCAATCCATAATTGGAGGGAGTTTAAGTAGTTATTCTTAGATATATTTGTCGATGATAAAACTCTTGCCATGTTGCTTAAGGAACTTGGAAATATTAATATAGGGCACAAAGAAAAGGAGAAGAATTGTAATCAGATATTTACTAATATTTTTAACAAGTTCCCGACAGATGTGAAACCTCGTGATTCAACCATTAAGGATTATTACATTGCTACCTTTCCCACTAATATTTTCGTCTTTATGAAAAGAGTTTCGAAGGAAACATTGGATCTAAACTTCGTGAAAGATATTGCTATGGAAAAGGACTTAAGATCTATTGGAGTCATTATTGATCAAGAAAATTCAAAGGACTCTAAGGGCACTAGGAAAAATTCTCAAGCCTCCTCTGTTAAAAATAAAGAAAATGATCGAATTGACATGGAAATCTTGACTAATTCCTTAAATATTTTGACTAAAGAAGTATCCGAACTAAAAAGGAAGTCAAGTAAGGAATCTGCCAGTAATAACTCCTTTAAGTTGTTCTTTAAAATGAATACCAATTAATCAAATAAGTCTGCTCAAAGTTCTAATGTAGTATACAATGTTGAGAAACTGGGTATGGATAATTATTGTACGTTTCATCAAGAAGAAAATTCTGAAAAAAAACATGCCCACAGTGGAAAAATAATACAAATGTTGTGGTTTCCAATGTATTGGAATGTTTTTTAGAAGAGGAAAACTCGAGCATACCTAAGAGGCTAATGAACCAACCTCGTCGGAGGATAATACAAGTGTTGACGGCTCAATTTCCACTCTTGATCTTATTATAAATAATGATCAAGAAGGTGCTAGTGAGCCCCCAATGAATGAACCTCCTCTAAAATAACATTCCAATCCATACAATCTAAGGAGAAAAGGACAAGTTCTTGAGCGGGATGTGAGGAAGCAACTTCTGAGGAAAAGTTTACTTCCTAGTAACCCTTCTCAGATCTCATAGAAAAAATCCAAAACCACTCAAATTCATAAGAAAAATTTCAAGAATACTAAGAAAAATTCCATCACCCTGAGGCATTGGATAAAGCTTCACCACCTACCACTTCAGCAAAACCTTCTAAGGATGAATATTCAGTGTGCAATATTTATTATAACATTCTTGAAGACATGAAGAAATCTTGTGCTAATATTTCCATTTATTAGCCAGAAAAATTGGAAGGTTAGCATGAATTGATCATTCAAGCATTCTCATCCAAGCCTTTGTCAAGTAAGAAAATTACTACTTGCAGCTAATGTAAATTCAATATATACTTGCCCCCCTTTTCTCTTAACATCTGAAATCTTAAATTATAATGTCCATAATTTCCTTGTTGTTTATGGGGAATCTACAAATGTTATCCCTCTATCTATTTCTAAGAAAATTAATAAAAAATGGGAGAAGACTAATGCCAGAATTATACAATTAGATAGATCACAAGTGCAGAATATTGGTGAACTAACAATGTTATAATTAATTTATCCTCTGATGATAGAGTTCAAAAATGCATTGACATTGTTATTTTGGACATTCTCGAGGCATATGGGTTACTTATAAGTAGATATTTTTCTAGCAAGTTGCAAGGATATTTTTCCATTGACTGGTCCCATTTATAAATTCCCTACAAGTGAAAGAACAATCAGATTCAAGTTGAAAGTGAACCTTTTATGAAGTATATTGCTACGACACTTGAAGCACATAATGAGCCAATTAGCTTTGGGAAAGAGATGTTCAAAAATTTATTCTTAGAAATTAATCTTGGATGTTATCTTATGCAACCATCTTTTATACCACCAGGCACACAATTTGAACTCCTTTCTTGCAATCTAACTAGTGATAATGACCCTTGTATTATAGATGTACATACTACTAATGTAGAAACTAACCATGTTTCTACTGACATTTGGACTATGTGTTTTGATGGTTCAAAGGCATAGGAGGGAGATGGAGCCGGTTGCCTTTTCATTTACCCTCAAAAGAACAAGTATACAGTTCATGCTGATTTGAGTTCGAGTGCACAAATAACATTGCAGAATATGAGGCACCCATACTTAGATTACAGAAATCCATCAACCTCAACGTAGAAGCTTTAAAGGTAATAGGTAATTCAAATATTGTTAAGTGTTAGGTACTAAAAACCATTCACCATGTTTCACCTAATATTAAAAACTATCAACGAGAGGTATGGCAGCTTATATCTTTGTTTCAAACATTTAATATTAAATCTACTTCTAGGATTAACAATGCAGTTGCAGACACTTTAGCTAATGTGGCTACTAGGTTTTCACCACTTAGAGATGGTTTTTATGTTGAAATTATTTATAATCCATATATTTCAGATAACATAACTAATTTATGTGTGTTTAATGATGACAAAAAAATATTGGATTTCATGGATAATGCTGATGCGGTCAAAGATGCAAAAATCCATGGATTTGGGCATGAGAAGTCATAGCAAGAAAGAGCTGAAGCACACAAAGGAAAACCGATTCCAAAGGACGAATTGTTAGTGGAGAAGCTCTACAACTTGCAAAATCATTTTAGGGGACCAACGAATACAAATAACTAGAGTTCCACATTGTTTCACAAACAAGTTAACTTGGGCACCACATAATATTCGAAGTATGTGAACCTCGGTACATGTTGTTCTCCTCAATAATGAAAAAATATATTTTTATTATTATCAAACAGTACCGAGATGTATTTGCATGGAATTATGATGATTTGAAAACATATGATATGTGAATCATCCAGGATGTGATACCAATTAAGGAAGGGGTTAAGCCATTTAAACCAAAGTTGAGGAAATTTCACCCTACGCTTGAACCTCTTATAAAGAAAGAACGAAGGAATTTGTTGGATGCTTGGATCATCTTTAAAGTTCATCAATATACCTAGGTATCAAACTTGGTTTCACTCATAAAGAAGTTTGGGGAAATATGCTTGTGTGTATATTTTCAGAATCTAAATTGGGCTTCTAAAAAATACAATTATCTTGTGCCATATATGGAGCAGATATTCCAGACGATGTCCGGATAAAAAATGTTATCACTGCTTGAGGTATTTTTAGGATACAACCAATTTCTAGTAGTGAAACCTGAAATAGTGAAAAAACATTCATAAAAAAATGTGGTACATTCACATTTAGGCGAATGTCATTTGGACTTATAAATGTTGGTGCTACATTTCAAAACTATGGACATCACTTCGGTGGATTAATAGACCATATTGTGGTCGTATATTTGGATGATGTTACTATTTTTTCCAAGAATATATTTGATCATCTTATTCATCTAAATAAAATATTCAAGCGATGTATAAAATATGGAATATCATTAAATCCTAAGAAAAACATATTTAGAGTGTCTGAGGGAAACCTTTTAGGACATGTCATAGTAAATAGTTGAATTCAAGTGGATCCAGAAATGGTTAAAAATATTTCTCAAATTCCCTATCTTGTGAACAACATATCCATGCAGTCCTTCTTGGGGAAGATAATTTTTCTTTTTAAGTTTACCTCTTATTATGTGAAAATTGTTAAACCTTTACAAACTATGATTAAGAAGGACATGACATATAAATGGGATCAGAGGGAAAATTATCTGTTTTCTTAGATAAATTAAGCGACAGTCGATGCCCTGACATTATATACTCCAGAATTTAACATAGATTTCTTGTTATATACCTTTTCTTTTGATACTTCAATCACAACCATTATGACTTAGAAATACAATCACGACAATGAACAACTAATATCATTTATGAGTGTTAGCATACAAGGATTGGAATTAAACTATCCTGTCATAAATAAAAAATCCTGTGCAGTTTATAAGGCGGTGAAGTATTTTAGGCATTACCTTTTGAATATTCATATTATCATCTTCATTCCCCACCAAACGGTTAGATCAATCTTTGTCCAACAAGAGCTGGGAGAATAGAGAGTGAATTAGATGATGAGTCTACAAGAATATGATTCAGAATTCAAGCTATTTCATACAATCAAAGGCCTTGGTTTCTGCCATATTGTAGCAGAAGTAGTCAAGTCATGAGAATAGGACTCTTCTGGTTGGTAACAATAAATTGATATGTACAACATTGATCAAGTTATCCCTACAATTTCAACCGCATTTAAATAGACTAATGTGTGGAATTATCTGGAACAAGTCACCTTGCCCTCACACCTATCAGAAAAAGATGACAAGGGTGATTCATATCAAAGCTTTATCTTATCAGCTTCTTCATGGTGTGATTTTTTGAAAGCACCACAATGATGTATTTCTCAAATGCTTGGAATCTCTAGATTCGAAAAGGGTGTTAAAGGACCTTCATGACGAGTTAGCTAGTAGGCATTACACAAGTGATAGTACATCTCATAAAGTGATGTGGGTTGGATATTACTGGCCCACACTATTTAAAGATGCACATGCTTATTCCCCTAAGTTTCATGTATGTTAAATATGTGTTGGCCGAGAGAGGAATTCATCCTCCCCATTATAGCCTATTATCGTTTAGGAACCATTTCAACAATGGGGATTATATTTTATTAGAGAGATATTTAAACATTCATCAAAGAAACACCAATATATATTAAATTCCTTATATTACTTTACTTGGTGGCTAGAAGAAATTCCATTAAGACAAGTGAATGAGCAAGAATTCATTCACTTCATCAAATAGAATATCATTACAAGGCTTAGCATTCCTATGTCACTTGTGTTTGACAATGCAACTTACTATTCGTCATTAAAAAAATATATGATTTCACAATGGAAAATGATATTGTTTTAAATAACCAATATAACCATTACCCTTAGGGAAATAGTTTGGTTGAATCTACAAATAAGAATATAATTTGTATCATAAATAAAACCGTTTACTTTAAGCAAAGCAAATGGAAAAAATCCCTATTTAATGCCTTATGGGGTGATTGTGTTACTCCTAATCCCTCTATGAATACCTCACCTTACTTCCTCATGTATGGAAAATAAGTTATCCTTCCTCCGAACTTATACCTCTCAGCCTTACAACATTCCCAAGAATCCTGAGGTAAACCATGTCTGAATAATTAGAGTAGGATAGACACCCTTCTCAAGCTGGAGGAAGAAAGGCATAAGAAAGAGGAGAATTTTTGTTTGCACCAAAATCATATCAAATTCTAGTTTGATAAGAAATATGTAGGGAATAAGAAATTCGGTGTGGGAGACCTAGTATTGAAATGGGACAAGGCCCATGAAGAAAAGGGTAAACACGCCAAGTTCCAATCCCTGTGGACCAAACCATTTACTATTCATGAGAAGTTTTTCCATCATACTTATCGTCTCCAATCCTTATATGAGAGGATTGACTCTCTTCCCGTTATTGGCCAAGATTTGAAACAATATTTTAAAGAAAAACCTCGAGATGTGTTTCTACCTATGCACACATTTATTTCATTTTCCCTTTTTGTTGTTACTTTATGTTATGCATCATCATGCCCCTCTTCTTTGCTTGGGTCTAAACATATTTAAGGTCAATGATGTCCAAATGAAAGATATGATTAATTCTAAATGGAAATATTTAGCAAAGTTACATTACCCATATCCATTATAGGAACTTCATTCCTTGACTTGGAATTGTATTTAAATGGTGTTTTGACCTGCCAATCCAATCAAGTAAAGAAGGGAATGGAGAAAACTAATGCGAGCAAAGTAATTTTAGAGGTATATATATGTGTCTCTGCAAAACAAGGAACCACCTATCTTGCTCATAAAATAAGTTGAGATCCCTTTTCCTCCCTAGAAAAATAAAATGCCTAATAAATTCCAATGAGCATAAAGTAAGAAAATAAAATAAAGGGTGAAAGAAGAGAAAGGCTTCATGCATAGAGAGGTGAAGCAAGAAGCTTCATGAGGGTATTGAAAAATCCTGCTAGAAGTGAAGCAATGATTGTGATTCCTTGAAGTGACTTAATGAGGTACTGAAAAATCTTGCTAGCACCAAAGAAACACTACAGATTATATTAAATCTATGATCATCTTAAACTCATGAATATATACTATCCTTCTCCCCAATTGAAACAATCGGGTATGGAAAATTTTATAAATGTGTTTGATTCAAGAAATGGAATAGGAGAGGTTACATATATCACTAGGATAATTAAGGAATTTGAAGTGATCTACATGGTGAATCAATATTTCCTGAAGGGCTAGACTCTCCGTGCAAAAGTTAGGCCTAAACAGAGAAGTTGGGGTTCTAGTGAGTTACCAAGTTTTGTAGTTGCTACAACACCCTAAAAATTTTGCTTACATTCAAATTTTGGAGCCTTCTATTGATTGTATGAAGTGTCATTTTGAGTCATCATAGTTGTTTCATTCTTCTTCTTTAATTTTCTCCAAGTATTCAAGTTCCTTTATAGATAAGCCCAAAGTGTCATCTTTTTTTAGAGGTAGATCTAACGCACCTTCAAGAGACATCTCCAAAACACTCTCTTGCATTAGTTTATCCTATATATCACAAGAACATGCGCTTGATACATTCCCATGACATAACACACCTTTTTATTTTAGTCGACACTTGTCTCATAAAAAATTTCACCCTATCTGTCGCACTTGGAGATTAGTGTCTTTTTATTTTCATTTCAATGAATGTGTGTTGGTTTTGGGTGATTTTCATATTATTGTCATGTATTTTATTGTTTATGTGTGTGTGATCATGTTCAGGACCTGTTGTATGCTCTTACTCTCACTGTTTTGTCCCATTTATCTCACACTTAGTCATTTTTGGAGTTATTTATTCATGAGCAAGTTATGAACACTTTCAACTTTCAGCCGAGTGATGAGTGAATTGCACACTTCCAAGCCTCAATGGTGGGAATCTTATCTCCTAAACCCACACCCTACACCCATCTTAAGTAGAATTACTTTCATTGCACATCTCTAGACCACAATCACCCAAATCCTTGTTGCTTACACTTTCCCACTACACAATCCTTGATCAACCCTTCGTTGTGTTGCACATTGCACACTCTTAGTGGATATTAAGTGTTGAGCCCCAAAGATGTCCTTCTTTTCCACCACATTTCACTTCATTTCCTTTGTCCCTCATCAATTACAGGCTTAAATGATCAATAGGATTGATTAGGATTACTTTAAGAATGTATATAATGACTAACTTGCTATGTTTTCATGATTTTGTTATTGTAGCAATTTTTTACTAGACTCGGCTACAGAACGTAGTCATTCTGTAGCCAGTCGCCTATTCCACAACTATATTCATGTTTACATAGGTTCCAAGTGTCACCTCAAGGAAAAAAACATATGGTCGTATTCCACATCACTTCCCCATCATTTCTTGCTCTCCACGAAGTTTGAGCTCAAGTCTATAGGTGGTTATGCACGTAGGATACCAAAACTAGGAAATAGACTTCTAATAGGACAAGGACTGTACAGATGTCCTTAATCATAGTGCAAGGCCACCACCAGAGTCCTAGTTTGATTTTAGTTGGGAAAGACAATTATTCCTGTTTTATCTCAAAGACAATTATGTAATTTTGTTATAAGTATGGCTCGGGAGACCGAGAAACAAGCAACTAGATTTATGTTTTGTTGCTAGATCTCAGAAGACCATAATACTCTGTTTTGAAGAATTTCTCCTTTAATGAAATAAGCATCACTTTATTGCAAGAGCTAAGCAATCTTGAGTAGATTTGCCTGCTGATCCGGTGGTAGAGGGCCCCTGCTACCTGAGAATCTTTGTTCATATGGTTTAGATAAGTAACTTAGCCTTGTTTCATTCCTAGTTTAATCAATTTTCTGAACGTTTTTTTTTATACTTACTTGCAGTGGATGCCACAGTCAGTCCTATCCTTACAAACTATTCCAAAACACTACTAAAATTGGATGGGATATAACTGTAGTATTTTAGGAGTTAGTTGCATTTCCTTAAAGTTTATGTTTTTGTGCTCAATGACATCAGTTGTTACAACTAGTCTTGTTCTTATTAATCTCTTCCAAAATATCACTAACTCCGGATGAGACATAGCTGTGGTGTTTTAGAGCTTTGTTGTGTTTCTTTTAATTTTATGCTTTCATGCTCATTTACATAACATGTTGTAGCCAGTCCTATTCTATAAATTATTCCAAAAAACCACTAATTCCGAATGAGACAGAGCTGAAACATTTCATAGAATTAGTTGCATTTTTAGTCTAGTTGTAGTACTCCGGAGGTAGATGTCACTCTAGTTTAATTCTGTCACTATATTTCAAGTTTGATAATGGCACTCTAGTTCAATTATGTTCACTGTTTTTCAAGTTAGATTAGTGGAATTCTAGTTTAGTTCCAGTTCACTGTATTTCAAGTTAGATTAGTGGCATTCTAGTTCAGTTCCAGTTCACTGTATTTCAAGTTAGGTTAATGGCATTCTAGTTTAGTTGTGGTCACTGTGTTTCAAGTTTTATCAATTGCATTTTAGTTCAGTGTTATCCATTGAGTTGTATCAACTGTCAAAATTAGACTTCACGGCCTTCATTGTTTACAAGCTACTCTTGTTCTGACTTTCTATTAATGCATTATCATATGGACAGGAATTAGTGATATCAGTTTAAGGCCTTGATTGTTCTGCAATCTTTTTGCAATTTCACAAACAAGCTTTTCCCCAAAACTATTCTAGAAAATCTCTAACTTTCGGATGAGGCTTAGTAGTGACAAGTTGAGCTGCAGAATGGATTAATCTTAGCATTACAAGTTAATTCATAGTAGAAATCTTATTGTGCTACAAACAATCTTTTCCAATTGTGTTCCAATAAAATTTTAGCCATGGATGAGATTATTTGTAATATTGTAAGATGATTGTTTACTTAGGAGAACCTCATTTTCACTAAAATTGTCCTTTTCTCAAGCTATTCCAACTTATTTCTAATGAATGAAGTGGATGAGTTCATGTTATGAGTTATTGAGTTCATGTTGTGATTTATTTCCTTGCTATGAGTCATTATCAAGCTTTGCATTTTCTGTTCTTTAGTGCCATACACAGTTTAGAATAGGTTTTTCTCTGTTTTTAGTGTGACCAATCATCAACTTTTAGCCCTTCTCCTTCTTGACACAAAACCAAAAAATAAAAACATCATAAAAACACTAAACACAACGTAGTGAGAAACAGATACCTAGGCACATATAGTGCACCTCACTTCAGCAGTTTACTAGCCCTGGTTGACAATTTATGACCTCAATTTAGGAACACTAAGTTGAGCACTACATTAAGGTCACCTTAGACCGCTTGTAGTGGAAACCTACACTTAATCTAGAGGTGCCCTCTCAGTCATTACGCCTTGTGCATCCACAATCCTCAAGCTCCTAGTCATTGTCTCTTGTACATTCCCTCTACGCCTAAGCCTTGCCTCTCTCTCTTTACATTGTGAAATGTGCACTTATAGTGCCCAAACCTTCATCCCTTACCTCCTAACTCTGTCCTTGCACACTGTCCCATGATAATCAACATTTTTCATGAGAAAAAAAGGTACAATAGGTGATTTTTGGGAGTGATATTGTCTTTCCACGAGTGAAATTCATTTGTAGGTACTATCATCTTAACATGGTGGATTATATTCAAGGATGCTATGAAGGAGAGGTTTCAAGAAGACACTTGTGGAGATGACACAAAAATATACCATCATGCAAGAGATAAAGGAACTTTGAACTTTGTGTTGGGTGTGGAGCCTGATTATCTTGTTTACTTTGTATCACAGCATTGGACCCCTATACCTTCAAAGGGGTGGCAACGCCGCTCGTAATTAATCGTTTTCATGGGGGGTCTAGGGGGGGTGGCAGCGCTTTTCGGAGCCCCCCCCTGGAAGGGGCTTTCGGGGGAAGTGCCCCCGAAGCTAAAAACAGATGTAAAATTGCCTTGTAAAAGTATAGTAATTTCTAGTCAATCTGGGTCGTTCATTAGGCAAATGATCTGACGGTAGAAGTTATGTTTAGATTAGAGTTTTTTGCCCTAAAAGGAAACCTCTCGCTTTTATGAGGGCATTGTATTGCGGCTGTGTATTGTATGTGTATTCTCGGAGCGAGAAACAGAGAGGGATACTGTGAGAGAGAACAGAGGATATTACAACGGATCTGCTGTAGGTTTTGTCTCTTCATTTTTGCTGGATAGTAGAAAGGAAGGACTGGCTATTCGAGGTGGACGTAGCCCAAACTGGGTGAACCACGTATATTTGTGTCTCTCTAGTTTTATGTGTTTTGTGTGCTTTTATTTTCCGCATATTTTATGTGTTGAATTGCTCTGTAATATTTAATTTTCTAACAATTGGTATCAGAGCTGAAGGTATATTTGGCTGATAAAATCGCAGGAAAGAAGTGTTCCTGGTTCGAGTGGGAGCAATGGAGGAAGATGGTAAGTTTAGGGTCGAGAAATTTAACGGCCAAAACTTCCCGCTGTGGAAGATGCAGATGGAAGATTATCTGTATCAGAAATATCTATACCTACCATTGAGCGGAAAAAAAAAGAATTCGGCGGCCATGACAGACGCGGAATGGAACATTCTCGATAGAAAGGCACTCGGAACAGTACGGTTGTGTCTTGCGGCATCAGTCGCCTTCAATATTTTGAAGGAAACAACAACAGAGGGTTTGATGCAGACGTTGGCGAAACTATATGAAAAACCCTCGGCCTCAAACAAGGTATTTCTTATGAAACGACTATTTAATATGAAGATGTCGGAAGGTGGATCTGTTGCAGACCATTTAAATGATTTTAATATAGTTACTAGTCAGTTAAGTTCTGTAGGTGTAAACTTTGATGATGAAGTTAGAGCTATGTTATTCTTGTGCTCATTGCCAGAGAGTTGGAATGGTTTAGTAATGGCCATTAGTAACTCTGTCTTTGGATCTAGTACTTTAAAGTTTGATGATGTTGTTGGTGCTATCCTTAGCGAGGAAATGCGACGGAAAAGCTCTGGTGAGACATCGGGTAATGCTTTGAGTGCAGAGTCTAGGAGAAGAAGAAGGGAAAGAGGAAAGAGCTCGGGATATCGCAGTAAATCAAGGAAAGGAAGATCCAAGTCTAGATTAGGAATAGTGTGTTGGAAATATGATGCAGAGTGTTGTCCTTGATGGCAACCCACTAAATGAAGATGAAGACATAATATTGTTGGCATGTGTTGTCCTTGATGGCAATACACTTGATGAAGCTATTATTGGCTTGATGGACTTGGTAAATGATGTAAATCTGATGTGATATGTTGTTGAGTGTTGTCCTTGAAAGGCAACCCACTTGATGAAGATGATGAAAACTTACTTGATGAAGTTGTGCTTAAGAGAATGTGTTCCTGATGAAGAAAATATGATGTTTCTACAGTATGTACAGAAGGATATGAAGAAAGGATTTCAGAATGTACTCAAAGTATGATGAAAAAGAGTATGTCTCTTGGTATACGCGGATTGGCCTAGGGGAAGTCGCGTATGCACGCGGAAAAGAACGTGCCAAGTCGCGTATGGTCTAAAGCGCTCAAAAAGTGCAAAACCAAGGGTAACCACCATGGTATTGACCCATTGTATTGGGTAATGATCCGCCTAATTGACCCCGTCCAGGTAGTTTTGGGCTTATGGTATTGTTTTGGTCCATGGTATTGAAAAAGGGGCTCATGGTATTGACAAAGGGTAATCATATATAAGGAGAAGAAATTCATTGTGCAAATCATGAGTGTGGGAGCAAGATGTCTGAGCTTGAATGAATACTTCTCTCTGAAGTAGATCTGAATGAAAGGGTTACACTTGAAGATAAATCTGAATGGATGATGCACCAATGATGAAGAAAGGGATCTAGATCTGAAATGTATCTACTAGATATGCTTATGGAAGGCTTAGATCTGTGATGAGGCGAACATCTAGGCGAACATCTGTCTGAAGAGAAAGGGTAAATCTGAACTGAATATCTGATCTGAAGAAGTCTGCTGCTCTGTAATAATTGAAGATCTATACGCTACTTTGACGCGGAGGAAGCGCGTATATACGCAGCTTCAGCGAAGAGAAAGCGCGTATGCGCAATAAAATATACACTGAGGTATACGCCGGTTTGTGTGGACGGAAGCGCGTATATACGCGAAATCGGTGAAGTAAAAGAGCGTATGCAAACTAGGGTTTGCTGAAGCAAGGGGTATGAAATATCTGAGCTGTTCTGCTGTGTTTATGCTATCTGATCTGTGTTGATATGTATCTGTTGATGATGTATGGTTGTGCTTAAAAGTATGGAAAGGGTCCAGTATGAAAATATGATGAAATGTGGCTTGCAAGTGGTGTTCTATTGAAGTTGTTGGATCCAGTGTGAAAATTGATGAAACGTGGTCCAAGGTGGTGCTGAGGGTTGTAGCCTTCAGTCAGGGGGTTGTAGCTCCCTTCCAGGTGAGGCTGGTAAACGAGATCGGGGGGTTGTAGCTCCCTTTCAGGTGAGGCTGGTAAACGAGTCAGGGGGTCGTAGCTCCCTTCCAGGAGAGGCTGGTAAACGAGCGCAGGTGGGTGCCTGCGTGCTGGTCAAGTCTGCGCCAGCACATATGTTGTAATATGTTTTCTCTGTAATAAAATATTGAAGGCTGAGCAACTGCAGCGGTGGTTTTCTCCCGACTTGGGTTTCCACCTAAAAATCCTGGTGTTCATGTGTGATGCTTTGTGTGATGGTTTATTCTGTTCTTACTACACATGTTTACTTCTTATTGAATATCTGAAGAATAAATGATGGAATGGTTTAAGTGAAGAATTAATGACATATCTAGATCTCTGTGTATACGCAAGTTTCATAAAGGGGATCCGCGTATATACGCTAGTTTACTGAAGTAAAGTAGCGTATGGGTTTTTAAGGAATGAAAAGTAAAAGGATTTGATTATGCAGTAAATACTGATTCACCCCCCCCCTCTCAGTATTTTTCCCAACAATTGGTATCAGAGCGTGGTCCTTCTGCAGAAGCTTGATCGCTTGAAGGAGATCCGTCGCAATGGGAAATAAGCAAAAGAAGAAGCCTATTCGAAGAAAGGAGATATTTCAGAGAACATGGATACCAGAAATCAAAGGAGATGAATCTGATAGTGATTGGGATCATCCTTTGAAAGATCTTAGTGGTACAAACAATAGTGAAGAATATGCTGTCAGCCTAGAAGAAGCCGAAAAAGATTCTGACCAAGCTCTACAAGTACTCATGGCAAAGAAGCAAAATACTCAAGGTAAGGAGATGTCTCAGAAAACTGGTACAGCAGAAGTTGACAAAGATGAATCTGATTGTGATCCTTGTAATCTTATCTGTGCAAGCAATGATGTTGAGGATTTAAAAGAAGTTATCAAAGATCAACAAAGAATATTTAATGAGAAGGACGTTGCCTCCAAAGCTTTGTGCTTTAAACTGAAAAGGATGTTCGATGATGTATACAATCGAAGTAAAGGATATCAAGCTGGAATCATCTCTCTGCAAGCAGAACTTGAAGAATCAAATGAGAAGAATGAAGGACTTGAAGTAGAAAACGTTTCTCTAAAAACAGATCTGGAAAAATCAAAAAGGAAGAATGAAGGTCTTGAAGCTGGAATCATCTCTCTACAAGCAAAACTTGAAGCATCAAGTAAGAAGAGTGAGGAACATCTACCATCATTTGATAAGGAAGGACTTGAAGCAGAAATCGTTTCCCTCAAAGAAGACTTGGATAAATCAAATAAGAAGAATGCAAGACTTGAAGCACAAATTGTCTCCCTCAAAGAAGATCTCATAGCATCAAACAAGAAGAATGAAGAGCTGCAGCAAACATGTGAAGACAACGGAAATTGGTTGAAAGAAGAAATCCTAAATCTGAAGGATCAAGTAGAAGATGGAAGAAGGAAAGAAGAAAGCATGACCAAACAATGCCAAGGCTTGGAGGTTGAGGTAAACATTCTCAAAAGTAAATTAGAAGAAAAGATTAAACTTTTGAGGTTTCATGATAGTACTAAAATCTTGGACAATATTCTGAGTAATCAAAGGTCTCCTGCTATCAAACATGGTCTTGGTTTCCATGAAACCATTAAAGGTGAATCTAGTTCACAAGGGAATGCTAATGATTCAAAGGAAGACAATGCAAAACCTGAAGTGTTGAAAGAAACAAAAGGTCAACCAACAGTCATGAATACTCAAAGGAAATCATTCAATAATGTTAAATGCTTTAGATGTCATAACTATGGGCATGTTGCAACAAATTGCAGAAGTAGATTGTTTCAGCCACAAACAAACAGATCCTACTCAGAAAGGTACTCTAGTCTCTTCAGAGGATATTGTTTCTCATGTAACATGTATGGACATAAAGCAGCTGATTGCAAAAGGAGGAAGATTAGAAATACTCATTATGATTCTTATGGTTATTTCTCTGGCCACATGAGATGTTATGCTTGTAACAAATATGGACATGTAGAAAAAGGATGCAAGATGAACAGATCTGGGAAAGTGGACAATTTTCAGCACACAGTTGGAAAGCTCAAGCAAATTTGGAAAAAGAAGGAGGACCGATCAGAAACATAGGGAATTCAGACCCTACTACAGTCATCCACTTCTGGAAGCTTACTTCTCTGATTGACTGCAGGAATGATGTGGGATACATTATGAGATTTAGTAATGTATCATCACAGGGGGAGCAATGCATGATGACTCTCATGGTTGATTTGATTATTCTGGTTATGTTTACTTCTGACAGCGCATCTGATGTGGAAAGGACGGGTACAGGAGGTACAAGCTCAGGAAGAAATGAAGGAAGATGGAAATTTTCTATGCTTCACTTTCCATACGCAGGTTCCATTAACTAAAGTCGCGTATACACGCGAGTTCCGGAAGACGCAGTCGCGTATGCATTGATGATAAGAAAATTTATCTGATAGCTGAAGATCTGAAGCAGAGGTCCAGGGGGAGCATCAGTCTGACTGCTGATGATTGCATTGTTAGCATCATTCTAGTTATACTCATGATAATGAAATGATGCATGGGTTCTTGTGTTGAAGATTATGGATGAAGCCTGGTTGCTTTATGATGAAGAGCATTCATTGTTGAGATAAAAGTCTTATAGGTCAGAGATGAGGACAGATCATGCAGAGATTGTTGTTGATGACTTGCTGTTGAAGGTGTCGCACAAGTTAAGGAAGAAGCGGAGTAGCAGGTTGAATTCTAATGGTTGCATTGTTGGAAATATGACTGCTTATTCTTTGGTCTTGGTGATACTCATGCTCAAATGATGATGATTTGGTACATGGATTATTATGATGAGATTTTGAGCCCTGGATGCTGATAAGTATCTTGTGTGGATGAGTTGGATATTGTTTGTTTCAGATCATATAGAGTTTGGTTGCTATGGTTGAGATCTTTTGCCTACATATGTTACTTCATGTTACATCTTGAAGATCATGGTGTTTTTGGATCACATGGATGATTGCTTGACACATATCTGAAGATGTTGTTCTGATATGAGAATCTTTCTTGGAAAGATTGTATTGATGCTGCAAAGAATCTAAAGGCTTGGTTACTATTGTACTGATGCTACAACCATTGGAAGACGCTTGAAGACACCACTACACTGTTCTATCTATCTGTAGTCCAGGGAAGCATTCAAATGTCTCAGAAAGAAGCTGAACACTGTCCTTGCCTCACAAAGAATCAGATCTGGTTGAAATTTAGAAGATGTCTTGGAATACGCGGGTTTCCTGAAACACAGTTGCGTATATACGCAAGTTCCTGCACATAAAACCGCGTATGACTGATTGCTGACAATTTTTGGTTGGTTCAGCTCTCTTCAGCACAGCTGCAGTACTGTTTGGTATCTCTGATACTGTTTGGTATCTCTGGTGGCGTTCCAGTTCTCATAATTCTGTTTCTAATGTTTTGATGAAGATGCCTTGATGATTTGTTGGTGGAAGTTTTCAGGATGCACAAACTAAGGGGGAGCCTTAGTCATATGAAAAGGATGCATGGATGCACAGATTCAGGGGGAGCATTAGTTTTGTTGAGTATAATGCATTGCTGGCATTATGGTGGTTCTGATATATGATCTCTCTTGAGGTCTTTTTGGTATTAATTATGAAAATTCATATTTGTACTTTGATGAAAAGGTCTGGTTGAGACCCATGTTGTAAATTGTAATATTCAGTCATGTAAGGACTTGTCATTTTTGTAAACCCACTTAGCATGTAAGGACTTGTCATTTTTGTAAACCCACTTGGTTGGGTAGCTGAGTCAAATTTGTAAACCCACTTGGTTGGGTAGTTGAGTCTCATATGTAAATCCACTTGGATGGTTAATTGATGTAAGTATGAGTCTTTGGTGATAGAAAGTTTATAGAGTCATGTACTTCATTGACAAATATGTTTGAAGATTCAGCATGAACTCAGGGGGAGTTTGGCCACTTCAGCACATATCAGATCTGCAGAATGTTTCTTCCACATAAGGAGAAAAGGGGGGAGAATGTTGGTTTTTGATCCGCCCTTTGCCCTTGATGTCAAAGGGGGAGAGTGACATGGTGTTTGAATAAAGAGAAGATAATGATGTTGGATAAAGAGAAGATAATGATGTGACATATTTGGGAGAGTGACATAGTATCTATCTGTTGTGGTAACCAAACACCATCGTGGCTGCCATCAAGTCCAAAGGGGGAGATTGTTGGAAATATGATGCAGAGTGTTGTCCTTGATGGCAACCCACTAAATGAAGATGAAGACATAATATTGTTGGCATGTGTTGTCCTTGATGGCAATACACTTGATGAAGCTATTATTGGCTTGATGGACTTGGTAAATGATGTAAATCTGATGAGATATGGTGTTGAGTGTTGCCTTGAAAGGCAACCCACTTAATGAAGATGATGACAACTTACTTGATGAAGTTGTGCTTAAGAGAATGTGTTCCTGATGAAGAAAATATGATGTTTCTACAATGTGTACAGAAGGCTATGAAGAAAGGATTTCAGAATGTACTCAAAGTATGATGAAAAAGAGTATGTATCTTGGTATACGCGGATTGGCCTAAGGGAAGTCGCGTATGCACGCGGAAAAGAATGTGCCAAGTCGCGTATGGGCTAAAGCGCTCAAAAGGTGCAAAACCAAGGGTAACCACCATGGTATTGACCCATTGTATTGGGTAATGATCCGCCTAATTGACCCCGTCCAGGTAGTTTTGGGCTCATGGTTTTGTTTTGGCCCATGGTATTGAAAAAGGGGGCTCATGGTATTGACAAAGGGTAATCATATATAAGGAGAAGAAATTCATTGTGCAAATCATGAGTGTGGGTGCAAGATATCTGAGCTTGAATGAATACTTCTCTCTGAAGTAGATCTGAATGAAAGGGTTACACTTGAAGATAAATCTGAATGGATGATGCACCAATGATGAAGAAAGGGATCTAGATCTGAAATGTATCTACTAGATGTGCTTATGGAAGGCTTAGATCTGTGATGAGGCGAACATCTAGGCGAACATCTGTCTGAAGAGAAAGGGTAAATCTGAACTGAATATCTGATCTGAAGAAGTATGCTGCTCTGGAATAATTGAAGATCTATACGCTACTTCGACGCGGAGGAAGCGCGTATATACGCAGCCTCAGCGAAGAGAAAGCGCGTATGCGCAATAAAATATACACTGAGGTATACGCCGGTTTGTGTGGACGGAAGCGCGTATATACGCGAAATCAGTGAAGTAAAAGAGCGTATGCAAACTAGGGTTTGCTGAAGCAAGGGGTATGAAATATCTGATCTATTCTGCTGTGTTTCTGCTATCTGATCTGTGTTGATAAGTATCTGTTGGTGATGTATGTTTGTGCTTAAAAGAATGGAAAGGGTCCAGTATGAAAATATGATGAATTGTGGCCTGCAAGTGTTGTTCTATTGATGGTGTTGGATCCAGTGTGAAAATTGATGAAACGTGGTCCAAGGTGGTGCTGAGGGTTGTAGCCTTCAGTCAGGGGGTCGTAGCTCCCTTCCAGGTAAGGCTGGTAAACGAGATCAGGGGGTCGTAGCTCCCTTCCAGGAGAGGCTGGTAAACGAGTCAGGGGGTTGGAGCTCCCTTCCAGGAGAGGCTGGTAAACGAGCGCAGGTGGGTGCCTGCATGCTGGTAGGAGTCTGCACCAACACATATGTTGTAATATGTTTTCTCTATAATAAAATATTGAAGGCTGAGCAACTGCAGCGGTGGTTTTCTCCCGACTTGGGTTTCCACCTAAAAATCCTGGTGTTCATGTGTGATGCTTTGTGTGATGGTTTATTCTGTTCTTACTGCACATGTTTACTTCTTATTGAATATCTGAAGAATAAATGATGGAATGGTTTAAGTGAAGAATTAATGACATATCTAGATCTATGTGTATACGCAAGTTTCATAAAGGGGATCCGCGTATATACGCTAGTTTACTGAAGTAAAGTAGCGTATGGGTTTTAAGGAATGAAAAAGTAAAAAGATTTGATTATGCAGTAAATACTGATTCACCCCCCCCCCTCTCAGTATTTTTCCCAACATAGTGTGCTGGAATTGTGGAAAGAAAGGACACCTAAAGAAAGACTGCAGATCTCAGAAGGGAAAAGAAGGAGACACACAACAAGAAAAAAATCATGAAGCAAATGTGACAGGTGATGTGTTACAAGATGCTTTGATTCTTTCTTTCGAAAATGTTACTGATTCTTGGGTTGTAGATTCAAGGGCTTCATTCCATGCCACACCTGATAAGAAATATTTTCATGACTATGTTCAAGGAGATTTTGGACAAGTTAATTTGGGTGATGATAAACCCTGTAAAATTGTTGGAATGGGTAAAGTTCTTGTAAAACAACAGAATGGAAACCAATGGCTACTAAAGGAGGTAAGGCATGTTCCAGGTCTGAAGAAAAATCTGATTTCAACAGGGCAGTTAGGCGGTGAAGGTTGTGTGACAACTTTCACGAATAAAACTTGGAAGGTCACCAAAGGAGCCCTGGTAATAGCAAAAGGCGAAAAGGTTGGTACATTGTATTTATGCAATGGTATTTCTAACTCTGTTAATGCTTTAACTTCCAAAGGAGCAGATGCAGCATTATGGAATCATAGGCTCGGACACATGAGTGAGAAGGGGATGAAAATTCTTCACTCAAGAAATTTGCTGCCAGGTTTGAAGAATGTTGATTTGGATTTCTGTGAGAATTGCATTTATGGAAAACAGAAGAGAGTCAGATTTCTCAGAGTTGGGAAAGAAAAGAAGAGCGAAAAATTGGAGCTTGTGCATACAGATGTATGGGGACCTACTCAGGTATCATCTCTCGGTTACTCTCGTTATTATGTTACTTTTATTGATGATGCAACTAGAAAAACATGGATTTATTGCATTCAGAATAAATTTGATGTATTTGATACTTTCAAGAAACGGAAAGCTTTGGTTGAGATTGAGACAGGAAAGAAGTTGAAGTGTCTCAGATCAGACAATGGAGGTGAATATTGCAGCAAAGAGTTTGATAGGTACTGTTCAGAGCATGGAATTCATAGAGAGAAGACAATTCCAAGAACACCACAAGAAAATGGTGTGTCAGAAAGGATGAATAGAACAATCATGGAGCGTGCAAGGTGCATGAGATTGCATGCAGGATTGCCTTTACAATTTTGGGCAGATGCTGTAGATACTGTTGTTTATCTAATAAATAGATGGTCTTCAAGTTCCTTGGATGGTGGTATTCCAGAGGAAGCATGGACAGGTAAAAAGGTAAAATACTCTTTTTTAAAGCCTTTTGGTTGTGAGGCCTTTGTCCATATTAATAAAGAAAACAGAACAAAGCTTGAGGCAAAATCAAAGAAATGTGCCTTTATTGGATATGGTTCTAATGATTTTGGTTATCGCTTATATGATTATGAAAATCACAAAATCATTAGGAGCAGAGACGTAATATTCATTGAAAAGGTCTTGTATAAGAATCAGCTGCAGGAAAAGAAACAGGAAAAAGAAAGCAAGAAATACATGGTTCTTGATGAGATAACTGAAAAAGTAAAGGTGCCTGAAAATAATAATAATCAACAACCACAACAGTAGCAACCACCACAACAGCAACAGGCACCTCAAACACCTGAAACTGGTGTTAGAAGATCTACCAGGATAAGTAGACCCCCTGAACGATACTCTCCTTCATTATATTATTTATTGTTGACTGATTCTGGTGAACCTGAATGTTATGAAGAAGCAATGCGGGTTGAAAGCAGGAAGAAGTGGGAGCTAGCCATGGAAGAAGAGATGGACTCCTTAATGCATAACGAGTGGACTTAGTCGGGTTGCACCAGGGTAAAACTACGTGTGAAGTAATGGGTTCTGAGAAATTTGAAGGAAGACGATGGAGGAAAACAGAGGTACAAAGCTGGACTTGTGGTGAAGGGGTTTGCACGGAAGAAAGGTATCGATTTTGATAAAATATTTTCTCCTGTTGTTAAGATGACTTCATTCAGAACTATTTTAAATCTTGGAGCAGCGGAATATTTACATCTTGAACGGTTAGATGTAAAGACAACATTTCTCCATGGAGATTTGGAGGAAGAGATATACATGCAGCAACCAGAAGGATATGAGGTAAAAGGGAAAGAAAAATTGGTGTGCAGGTTAAAGAAGAGCTTGTATGGCTTAAAACAGGCTCCAAGGCAGTGGTATCTAAAATTTGACAAGTTCATGTCTAAACAAGGTTATACTAGATGTCACTCTGATCATTGTGTTTATCTAAAAAGGCAAAATGATGGCAGCTATATTATATTGTTATTGTATGTAGATGACATGCTTGTTGCGGGATCTAACATGCAGGAAATAAATGTGCTCAAAATAAAATTGGAAAATTCATTTTCAATGAAGGATTTGGGAGCTGCAAAACAAATCCTTGGTATGAGGATAACTAGAGACAGGAAAAATCGCAAATTAACACTGTCTCAGAATGAGTACATAGAAAAGGTGTTGAAAAGATTTAATATGCAGAATGCAAAACCAGTTAGTACACCTTTTGCTAGCCATTTCAGACTTAGTAAGGAGATGTGCCCCAAGACCCAAGAAGACATGGATTATATGTCTAAAGTTCCATATGCATCAGCAGTTGGAAGCTTAATGTATGCAATGGTCTGCACAAGGCCTGATATTGCACATGCAGTGGGAGTTGTAACCAGGTACATGAACAATCCAGGAAAAGAACATTGGATGGCAGTAAAATGGATTCTCAGATATTTGAGAGGTACCACAAATCAAGCATTATGCTTTGGTGGTTCAAACATTGCTCTATAGGGATATGTTGATGTAGATATGGAAGGTGACAGAGATAACAGGAGGAGCACTACAGGATATGTATTTACTGTAGGTGGAACAACTGTCAGTTGGGTTCAAAAATCCAAAGTGTTGTTGCACTTTCAACAACATGTTGGGAAAAATACTAAGAGGGGGGGGTGAATCAGTATTTAGGGCAAACTAAAACTTTTTACTTTTTCATGCTCTAAAACTCATACGCGACTTTGCTGAAGCCAACTAGCGTATACACGTGGATATCCTTCATAAAACTCGCGTATACTCAGAGATCTAATTATGCCATTAATTCTTCACTTATATCATTCCATCATTCATTCATTAGATGTTCTATATGGTAAACATGTCTGATAGAATAAAATAAACCATCACACATAAGCATCACACATGAACACCGAGTTTTAATTAGGTGGAAACCAAGTCGGGGAAAACCACGCTAACGGTTGCTCAGCCTTCAATATTTTATTATAGAGAAAACATCTTACAACATATGTGCTGGCGCAGACTTGACCAGCACGCAGGCACCCACCTGCGCTCGTTTACCAGCCTCTCCTGGAAGGGAGCTACGACACCCTGACTCGTTTACCAGCCTCTCCTGGAAGGGAGCTACTACCCCCTGATCTCGTTTACCAGCCTCTCTCAGGAAAGGGAACTATATTTACCAGATCTGGTTTACTAGCATCACAGGAACCATTTGTTTATTTGAAGGCTGCAACCCTCGAAAGCACCACCATGGACCACGTTTCATCATTTCTGCTGGATCCAACTTCCTTTTAGAACACCTAACATAGGCACGTTTCATCATATTTGTTTGGACCCTTACACATTTAAGCTCAGCCATACATCAAACCTAAAGCGTGCTTATCAATTGAACAACCTAGATCGAATGGTAACCTGTGAATAGATCAGACATTTCATACCCCATGCTTCAGAAAACCCTAGTTTGCATACGCGCTTTCCTTTCACTGATCCTGCGTATATACGCGCCTTATACCATACAAACCCGCGTATACTTTTGTACATATTACAGAGCTAATTTCACTGTGCATACGCGCTTTCTCTTCAGCGAATCCGCGTATATACGCGCTTCTTCTGCGGAAAACTAGCATATGGTTCTTCAGACATTTAGGTGATTGCAATTCTTCAGAACATACACATCACACAGATTTTACCCTTTACGTGAGACAGATGTTCGCCTTATCTCAGATTTAATCATTCGACAAACAGATGTAGCAAATACAAATACATTTCAGATCTAGATTCCCTTCTCCATCATTTTCTTCATAGGTGCTTCATGCATTCAGATCTATCATTCAACTGTAACCCTTTCCATTCAGATATACTTCAGAGAGAAGCATTCATTCAAGATCAGACATCTTGCACCACACCCATGATTTGCACAATGAATTTCTTCTCTTTATATAGGTTTACCCTTTTTCAATACCATGAGCCAAAACCACATTACTTCCGATGGTATTCCTGGACGGGGTCACATAGATGAATCATTACTCAATACAATGGGTTAATACCATGGTGGTTACCCCTGGTTTTGCACTTTATGAGCGCTTTTGCCCATACGTGACTTGGCATGTTATTTCCCGCGTGCATACGCGACTTCTCCTAGACAAATACGCGTATGCCTTGAGACATACTCTTTTCATCATAGATATTACACATACTGAATTCCTTTCTTCATTACCTTCTGTACTCACTGTAGATACATCAGATTTAATTCATCAAGACATATTCTATCAAGCACAACTTCATCAAGTAAGTTGCCATCATCTTCATCAAGTGGGTTGCCATCAAGGACAACACTCTGCATCATATTGCCAACAATCTCCCCCTTTGGACTTGATGGCAACCGATGGTGTTTGGTACTGTGAATGAATACCACATTGAAGGCTTAAATAATATATGTGCTCCCCATTCTTTGACACCATTCTTTTCCTTTATTCAAACACCATGTCACTCTCCCCCTTTGACATCAAGGGCAAAGGGCAGACCAAAACCAACATAAGGTTTTTCCCCTCATGTAGACATAAGAGCTCTGCAGACTTGATGTGCACTGAAGTTACCATGCTCCCCCTGAGTTCATGCTGAATCTTCAAACATATTTTTCAATGAATCACATGACGCTATGACATTCCTATCACCAAGGACTCATACTTACATCAAAGATCCATCCAAGTGGATTTACATATGAGACTCAAATACCCAACCAAGAGGGTTTACACATCTAAACTCAACTACCCAACCAAGTGGGTTTACAAATTTGACTCAGCTACCCAACCAAGTGGGTTTACAAATTTTGACAAGTCCTTACATGACTGAATATTACAATTTACATCATAGGTCTCAATCATGACCTTTTCATCAAATTACAAATATGACTTTTCATGACCAATACCAGAAAGACCTCAAGAGAGATCATATATCAGAACCATCATAATGCCAACAATGCATTATACTCAGCAAGGCTAGGGCTCCCCCTGAAAATGTGCATCCAAACATTCTTTCCATATGACCAAGGCTCCTCCTTAGCTTGTGCAACCTGAACACCTTCAACAGCAAGTCATCAGCAACAAACTTAGCATGATATGTCCATATCATAAGACTTCCATCTCATCCAACAGATACTCTTCATCAAGTAACAATCCAGGCACATCCATGATCTTTAACATAAGAAACCAAGAATCATATCATAATTATCTAGAACTGAGAAAATAAGCTGATACAGAGTCAATAATACAGTTATTAACAGTCAGACTGATGCTCCCCCTGAACCTCTGCTCAGATCTTCAGTTATCATATAAATTCTCTTATCATTAATGCATACGCGACTGTGTCTGCTGGAACTCGCGTGTATACGCGACTTTTGTTCATCGAACCCGCGTATGGAAAGTGAAGTATAGAAATTTTCACATTCCTTCATCTCCCCCTGAAGTTGTACCACCTGTTCCTATCATCTTCATATCAGATGTACTGTCAGAAACAAATATAACAAGAATAACCAAACAGTACTGAAAAATGCTGACCCCCAACCAAAAATTGTCAGCAATTATCCATACGTGGATGTATGTTAATATACTCGCGTATATACGCGACTGTGTTTAATCAAAACCGCGTATTCAATTTAATCTTCTAAAATTAAGCAGATTTGTTCTTTTGACTGGCAGAGACTACTCCCAGTTTCTGTCTAAGATACTCGAACGCTTCCCCGGGCAAAGGTTTGGTAAAGATATCAGCAACTTGTTCCTTGGAAGGAACATACTCCAACTTCACCTTTTGTTCAAGCACTTGTTCACGTAAGAAGTGATACTTGATGGGAATGTGCTTGGTCTTCGAATGCATAACGGGATTCTTTGAGATACTGATGGCACTTGTATTATCACACTTAATGGGGACAGGAGGTGTACATTTGATTTGAAAATCTTGTAAGGTTTGCATCATCCAAAGGAGTTGAGTGCAACAAGATGCGACAGCCACATATTCTGCTTCTGCTGTAGATAAGGCAATAGAATTTTTCTTCTTGTTGAACCAAGATACTAACCGGGGTCCCATATAGAATGCACCACCACTAGTGCTTTTCCGATCATCAACACTTCCAGCCCAATCTGCATCAGTGTAAGCATGAAGAGTAAGATCGACATTCTTTGGATACCACAGACCAAAGTCTTGAGTTCCTTGTAGATATTTGAATATTATTTTGACAGCCTGAAGGTGAGACTCTTTTGGATTAGCTTGGAATCGTCCAACAATCCCAACTACATGCATAATGTCTGGTCTAGTCCCAGTGAAATAAAGTAGACTTCCTATCATAGATCTCATCTGGTTGATTCTGGGGAGAATCAACATGAAGCCAGGGCCTGTCAGGGTTATCATTAGACATAGTTGGGTTTTGCATTCTTCCAAGCCATACTTCTTTGAATTTGCTTGGTCTTTTCTTGTGATAGGAATATACCATCTGTAGTTTGAGTGCTGAAGCCAGAAAGAATGTTGATTCTAATCAGGACATTTCAAATTCTTGTTGCACATGATAATTCAATTTTTTTGTGACTCATAGATTCTTCGTTACTCCCAAAAATGATATCATCAACATATACAACCACAATCAATAGTTTATCATTTTCAACTTTTGTGTATAAGTTGCTATCAGCAGACCCCTTTGAAAATCCTTATTGATGAAGATATTTGTCAAGACGATAGTACCAAGCCCTTGGAGCTTGTTTGAGACCATATAGAGCCTTTTTAAGTCTACAAACAAGATTTGCATCATTTCCTAAAATGAATCCTTCCGGTTGTTCTATATATACTTCTTCTTCTAGATCACCATTAAGAAAAGCAGATTTAACATCCATTTGATAAACTTTGATTTGTTGACAACTTGAAAAAGCAAGAAACATTCTTATGGCTTCAAGTCTAGCTACAGGAGCAAAAGTTTCTTCAAAGTCTATACCTTCTTGTTGAGTATACCCCTTGCAAACAAGTCTAGCTTTATTTCTTACAACATCCCCATTCTCATTTAACTTGTTCTTGAAAATCCATTTAGTTCCAATGACATTTTTATCATGTGGTCTTGGTACCCATTCCCAAGTGTCATTCTTTTCAATTTGATCAAGCTCTTCATTCATGGCTTGCTTCCAACATTCATCTTTGCTAGCTTGATTGACATTGTGTGGTTCAATTATGGATAGAAGTGCCAGATGACTAGAAGATCCCACAAGAGTTCTCCTTGTTCGTACACCTGATTCCTTGTCTCCCAAAATTTGAGATTCAGGATGATTCTTTTGAACATATCTGGATGGAGCTTTTTCAGATAGATCACTTTCAGGTTCTTCATTGGATTCACTGCCTATATCATTTCCATCTGATGTAGAAGGCCATATGTCGCTATCATATTCTTTTGTTGTTTGTTTTTCTTCTTTAGGAGCTGCAGGAGACTCATCAATAACAACATCAATACATTTAACAATCTTTCGAAGCCTTTTATTGTAACATTTGTATGCTCTGCTTGTAGATGAGTAACCAAGAAGTATCCCTTCATCTGATCTAGGTTCAAACTTGCCAAGCTTTTCATCATTATTTTTGATAAAGCATTTACTTCCAAAAACTCTAAAATGCTTCACAGAGGGAGAATTACCATACCAGAGTTCATATGGAGTTTTGTCACTATTTACTCGAACATGAGCCTTGTTGAGAATGTTAGCTGCTGTATGTGCTGCTTCACCCCAGAACATGTCAGGAGTTCCAGAATCATCAAGCATAGCTCTAGCCATTTGTTGAATTGTTCTATTCATTCTTTCTGCTACGCCATTTTGTTGTGGAGTGCCTGCTACAGAGAATTGTCTTTTTATGCCATGTTGTTCACAAAATTCAAAAAATTCATTTGATGTATATTCTCCTCCTCGATCAGATCTAAGACACTTGATTTTTAGATCTAATTCATTTTCAACTATTTGAAGATCTGAAATTTTTCAAATGCTTCATCTTTGTGTTTAATGAGCCCGATCCAACACATTCTAGAGTAATCATCAATAAATAAGATATAGTATTCTCCCCCACGTGGTGACTTTTTCCTCATAGGTCCACATATGTCAGTATGAATGAGTTCAAGAGGCTTACTTGATGATCCTTCTTTGGCATTAAATTGTACTCTAGTCTGCTTACCGAATTGGCAAGATTTGCATATGATACTCTCTGGTAGAGTAATATTGGGAAGACCATGAACAGCTTGAAGTCTGCTTGCTTTGTTGATTTGAGAGAAGCTCAGATGCCCCAGCCTTCTATGCCATAGCCAATTTTTTGAAGACTTGCTCAAGTAACATTGATCTTTGCAGTTCAGTACATACAGGTTGCTTGGATTTCGTTTCCCTTTTATAATAATTTTACCTGTATCAAGATCACGAACCACACATTCTTTTGAACTAAAGACCACTTCTGTTCCTTGATCACACATTTGACTTACACTTAACAGGTTATGCCTTAATCCATCCACATACATGACATCATTAGCCTTCACCTTTTATTTTAGAAACACTGACCCTTTTCCTTTAATTACATCAGGAGTATCATTTCCAAATGTAACTTTCTTTTCCTTTTCTAGAGCATTATATGCAAGAAGTTTGCTTTTGTCACCTGTCATGTGTCTTGAGCACCCACTATCAATGTACCATTGATTTTCTTTACCTTATGCAAATAACGCTATCCCACAATTTTCAACCGGTATTTCTTTCTTTTTCCACACTTTAGAGCTTGAGGGAACATGATCTTTTGGCTGGACCTTGCTCCTGCATTCAGATTCTTCATGACCAAAGTTATTGCAATAAGTACATTCAACTTCGTTTTGAAGAGGAGAAAAGTTGTTATAGGTGTTCTTCTTTGGTTCAATATTCATCCTTTTATTTCTTGCTTCTCTTGTCATGATGGTTTTATATGCAACACATTGAACAACTTTATGACCAAAATTGTGACATGAGAAACATTGTCCATTGAAGTAGAAATTTCCGCGATCATGAAATCTTCTATTTGAATTTACCTGTTGGTTGTAGCTTCTTTGAAAGATCTCCCTGTTAGTGTTTCTTGAATTGAGATGGTCATGCTTTACCTGTAAAGATCCTTTGTTCCCTTGCTGAGTGGCTGAATGTAGTGAACCAGCTGTGGCTGCTTTCAGATAATTTGGTGCTGAAGTCTGGGAAGATTCCCCAGTATATCCAAGACCTGTTTTTATAAGAGGAGACCATTGTATCTTGATAATCTCATCTAAGGTTTCTGAACCTTTAGAAAATCTAAGATTGAGAGTTTTTACTTTCTCATTATCTTTCCTTAGACTTACTACTTCACACTCCAATTCCTCAATGTGTTTTTCCTTTGCTTCAAGCTGATTTTCAAGAGTCTCTATGATTATGTTCTTTTCTTCTAGGCTTACTTTGAGTTGATTTTTTTCTTCAAGAAAATCATTGTCTTCCAGAGCATCCACAAAAGTATCCTTTTCTTCTCTAGATTCTTTTGCCATGAGCAGTTTAATATCTTGTTCACATTCTTCCTCACTATCAGATAACCCATCACTGTCTTCATTAATATAGTAACTTTTCCTTGTGCTAGATCGATTCTTATTCCTTCTTGCTACTTCTTTTCCTTTAGCAGATGTTTCTTTATAAGGACACTTTGCAGCATAATGACCAACTTTTCCACAATCAAAACATTTGAAAGGAAGCTTACCTTTGAACCTTCCGGTTCCTAGTTGGAGTCTTCTCACAAAATTTGCTTCTTCTTCTTCTTCAGATATATAGCTAGATTCCTTGACAACTTCCTTTTCTTTTCCTTTTGCAGACGCCTTAAAAGCAGCTTCTTTGATTTGAGAAGGACCTCCTTGTCTCATTTCAAAAGCAGTCAGAATACCATGTAATTTAACAATAGTAAGAGTTTGCAGATCTTGCCTTTCTTCAATAGCTGAAACTTTAGAGTCAAATTTTGAAGTCAAGGATCTTAAGACCTTTTCCACCAGAGTAGTATCATTTATGGTTTCACCCAAATTTCTCATTCGATTTACAATATCATCCAGACGAAGAAAGAAACTGGCAACACTCTCATCACTATGCATCTTCAAATTTTCATATTCAATTTTAAGAGTTTGGAGTTTTGCACTTTTTACCTTTGTGTCTCCTTCATAGCTTAGAATGATTTTGTCCCATATATCTTTTGCTGAATGTAGCTGCATCACTTTAGCAAATTCTGATTCAGACATGCTTCCTAACAAGACATTCACTGCTTTGGCATTGATTTCATACTTTTTCCTTTCTGCTGCATCAGTAGGAATACTTGCTGGGTATTGATAACCTTCTTCCACGATTGCCCATACATCTGCACCAAGACTTTGCAGATATGCTTTTGTTCATACCTTCCAGAATATCAAATTGCTTCCATTGAATAGAGGTGGCTTTATAGACATCACTCCTTCTTGACTTCCCATTGCGACGGATCTCCTTCAAGCGATCAAGCTTCTGCAGAAGAACCTCCTCTGATACCAATTGTTGGGAAAAATACTGAGAGGGGGGGGTGAATCAGTATTTACTGCATATTCAAAGCTTTTTACTTTTTCATGCTCTAAAACCCATACGCTACTTTGTTGAAGCCAACTAGCGTATACACGCAGATATCCTTCATAAAACTCGCGTATACCCAGAGATCTAATTATGCCATTAGTTCTTCACTTATATCATTCCATCATTCATTCATTAGATGTTCTATAAACAGTAAACATGTGCAGTAAGAACAGAATAAACCATCACACATAAGCATCACACATGAACACCAGAATTTTAGGTGGAAACCCAAGTCGGGAGAAAACCACCGCTGTAGTTGCTCAGCCTTCAATATTTTATTATAGAGAAAACATCTTACAACATATGTGCTGGTGCAGAATCCTACCAGCACGCAGGCACCCACCTGCGCTCATTTACCAGCCTCTCCTGGAAGGGAGCTCCAACCCCCTGACTCGTTTACCAGCCTCTCCTGGAAGGGAGCTACGACCCCCTGATCTCGTTTACCAGCCTCACCTGGAAGGGAGCTACGACCCCCTGATCTCGTTTACCAGCCTCACCTGGAAGGGAGCTACAACCCTCTGACTGAAGGCTACAACCCTCAGCACCTCTATGGACCACGTTTCATCAATTTTCACACTGGATCCAAAGCTTCCTTTAGAACACAACTTGCAGGCCACGTTTCATCATATTTTCAGACTGGACCCACTCCACACATTTAAGCTCAACCATACATCAAACTGATACTTATCAATTCAGACAACCCAGATCAGATAGCAGTAACACAGCAGAACATATCAGACATTTCATACCCCATGCTTCAACAAACCCTAGTTTGCATACGCGCTTTCCTTTCACTGATCCCGCGTATATACGTGCCTTATACCATACAAACCCGCGTATACTTTTGTACATATTACAGAGCTAATTTCACAATGATTTGGTTACAAAGGTTTATGGATGAATTGGGTAAGAAGCATGATATGGGCACACTATACAGTGATAGCCAAAGTGCTATTCATATTGCAAAGAACTCAACATTTCATTCCAAGACTAAACACATACATCTCAAGTACCATTTCATACGGTCAGTATTGGAAGATGGAGAGTTGAAGCTGGAAAAGATACACACTAGCCAGAATCCTGCAGATATGCTAACAAAAAAATTTAGAAATCAGTGGAGAAAACCGATAACATGCTCAAGCCAATTGGTCTTCAAGGATGATGATGAAGATGAGAAATAAAATGTGTCCAAAGAGGGAGTCATTGTCCAAAGAAATGAAGCAGTTGGTGGAGTTGTTACAATCGCCCCAAGTGAGATTGTTGGGTGTGGAGCCCGATTATCTTGTTTACTTTGTATCACAGCATTGGACCCATGTACCTTAAAAGGGGCGGCAACGCTGCCCGTAATTAATCGCTGCCGTGGGGGGTCCAGGGGGGGGTGGCAGCACTTTTTGGAGCCCCCCCTGGTGGGGGGCTTTTGGGGGCAGCGCCCCCGAAGCTAAAAACAAATGTAAATTTTCCTTGTAAAAGTATAGTAATTTCTAGTCAATCTAGACCGCTCATTAGGCAAATGATCTGACGGTAGAAGTTATGTTTAGATTAGGGTTTTTTTCCCTAGAAGGCAACCCCCTTGTATATATGAGGGCATTGTATGGTGGCTGTGTATTATGTGTGTATTCTTGGAGCGAGAATCAGAGAGGGAGAATGTGAGGGGAACATAGGATATTATGGCGGATCTGTTGTAGGTTTTGTCTCTTCATTTTTGCTGGATAATAGAAAGGAAGGACTGGCTGTTCGGGGTGGACGTAGCCCAAACTGGGTGAACCACGTATATCTATGTCTCTCTAGTTTTATGTGTTTTGTGTGCTTTTATTTTCTGCATATTTTATGTGTTGCATTGCTCTGTAATATTTAATTTTCTAACACTTTGAAATATAGATAGCAACCAGAATGACTTAGAAGGTTTCAATATTCCATCTAAACCATTTGGAGGGTGAAGATGAAGCACATATCAGATCAATTTTGAACAGTTGAAGACGTAGCAAAAACGGAAGAACTTGGCATCAACACATTACAATGAAGTCTCAAATCATAACCGCCAAATTATAGCTTCTCAAAGTGTGAACATAAGATTTTTCTTTTGTTATCTATAATTTTTCCACGTTATTAGTGGAATCATATTATGTAATTTTGAAAATTGGAAAATGTAAAATTTGTGCAATCCCAAGGGTCACATAAGGAATGTGAAGAGTCACTAGGAAGTCTAAGGGTCGTGTATAATCTCAAGAATAATGAGGGTGGTCAAGAGTCATAGTGGAGGTGAAAGGTCACTTCATTTGTTATAAATAAACCCTCATGGAAAATCACTTTTCACCTTGGCTTCTCAAGCTAGGCATAGGAAAGAATATCATTCTTTTGAGGAGCAAGTGGTGGCTTCATGTTCCACTATTGGGGCTAGTGATGCAACATTGTAATTGTGTATCTTGGAAATTTCTATTGGGTTTTTGTTATATTCTTTCCACGACTAGTCAGGCACGGGGGGGGTGATAGCCCCCCCTTTCGGGTTGCGGGGCAGCGCCCTGGGAATTTTTTTTTTGGTCCTTATTTTCTGATGGGCAGACTCGCCCATGGTTTTGTGCATGGGTTTGCACATGGTTTTGGGGCATGATGGTTTTCGGCCCCTGTTATTTTGTAGATTTGGTCAAGGGAACTACAGTTATGTTCTAATCTAGGGTTAATGGATTGGGGTTATGTATGCTTCGACATGTATATATATGTGTTGTAACATTAAAAGGAATATAATGAAAAATCAAGCTGGTCGTCCCGATTTGGGATCCAAGGGAAAATCTCTATGTTTATCTGTTTTATGTTTTATGCTCTCGCTATTGTTTATTTTTTGTTTTAAATATTCGTTCGTAGATAATTTATATATAGGGTTAAAACCTATATTTGGTATCATAGCAGTTTCGGCTTCAAGGGGATGCCTTTGCTGCTGAGGGGTTTTTTTCTCGGGCTTGAGGTAGACCCTGTTCAGTGGGAGATCTACGGGATCGATTCTTGCGGTGAAAGAAGTTGACGAGCGGTGGGAAGATAGAGATCGAGAAATTTAATGGTCAAATTTTTGAGTTGTGGAAGCTCAAGATGGAGGATTTGTTGGCGGATAAGGACCAGTGGATGTGGTAGGTTTGGTTTCTAAACCAACGATAATGTCAGATGAAGACTAGAAGAAACTAGATCAGAAGGAAAAGAACATTACCAGCTACCAGGTGTCTCAAAATTCGCATTGCTTGCTATGTATCCGGGAATCTACGTCAAGTCTCAGGCCAACTTGGGACTTTGTATCAATCTAAGTCTTTGGTGAATAAGTTGTTCCTGTGGAAAAATTTGTCTAACCTAAGGATGAAGGATGGAGACTCGGTGACAGAGCATCTAAACGCCTTCAATACTGTGTTAATTCTGTTGTCATCTGTTGATCTTAAAATCTCAGATGAAGATAAGTGCATCAGTTTGTTGTGTTCTCTACCAGACTCGTGGGATAGTCTGGTTATTGCAATAGGTAGCAATACAACTACCTTTAATTTTGATGACATTGTCTCAGCCTTGCTGTCGGAGGAAATGAGATGGAGAAATATGGAGGGTCAGAATGGAAATGCCTTATCTATACGAGGAAGGTCCCAGAACAGAAACAAGAATAAGGGTTCGAGTGGGAGATCCAAATCTAGAGGGAGATCTAAATCTCCCGGAAATTTTGTAAAGGTGTGCTGGAAATGCGGAAAGGAAGGACACTACAAAAAGTACTGCAGATCTAAAGCTCCCGAGAAAGGAAAGGGATCCGATGATGCTCCTTTTGCAGAGGCAAACACCTCGGATGAAGGTGGGGATGTGTATTTGGCTTCTTCTTCAAATACACATGTAGATCATGAGTCATGGTTGATTGAATCAGGTGCATCCTTTCACTTCACTCCCCATAGGGAGTGTGGTTCTATGAATATGAGAAATATGATGGTGGTGATGTCTTCCTAGGGGATGATAGGAAGGCCAGAATCGTTGGATGTGGAAAGGTCAAGCTGAAGCTGCAAGGTGGAAGGATTAGAACACTTCCTGGTGTTCTGCATATTCCTGCATTGGCAAGAAATTTGATTTTTGTAAGCAAGATGGATGATGTAGGTGTAAAAATAGTGTTCAAGAAAGATGCCTGCAAGATGGTTTGGGGAGCACTGGTATTAATGCAAGGAGTTCGGACTGGAACTTTGTACAAGATACAAGGTAGCACTGTTATTGATGGGTGTAACAGTTATGTGGTTCCCGAAAGTGGATCAGAAAGTCTAGCTATCTCTGGAGAAAAGACCATGCTATGGCATCAAAGGCTTGGAAATATTGGAGAGAAGGGCCTTCAGATACTGCATAGAAATGGTATGGTAGAAGGTATGTCTAATTTCTCTCTGGATTTCGATTTTTGTGAACATTGTGTATATGGAAAGCAGAATCGGGTGAGTTTTCCTTCTGGTGCTAAGAGGGCGAACAAGATATTAGAACTTGTGCACAGTGATGTGTTTGGACCTGTGTCAATTCCATCACTGGGAAAGTCTGTGTACTATGTTTCATTCATAGATGACTTCTCAAGGAATACATGGATATATTTCTTGAGGAAGAAATATGAAGTCTTTGACAGATTTAAAGAATTTAAGGCTCTGGTGGAAAACCAGACAGAGAAGAAGATAAAGGCGCTGAGGACAGATAATGGTGGGGAGTTCTGCAAGAAGGAATTTGAAGAGTTCTGTAAGAAGTGTGGTATAGCACGATAGAAGACTACTCCATACACACCTCAGCAAAATGGAGTTGCAAAAATAATGAACAAAACGCTGATGGAAAAGGAAAGAAACATGGTATCGGGTTAGGACAAGAATTCTGGGCAGAGGCAGTGGAGACTACATGTTACTTAGTTAACAGATCACCTTCATCAGTGTTGGAGGATAAGACTCCACATGAGGTATGGACTGGTAAGAAACCCTCTCTTTCACATCTAAGGGTATTTGGATGTGATGCATGTGTACATGTTCCAAAGGAGAAAAGGACCAAGTTGGATAATAAATCTGAAAGGTGCATCTTTATTGGGTATAAGGATGGTTTAAAGGGTTACAAGCTTTGGAACCCGAAAACAAGGAAGGTTGTGTACAGCCGAGATGTGGTGTTTAGAGAGGTGAAAGATGTTGTTAAACATGAAGTCCTACCAAAGGAACCTGAGAAGATAAAGTTTGAGCTAAAGGAGGATGAATCAGACTCTACAATAGAAGAAGACTCAGAAGAGGAAGAGCCACAAACTCCAGCTGTGAGAAGATCAGTTCAGGAAAGAAGGCAACCAAAAAGGTATAGTCCATCTGCTTTCTGTTCAAGTTTTGCTTTAACTATAACTGATGATGATCCCAGAACTGTTAGGGAGGCAGTAGATTCAGAGGATGGAAAACTTTGGAAGGAGGCCATGGTTGATGAAATGGCATCCTTGCATAAAAATGAGGCATGGGATTTGGTGGAGTTGTCGGCTAGAAGGAAGCCCATCGGGAGAAAATGGGTGTTTAAGAAGAAGATGAATGTAGAAGGCAAGGTGGAAAAATACAAAGCTCGGTTGGTAGAAAAAGGTTATTCCCAGGTGCCGGGAATTGATTTTGGTGATATTTTTTCTCCTGTTGCCAAAGTTACTTCTATTAGATTACTTTTATCTGTTGCTGCTGCATTTGATTTTGAGATAGAATAGATGGATGTGAAGACATCATTTCTTCATGGGGATCTAGAAGAGGAGATCTACATGAAGCAACCTGAAGGCTTTATGGTGAAGGGTAAGAAAGAACTGGTATGCAGGTTGAAGAAGTCTCTGTATGGGTTAAAACAGTCACCAAGGATGTGGTATTAGAAATTTTATACCTATATACGGGGACTTGGCTTCACCAGAAGCAAGGAGGATCACTGTGTTTATTTTAAATTAATTGGTGACCGTGTTATTTATTTGGTCTTGTATGTGGATGATATGTTGTTGATTGGAAATTACAAAGAAATTATCCAAGATTTGAAGACCCAAATGTTCTCCAAATTCGACATGAAGGATCTTGGTGCTGCAAACTATATTTTGGGCATGGAAATTAAGAGAGATCGGGCAAAGAGGAAGCTCTGGTTAAACCAGAGAAAGTATGTCGAGACTATATTGCAGAGGTTCAATATGCAGGATAGTAAACCGGTGAATTTTCCTATTCCTGTAGGTGTAAAGCTATCTGCTGAACAGTGTCCCAAGACACAAGAAGAAGAGGAGGATATGTCCCGTGTTCCATATGCAAGTGCAGTGGGTAGCCTGATGTATGCAATGGTCTGTACTAGACCAGACATTGCACATGCAATGGGAGTATTGAGCAGGTTTATGTCAAACCCAGGGAAGGAGCATTGGACAGCAGTGAAGCGGGTTTTCAGATATTTACGTGGCACTAGTGATTATGGCTCGTGCTACCAGGGAAGACCAGGATTGGAAAGAATGTTGGACATTCGTGGTTTTGTTGATGCAAACTGGGCTGGAGATCTGGACCAAAGAAGATCTACAAGTGGGTATGTGTTTAGCCTATTTGGAGGCGCAGTCAGTTGGATGAGTAAAAGACAATCTGTAGTGGCTCTTTCAACTACAGAGGCAGAATACATAGCAGCCACTCATGCAAGCAAGGAAGCAGTTTGGTTGCAGAGATTGTGTTCAAGTATGGGGTTGGTGCAACAAGCTATAAGGATAGACTGTGATAGCCAAAGTGAAATTTCCTTGGCTAAGAACCCTGCTTATCATTCAAAGACAAAGCACATTGATGTTCAATATCACTTTGTGAGATATATGGTTGAGGCTAAAAGGGTGTTGCTGGTAAAGGTGGACACTTTGAAGAATGTTGCAAATGCATTGACAAAGTATGTGAGCACTCAAAAGTTCTATTGGTGTAGAGAAACAATGGGTGTTGTAAATTTCGGCTAATAACTTAGCTCTCCCGTGGCCCCCAGCGGAAAGAAAACAACAAGTGGGAGAATGTTGGGTTTGTGTTATATTCTTTCCATTACTAGTCACGCGCGGGGGGGCTATCGGGGTCCACGACAGCGCCCCGGGAACAAATTTTTTGGTCCTTATTTTCCGATGGGCGGACCCACCCATGGTTTCATGCATGGGTTTGCACATGGTTTTGGGGCATGATGGTTTTCGACCCCTGGTATTTTGTAGATCTGGTCAAGGGAACTACGATTATGTTCTAATCCAGGGTTAATGGATTGGGGTTTATGTATGCTTCGACATGTATATATATGTGTTGTAACACTAAAAGGAATATAATGAAAAATCAAGTTGGTTGTCCCAATTTGGGATCAAGGGGAAAATCTCCGTGTTTATCTGTTTTATGTTTTATGCTCTCGCTATTGTTTATTTTTTGTTTTAAAGATTCGTTCGTAGATAATTTCTGTGCAGGGTTAAAACCTACACCTTCACTTATTTTTTTGAAGTTCTCGAAGCCAACACACTTTCTTGCATGTATCATGAATGTTGTAGTACTATTATTTTATGTTTTTTATGTATGTTTGTGTTTCATATATACTAAAGAAAATGAACTATTTTGTTGGATTTGGTATACACCTTTGAATTGTGTGTCCTTATTTTATTTCACGATATTTGTTATTTTGTGAAGTATTTCATAGATTAATTAATGATTCATTATATTTATATGTGTATGTCTTTATTAGGATAATATTATTACTTTTCTTCTAAAGGCTCACTCTTTCTTTTCCCGTCCATGAAAGTACCTTATACAAATTACAGTTGCATGCTTCACAAAGCCTACTTACTTTCTTATCTCAAAAGTATATGCATGCTCTCTTATGTTGTAAATTGCAACCAAGGAAAATATTTAAGGACATACCTAGTGCAAACAATAAAGAAGCTTCTAAGATAAAACAATGAGCTCAATTCTTTGATTCAGATTCAAGCAAAGACATGGTCAAAAGAAATAAGTAATATCTTTATTAATAATATTCATCACTATGGTGTAAGCATGAAGATCTCTATTTATCCCATTTATTTATTTATATTTTTTTATTTTTATACTCTTACAAGTCCTTTATAAAAAACCTCTTTATTTTTTATAGGATTTTTTGGATGAGTTTGATACTCAGTGTATGCCTATGAAGGCTAGTGTTGGTACCATCACTAGTGCAACATCATACTTGTACCCATTTTCAATCTCCACCTATTAGTGACACGCCAGTTACTCAAACCAGTACACCCCCCAGGGTCGATGTCAATACTACACCCCTAGAAAAGCATAAGCCAGAATGTGCACGGGATGCTAACAGTGACATTGCACATTTTGAAGCATGTTTTCTTAGATATACCCATGTCACTAGCATGAGATCACTACTAGTTACCTTTTTTGGTAGATGATGATCACATCGTAATGAAAATAGAAAAGGTTTCAGAGATTTAGGAAGTGTTCTAATTATTATGTACAATCTAATTATAATTTACATATAATGTGCAATTATTTTAAACTAATGATAATATCATTTTGTAGGAAATTATTCATTTTATAAACACTTTGATGACTTGAATCTGGATATATTTGGGCTTGCCATATTCTTAGGGTGGAATGCACAAGATTCCAAGTTAAAAGATAAGCTCATTAGCATGTTGGTTGCCCTGTGTTGTGATGGTTCCTTCTGCAAGTCCAAAGTCACCTCAAAAGCATGAAAATATTTAAAATATTTGTGGGGCCAATATAGGGCTCATATTTAAAACAAATAAGTATGAGCATCCTCCAATGATTCTATATGGGGAGTAGAAGTACCTCCTAGATGATGCGAGGGAAAAGAAATACCGAAGACAAGGAGATACACCACATAACTGAGGAAGGTATGTGACACTTCTAATAATGGAATTATGATGATTTATCATCATTGCAACATCTAATTACATATTTGAAAAATTTTAATATAGGTTCTGTTATCACCAAAATTGTACTTGATTGGCTGCTTATCAAAAAACTCAGTGTAATTGCTTCAAACCACTTCTAACTGAAACTTAGCCTCTTCAGTTTGAGAGGGCTCTCTCAAGGGGGTTTTATGATATTGAATAATGATAGTGATAGATGGCTAACTCTATTGAATTTGTAACTTGTTTTTTATGATTGTAGGTTGAAAAGAAGGCAGACTTGCTACCATTGGGATTATGGAGTCAGTGCTAGAGAATTCAGTCACAAAATAATTCCTTGTGGAAGCTGAGGCTTGTAGATACTTCAATGAAAATACAACACACACAGGAAATATTCAATAATATGAGGTTCAAAGGAAGTCAGAGCATAAGAAACATGAATTATAAGTAATGAGACATCAAGATATTGAAAGAAAAATATTAAGAGAGATATGCCATAACTTAATACTTAAAGGAAGTCAGAGAATTAGCAACACGAGTTCTGAGTAATAATCATTAAGACATTGGAAAAAAAAAATTAAGAAAGAAAAGACAACAACTCATTGAAATATGATAAGAATCCCAGGTGAAGAAATGTTGTATTGTCACTGTATATGGCTGAAACTCCAAAGCTTTACAAATTAGTCTTCTGAGATAACATTTCCCAACCCTTTCTAACACTAAAACTATCTCATTTATAGAGTGAGGACTCATACAAATGATATACCACCTTGGTAGCTTCAAATTATCACCTCATATACCTATTTCAAACATGATTCCATCACTTGGAGACTTCCTAGGGATATTTTTGTTTTGCAGAGTTTGAATACAAAAAGGACTATTATTTCATTAATAGTTCAACAAATAAATTGAATAGCCCTTATCAACTGCAACCAACTAATTTTATTAGTGTACTAGAGTGATGATGTGTCATTATGCCACGTGGATGTTGAGCTGGACCTCCTCCAAGTCATTTTTTTACAATTGTTTCACAAATCTGGTTAGTGAAAATTCTAAAAAATAGGCTTCAAATATGAGTGTATAATTTCTAAACCCTAATGTCTTTGCAGAAACTGAGAGAGGTTTTTTATATGGACCTGTGTTGAAGAAAAAAATCTTTTAGATTAACAAAATACTTTTTCATTTGGTCAGAAATCAAACTTGAAGTTGACTGCTAAAACAATCATGTACAAAAATTTTCGTAGTGAGTTTTAGTAGCATGGAAAAAATGGCTTCTTCATCAATCTCCTTGACTTATTTGTTGTTCCAACATCTTTAGTATGCCATGACACTTTTCAAACCATCAATATTCCTCCTTAAAACATGACAAACTGTTTTTTAATGCAAAAAAGCAACTACAGGATTTTTCATCGCGTTTTTCTGGCTTCAAGCCTGAAGTAGGCTACGAAAACTCCTAAAAGGGTAGAATTTGCAGTTTAGAAATAAACTCATGTTTCTGAATCCATGATAGATTGTGAAAAAATGGAGGAGGTTTTTGTATATAAGCATGTTTTGAAGAAACACCTCTCTTGGATTTTTAAATACCGTCTCCAACTGTCTAGAATCTACATTTGCAAAACATGTATAAAACAAGAAAATTATGTTTTCTGAAAATAGGGCTAAAAGACATCCCTGTATCTCCCCATTGGTAGCACATTTGAGAAAAGTGAAAGAGGTTATTGTTATTTGATATGTTCTTGAAAATAAAATCTCTCATTTTCTTAAATTACTTCTCTTTTTTCCTAGAAACCTCCCTTGAAGTTGACTGCTCAAAGTCAGAAAACAGATAAATTCTTCATATTCGCTAGGAAATTATCAGGTGTTTTCATAACGTTTTCTGCCTATTTTACACTGAATTCGCTATGAAAAGTTTTAAAACTGGCTAGTGGCTTTTTTTGAATTTAAATGCTTGGGGAATGAAAAATAACAGCATATGATGACTGATGGGACATGACATGACCTAAAAGGAGGTGGCCTTGAACCTTAGGATAGGTTAAATATGTAAAAAAAAATTGAAATTTTCCTATACCAACTTGAAAGGCTTAAGGAGACCTTATCATTTTGATAAATAAATTGTATGACCATGTCAAGTAATGTTTCACAAAATTATGAGTGATAACATTGGCTCCACTTGGGATGGTGTGCCCCTGTGGCACACCAAAGAACATGTAGTTCCAGTGCCATCCATATTTTTGGAAACAAAAAACTCTGAAATTTGCCAAGCCTTCTTCAAAATCTTATGGCCTTCTCCTCGGGCTCAAGTTTGATGATTACTGTTGTAAAACCAAATTTGTACATACTAAAACAATGCTCAGTTTACTTGAGATTATTAACACACACTCCTACCTACCCTAACAATTGCAATCTTCATGTTTGATTCAAGCAATATGAAACCTCCAATAAAGCTAGTCAATGAGCTGATTTGACATTTGAACCCCTTGAATACACTTGAAACAAATGAAAATTGGATACTAAAATGACCAAGGAAACATAAAATGGGTCTGATTTTCACAATGAAAACATAATTGGAAATTTGGACTGTAGAACTCTTCCATGTAGTTAGCTATGGGATCATATAGGACATATTCTGTTTGATAATTATTAGGACATTCTACAGTTTTAGAAAACTTATATATGATTTCTTTAGCAACATAATATTTCTCTTGTGTGCTATGAAACTCATTTTCAAGAATAATGCATTCCTCCTCAATCTCAAAAGAAAAAGGTAGCACCTCCTTTTCTTTGTATTTTGGCATGAAAAACTTTTGAAAAATCTGATCTTGAACATGAAGATCATAGGACTGAATTTGATCTTCTAAACCTTCAATGTCTTTCTCAATGTTCTTAGAAAATTCATCCAAAAATTGAATCTTATTTTATGGCTTGCACTCAAATGACTTTAAATAAGAAGACAAGGTCGAAGAAAAATTTTCATCCATTTCCTCATTAGTGTGATCATTATTCCATTTTTTAAAACCTTGAATGGAAGGATAATTTGCCACCAACTCTGTTCTTTCCATCCATGTTTCCAAAAAAATAAGCCAAAAATCTGCAAATGACATAATAGATTTTACAGGAAAGCTTTCAATCCATTGTTTACATTTCCCTTGAAATGAATCATAGAACAATATGATGAAAATATCTTCATGTGTAAATCTAAGAAGCTCAGTAAAGTCACGAAAATCTGATATATGATTCAAGGTCAAACTCAAATATTCTCCATTAAATTTTGGACCATTCCTTAAAAAATATGCATCCTTGGGAAAAGGATTTGGGAAACCATAAATTTCTGAAAAATCTACACATGCATACCTCGAAACAAGAATGGCGACATTTGAGTTCTTCATAAGTCCAGTGGAATCACCATGAAGCTATGAATGTTTGAATCCTTCAACAATGGAGTCGCTAAGGTAGTTCTACAGCCTCAAAAAATTTTGAGCTCCTGCTACCTCCAAGAGTTCAGCTTCATTGTTTGTACAAAAAATTCAGGAAATATGTCTTCAGACTCCTGGAAGACACACCAAAATGTTATCACCTAAATTGTACTTGATTGGCTACTTATCAAACAACTTAGTGTAACTACTTCAAACCACTTCTAACTGAAGCTTAGAATATTCAGTTTGAGAGGGATCTCTCAAGGGGGTTTTATGATATTGAATAATGATAGTGCTATATGGCTAACTCTATTGAATTTGTAACTTTTTTTTTATGATTGTAGGTTGAAAAGAAGGCAGGCTTGCTACCATTGGGCTTATGGAGTCAGTGCTAGAGAATTTAGTAACAAAGGCATTCCTTGTGGAAGCTGAGGCTTGTATATACTTCAATGAAAGGACAGCACACGCAGGAAATATTCAATAACTTGAGGTTCAAAGGAAGTCAGAGCATGAAAAACACAAATTCTGAGTAATGAGACATCAAGATATTGAAAGCGAAATATTAAGAGAGATATACCATAGCTTAATACTTAAAGGAAGTCAGAGCATGAGAAACATGAGTTCTGAGTAATAAGCATTAATACATTGGAAGAAAAAAATTAAGAAAGATAGAAAAAAAACTCATTGAAATATGATAAGAATCCCAGGTGAAGAAAAGCTGAATTGTCACTGTATATGGTTGAAACTCCAAAGATTTACAAATTAGTCTTCTGAGATAACATTTACCAACCCTTTCTAACTCTAAAAATATCTCATTTATAGAGTGAGGACTCATACAAATGATGTTCCACCTTGCTAGCTTTGAATTCCCACCTCAGAGACCTATTTCAAACACAATTCCATCACTTGGAGACTTCATAGGGATATTTATGTTTTGCAGAGTTTGAATACAAAAAGGACTCTTCTTCCATTAATAGTTCAACAAATCATTTTAATAAACCTTATCAACTATTACCAACTAATTTTATGAGTATAATAGAGTGCTAATGTGTCTTTATGCCACATGGATGCTGAGCTGGACCTCCTCCAAGTCGATTTTTTACAATTTTTTCACAAATATGGTTAGTGAAAATTCTGAAAAATAGGCTTCAAATATGAGTGTATAATTTCCAAGACCTGATGGATTTACAGAAACAGAGAGAGGTTTTTGTATATGGAGCTGTAATTAAGAAAAAAATCTTTTATAATTCCAAAATACTTCTTCATTTGGCCAGAAATCAAACTTGAATTTGACTGCTAAAATAGTCATGTACAAAAATTTTCATAGCGAGTTTTAGTAGCGTGGAAAAAATGGATTTTCCATCAATCTCCATTTGATGTTCCAACATCTTTGGTATGCCATGACACTTTGAAAACCATCAATCTTCCTCCTTAAAACATGCGAAACTGAATTTTTATGAAAAAAATCACCTACAGGATTTTTCGTAGCGTTTTTCTGGCTTCAAGCCTGAAGCACACTACAAAAACTCCTAAAAAGGCAGAATTTGCAGTTTTGAAATGAAATAATATTTTTGAATCCTTGATAGATTTTGAAAAAGTAGAGAAGGTTTTTTTAGATCAACATGTTTTGAAGAAAAAAATCTCTTGTTTTTTTAAATACCATCTCCAGCTGTGTAGAATTGCCATTTGCAAAACATGTATAAAACAGGAAAATTCTGTTTTCTGAAAATAAGGCTGAAAGACATCCCTGTATATCCCAATTGGTAGCACCTTTGAGAAAAGTGAAAGTGGTTATTTTTATTTGATATTTTATTGAAAATAACCTCTCTCATTTTCTTAAAATACTTCTCTGTTTGCCCATAAACCTCCCTTGAAGTTGAATTCTCAAAGTCAGAAAATAGAGAAATGCTTCATATTTGCTACAAAATTATCAGGTGTTTTCGTAGCGTTTTCTGCCTATTTTACACTGAATTCGGTACGAAAAGTTGTACAACTGGCTAGTGGCTCTTTTTGAATTTAAATTCTCGGGGAATGAAAACTAACAGCATATGATTACTGATGGGACATGACATGACCTAAATGGAGGTGGTCTTGAACCTTAGGATAGGTTAAATATGTAAAAAAAAAAAAAGAAATTTTCCTATACCAAATTGAAAGGCTTAAGGAGACATTTTCCTTTTGATAAATATATTGTATGACCATGTAAAGTAATGTTTCTGAAAATTACGAGTGATAACAGGTTCCCAGATACATCCAAAGCCACAAAATTCAGAATAAAAAAAACGGGCAACAAAAAATTAGGTTGGGTGGTTACTCCAAAATGACTGCACGAATTGTAAGCATAAAAAAATAAATTGCACCAAAATAATAAATTGTTAACAAATTTAATTTAATTTCACATAAGAACCAAAATTATAAGGTTTTAGTTCAACAATATGCAATCAAGGAAGACCTCAAGCATGACTATCAAGTCATGGTTGAATGCAGAAGAAGCTTGGGGAAACACAACCTTCCAACACTCACGTCGATAGATAGGTAAATGAAATAAATGAAGAATACTTATAATATTACTTGTACAATATAGTTTTTATTATTTTTGTTCATAAACTAATGTGTTTAATAATTTTAAGTAGGCAAGAAATGGAGAGACACAACATGTGTCAATGGAGTGGAACCCAATGAAAGTGGTGTGCAACTCGGTAATGGATGTATTTCATGTGATATGAAAATTTTAGTATGTATTAGAATAAAAATTAATTGAAAATGGTGTATTATTTATAACTTTTCTTGTTTCAACTCCAAAGCATGTACAAGATGCGGCTACACAAGAAGAGGAACATATGGCTGCATCAAAAACTACTGTGCTTGCCCCCACTACTGAAGCATGTAAAGAACATTATAATGATATTTATATTGATAAAATACTTGTAATAATAATAACAAAAAAATCAATTTAACATTTCTTTCTTGTTGCAGTTGATGATCTACCCCTCTTGCAACAACCTTGATGACATCATGAGTACACGACCATGTCATCAACGAGAGTTATAGAGGCCATAAGAGCTGGAGGGGAAGAAGAAGAAAATGATGAAGTCATTTCTGAATTCTATTCAAAAGTGAAGAAAAAGAAAAAGAAATGATTTACCAGTTATATCATTAGAAACATCATGTTCCATGTTAGGAAAACATATTTTTTATGATAAAAATTATTGAGATAAGTGTTTTTTTCCTATGATTATTAATTAATGTTATAGGTGAATGAATGATTTATATATGTTTCTTTATGTACAAAATCACATATGTTTCTTTATGATTTTTTTGTTTTGCTAGTGTCTATGCATGAATTCTAATTTGCGATTTCAACATTTTTCTAGTAGATAGATTGGGTACTGGTAAATTGATAGTGTTGTGGGGGGAGGGGCCATAAGGGATTCCACCTTCACATTGTAGGCCCTATTCAATAGAAATTAAATTAGGATTTGGATAATATTGGAACAAAGATCCCTCAATCCAATAGAGCAATAGAAAAGCCAATGTTGAGTTCATTGTTGCTCCATTAAATCTAGGGACATTTTCTCCAAGATTAGAATACTCCAATAAAATATTCTTAAAACCAAGAGGAGCTCACTTAGGTATTCATGCACTCAAGTCTTTTTATTTAATATTTATTCATAAAAATGCTTTCTAATTTATTTTATTATTTTTATGATTGTCTATCTACCTTTAACTCAATTTATGTGAATTGCGGGTATTTTTATTCTCAGTTTATCTGTTGTCATCAAAATTTAGACATCAAATTAGTTGAGATGGAGATTTACCGGCGCATTTCAAGTATGTTATAGAAACCAAGTCAAAATTTTACTATTTTTTCATCTAAATTGTTCATATGAGTCTTATACCTCAATTACCTTCTCTTGTTTGATCTAGCTAATACTTTTTTCTACATTGATATTTCTAGTCATGCTCCTTGTAAACTTTTATTTAGGAGAATAAATCACATTGAGAGAAGCTCTTCTTTTATTGAATCTTGGTGTTTTTATTCTTAGCACGAGATACTGAGTTTTTGTATCTAAGACTTCTTCTTGAACACAAATTCTATTTTCAACTATAACTAATCTAGTTACGAATATAAGGTACATTAATCACAAACTATTTATGTTTAGTATTTTCCATCCAAAGTTTTACTTTGAAAGAAACAATCAGGTAAGTGTCAAGAAATTTAAACATTTGAAGGGGTTTCAAATTAGTGACAAAGAATTTTCCATTTTCCTTCAAGGGTAAATTATGAGGCTTGAATAGGTCTTCATAATCACCTAAATTATTCATATGTTGGTGCTTATAGAGGATTGGTGTCCTCACAAGTGGTTGTATTAAATTGAAGGTTGTTTAAAAATCAATTTGACTTTAATATTGATGTTGATGCATTATGTTGATAATAAATTATGTGTTGATATTTTATTTTTAAGTGAATATATTTTAAAACTAAGTGATATTGATTAACCCCTTCCCCCCTCTCCCACCCATCCCTTCAATATCACTATGTATTACCAAAAACTAGATTATTTCTAAAGATGTAGAGAGATGGGGAAATGCTTACAACCCATTCATAGCTACCATTCTTCATAGAAATATTATCATGGATCTATCTTCGAAGAAAGACTAAAAATATTATATTTTTCATTATCATAGCTTGTTATTCCAAAGAGGGCTCCACATTTAAGGACAATTTTTTCTCTTGATGCTTATAGGACCAAGATAGAGGATAATTACAAGGAAATCATTTTTTAAACATATAGCAGATGGTGGTAACCATAAAATACCCTATAATAATTATGTAAATTTGGAAAGACTAAGTCAATTCATAAATTTCATCTTAGAATTCAATATTTAAGAAATTGAATAATAAGTCACTGCATTTTCTACTTATCGCCATAATTATTGCATTTCCATTATGTGACTGCAATCATCTTGATTTATCCCATCTTCCATATCAAATAATATTAAAAATAAAAGTTTTAAATGCCTCGTTTATAAGGCTACAATATAAATACATGCTCTCTCCCTAAGTTGATATGCTTTTTTTGGTTTGAAACCTCAAGGTTAGTTGTATACCCAATTTCCAAGTTTTTCTACTTGGAGTTTTAGCCTTACCATCTCAAAATATTGGACTTCAAAGATTATGGTTCCAACATTAGAGTCATATACCTATTTAAAATTATAATGAAATATTCTAAGCATTATATTCTCAAATCACAAATGTATTTCGTTTATTACATCCATATTCACTATTATAGCCTTGATATTGAGTTATAATTTCTAAAACCCTTTTTCCTTCTGTTATCATTCTATAATTTTAATATTGGCAAGAATAATTATATATGACAGCATCAAACCGCTTTGGAGACTATGATCTAGCCTTCCTAGACTCAGAGATGGATCTCTCTTTTAGAATTAGCTTTGTTTTATGAATTTGATATTAGGCTAGTTATAATGATTGTAGAGATTGAGTTTTTGATTGATTGTTTGATTGGATTAGTAGATCTGTTTAAACTAATTCCATTGGGCTATGAAGTCATAAAAGGTTGGGTTGTTGCCTCAAATTATCAAGAGCATCCACAATGCAGTCTAACTACACTGACTGGATCTTGAAACAAAATGATTTTTGAGATGGAAGAAACAGTGAATTCAATAATGGTTAAAAAGCAATTAAGAATTTATTAACCATACCTCAAAAGAAAAAAATTTAAATTGCAAACGTAGCAAAAAAAAAAATGGTGCTCTAATAGAAAATCTTAATCTTCAATTTTTTTTTTTACAATCATATTTAAATGATGGACTGGGAGAAAAACAATGGAAATATTTAACACCAAAAAGGAATAACATCACCAGATAAACATAGCTCAAGTATCCTATAAATAGTCTTTTATTATTAATGCTCCAGCTTCAAGAAAATAAAATGCTCCAATAGAAAAGTTCAACAATCCAGGGTGCAACCCCTGATACTTCGAATGTATGAAGTACTTAACTGAATTCTACAACGATTGCCATATCTACTAGGAAACCTATTGTTAATTACAAAATAAACAAAATTTGACTAGAGAGACCACAAAGTGGACACAATGAAATTATTTTGGCATCTGGACCTATTTTTTAGAAGGTCGCTGCTGCATGATCAGATTTGGTGTCGTGCTAGCTGATTTGGCTGATCTGGTGTTGTGTTGACTTGTATGATATGCTGGCATTTACCCTTCTTGGTATTCACATAGCTTTTCCCATTGTTTCTCATTTGGAATATTTATCATTTTCACCTTTCGATATATTTCATTTGTCTTCGTATATCTATAAAAAGTGAGCTTCAACAAAAATGTGTTTAATTTCATGTTGGATAAATATGTCGTTGCTCATGGCCTCAAGGAAAACTCTTCCTGTCATCGCTCCTCTAAGACCTGCAAACTTGGCTATGTCCCTGGAATTTTCTTTCATCTTCTTTATATAGTATTCCTTGGTAATAAGCTTATCATTTATCACGAATAGTGAAGGTAACCCTCTTTTGGTCAGTGGCTCGATTCTGTTAAAGAATCTACTGAAAACAATCTCTAAATTGTGGCACTTTTCCTCCAACCGTGTGACCAATCTTTTCTTGGTGAGCACCTTATTGACCTCTAGAATTTTTTTTGTTATGTCTTCAACTCCAACTTCATCCAATTCATAGCTACTCTTTGAATTCAGAAATATAATGATGTTATTTGTTTCTTTAGGCATGTCCCCAAGCTCGTTGGTGACCCTAGCTATTGTATCATTGACCTTTTCAATTAATTATTTCTGTTAAAATATGATTTGAATGGAAGACCATATTTCATTCATAAATTCAATTATACTTGACTAGATGATATCCTTTGCCTGGCCAATGGTGTGACCAATGGAGGCTTCCTTCTCAAACTTTTGCAATCTTTTAATCTTTTTTTGGGCTCTTTGCAATTCTATCTCTTGTGCACTATTAGATCTTGCCTTTTGATCCTTCAAGATATTAATTTGTGCTTTCATTCTTTTTATCTCTTATGTTTGGATGGAAATATTCTGTATGGCCTGAGCCAGCTGTTCTGTACCACTTGATGTACCAGTAGTTGCTGATGTAGTTGAAGGGTTGATGACTGCAAGAGGAACAACCTCTGAGGGAATGATGGCCATTTGTGCTGCTTTTTCCTTTTCCTTTACCAATTTCTCCATTTCTATCTCCATCTACTTTAGTTGTGTTGACTGTTCCATTATCAGCTTCATCATCTCTAATTTTTGTGTTTCATTATCCTCTATGTCATTGGTTAGAGGGTCTTCAGTAGCTGACATTTTGAGTCGCTTTCTTAAGGCTGCTATGTCTACATTTTTCTTCTTCAGGATCTCTTCTACTACCTCTATATTGCTGGATCATACCCGATATTAAAAATTAAATCCTCCAAGGATTTAATTCTGGTATCCTTTGCAAGAGAAGAAATATTCTCCATCTTGAGGTGGGACTGAATATTGGCCAGTGATACCTGCAATTTAGACAGACTCATAGTAGTGCTAGTTAATGTGGATGAGCTCATCTCTCCAGTCTGTTTGTGCATTTCCATGTGACCTATTGGGTGGATTTCCTTGACATTAAACTGTGAAAACTAGGCTTCTAAGAAATCCATGCACATATTTCCCTTCTCTGAATTAAAAGCTGATAGAAGCCTTCTTTGTGAACTAGTGGTTTGCTTCAAAAATTGATTATAGGTGTTGTTCTTCAATATTTCAATTTTCCTCTTGATATCCCTGAGGGTGTCATATATTTCTTCCTCTTTTACCCCTGTAACAATAGTAGATGTAGGTGTTTGAAGGTTTTGTTGCTGAATTGGAATTGTAGATGAAGTTGTAGGAGAAAATATATGTTGGCCACTTGCTGGAGAGGAAACAGGAGTGTCTCTAATATTTATCACTTTCTTCTACTCCGATTCCTTTCCTTGATCAATATCCATGTGAATTAGTTCCCTATTCCTATATTTCATCTTAAACTCCTTGCTAGATGTATCAGTCACCAAAGGTGAATGATCATCTCTTGGTCTTTTTCCTGTTGTCTCTTTCTCTTGTTTCTTTCCTTTATCTTGTTTATCCTCTATATTCTGCTTCTCTTGTGGAACAGGGGTTTGGATACTTGAAGATGAAATTACATGCTCTTCAGCCTCCTGCAAGGTGTTTGTTGTCCACTCTGTCTAGTTCATAAATTGTTCAATCTTGGGCCTGTGGGTGTGAATGTATGGAGTTGATTTGTTTTCTACCCTCTTCTTAGAGATAATGCCCAATGGGTCATAAGACCAAGTGAAACTGTGTGTAAAAATTCATCTCTTTCAGCCTTTTGTCAGCCTCCTCTCCTACTGCTCTACTATTACAAATGAAAGGACTAATTTGGGATTTGATCCTGAATTGAGATTTATTCTTTGCTGATACAAAATGTACTTCATCTGCATTAATCATTTGTCTAATGTATTCTAAGGGAAAAGATCCTCACGGGGCGGAAATTTGGCAGCTTGCAAGGGGGAAACTCACACCCATATATTCTTAGCTACGTATAATTCTGGTACAAGTACGAGTCTCCAGTTTTGGCTTGGTCTAACAACTGCATGATCTTCTTAATTTCTTCATTGATTCTTGGTTCCAATGTGTTGTTGAGGATTCTCATAGCTAGATGCACAAAAAATTCAATGAATCATTTGTAAGTTAATTATTTTTTATCTTTCATCATCATTGTTGTCCAGAATATTACAGACTGAGGGTGTGAATCTTCATTCAATTTTCTCATTGCAAACTGAAACTTGTTTTCCTGAAAATATACAAACATATAAACAATGACAAAAGTGTATTTAAACACTTCCTCTCTATGAAACTTGAAAAAATGATCATGAATGACATCTTCCAGGAATTGACTAAAATTGAACATGATGGAAGGTTTTGAGTCTAATGAAAGTATTGACAGGAAGCCTATAATTGCTTCATCTAGCCATTGGTCTGAATAGTATGCTAGCAGGTAAGAAAGGATAGTGACTATGTGCTTAGTCATATTAGGGAATATATAAGATGAGTACAAAGGATTTTTCTTAGGTAGGGGAGTGTCTTCAGCCATGAATAATTCAAGAGTTTTGGATCTACTAGAAAAATATAATTTATGATACAATTCCCCAAGGGTTTCATGGGAAAAGGGCATGGTCTCTTCAATGACAGGAGCCTGCATCATTTGCATGATAGACTTGACACTAATGGTCAACAAAACCTCCCCTATGGGGGCAACAACAACCCTCTGATTTATATCATAACATGCATGACACTTCCTTATAAATTCAGGGCAACTGTGAGTTTTTTGAAAGATGTAGTATGGCAGGTTTGTGTCCCACAGTCCTCTGTCATCAGCCTTATTGATGACTTTATCTTACCACCAGCAATCATTAGGGGAATTTTAAGGAATAAAATGGGCCTCCTAAGGAAATTATAAAATAATAGTGGAAATAATTAAATAAGATTTGATTACATCATCAAATTTTAGAGGGAAAAAAGAAAAAAACTACTTTTTCAACTTGTATTTTCAACTTATCTCCCAAATTTTTTACTCAAATTTCAAGCGGGAGTACTCGTTAGATAAAAATTTTAATTCCTTATCCAAGGAGTACCCATGTTGCATACTTTCGATGGACCCTTCTATACGAAAAATGAGAAATAGATGAAAAACGTCATTGCAATCACCTTTTTTATCATGTATTTCTCATTTTTCACATAGCAAGGTCCATCAAAAGTATGAAAAATGGGTACTCCTTAGATGAGGAATTGAATTTTGCATCCAACGAGTACTCATGCTCAAAATTTGAGTAAAACATTTGGGAGATAAGTTGAAAAAAATAGTTTTATTATTTTATTATTTTAAAATCTTTTTACCCTTTTACTTAAAAAATGGTGAATCATGCCCCATGGTTGACATCATAATCTTGAATCCTATTGGTTATTATGAATTTTATTTTGGTTATAAATTTTTCTTAGGAGGCCCATTTTAGACCTCAAAATTCCCCTAATGATATGTCGAAGAGCTCGAATTCTGAGAGAGTTTGGTGAATTTTAAAATCCCTGTCAGGAAGGGCAATATGATCAAGGTCCACATGAGGGTGAACCATTGGATTGAATGGCTCCTGATTTGTCTTCTTTGGAGGAATGACCGTCTCTGGAAATGAAACTGACTGTCTTTTCTGTATTTGCGGGTGCACAGATTGGAAGGGGATTAAATAGAGGGAGAAGAAATATAAGTGATTTCTGCTTGATTAGAAGGGGAATTAGAAGAAAAGGGGATTTATTCTGATCTACAGACAATTGGAATTTTCCACACTTTCTTTAGATCTGAAAAAATTTGAATTTTATCACCTGTTACAATAAAAATACTGAGAAAACACGTTAACTTTTGAAACAGGTGGGGAAAGGTGAATTTGTAGGATGGCGGGGTTTCTGTTGACATGGCGTGGGACCAGTCAGTAACAGTTTAAACAATTAAATGTTCAATGAATCTTTAGGCAGGAGCGCGAGTGATTGGGTGGACATGACAGGAGTGGTATCGTGGAGCAACGGGAATAGCGAAGGGTTAGCGGTAAAAAACATGGTTTAATCACGGCGAAAACCACTTTTCGAAGGGGGTCTAGGACGGTAAGCGGATGGCGAGGAGGGGGTGCGAAATGATGGGCACTTGACACATAGAAGATGGGTTGGATTCAGAAACCACCCCTTTCGCACCCCCCCCCCCCCTCGACGTAAAATTTCAGAGGATGGTGGGGGGGCAAAAATAAATATGCGCCATCAGATGTGATAGTGGGGGCGGAGATGAAATGGAAGGAGACAAAAGTTTAATGGTGATGTGATGGGTGAGTGGGTGGTGGGGTCAGACGGATTAAATGAAATTCTGGGCAGAGTATAAAGTATGGGGACTTTAGGATATGACACATAATATGTCAAATAAACTTTAAAATGAGTCAATCCCCAATACTTAGGATAAAACCCCTCTCTTTTTTATTTTTCTCCATACATGAGAACACATGAAATCTTTGGAATGATGTTTTAGAGTAAATTTCATGTCTCTCCACATTTATTTTTTCTTTCATTCTACCTACCACTTCACTAATCTAACATTTTTTCATCATTCTTTTGCAGGGTGCATTGAGGCTTGCAGATCCATATTTCTTTTTAATGAAATTCTAACCTACTCTTTCCCTTATTTCTCCTATTGATTCAATTTGAACTATTGAGTCAATTTTATTTATGCCTAATTACCGATTTACCAAGATTGAACTGTTTGGCAAATCCTTATTTTCTAACCTATACAACAAAAATTTAAAATTGTTCAATCATGCTTAGAATGTATGAATTGAACAAACTAATCTAATCAGCAGTGGCATTTTGATTTGCAACACTTTCTATATTATTATTTTTGGGGTTTTCTTTCTTTTTCTTTTCTATTCTCTTTATTTTCTTTTTCATATTTTTTTTCAATATACCCTCTTTTCGTTTTCTTTTTTCATATTTTTTTTTGGAAATCATTTGAATATTGAAAATAATGTACAATATGAAATTGCAACTATAAAATACTCAATCACCATGAGATCCTGTAATTTATAGGACCCTAACAGTGGCTCCAACTAGGGATGGCACTTCTCCAAGTGAAGTGTCAAGAACACAAGATCAGTAGTCTTGAGTACTCCATTTTCTGCAAAGTTTTCATCTGATTTCTTTTTTTATGACAACTCATCAAACCATATTTAGGGCCTTCCCCATAGGCTTCAACCTTTCTTAATGAGTTATCCAAATAAAAAACTATAGAACTATGGTATTTACAATGATGAAAGATCAAACTGTATTCTTAAGAGAATTAATGCTTCAGCATTCTGCTATTGATGGGACCTCCAGGTATCTCTATTCCCTCTAACTCCTTAAGGAAATATGCATTGTTTCCTACGAAAGCATCAATAATGTATGGCTCTTGCCAAAGGTTGTCAAATTTTCCATGTTTACCTTTGTCTTCTCTTCTGGAATCCCATTTCAAAACTTGGTCACCTAGAATAAAATCATCAGCCTTTGTTCTTCTATCAAAAATATTCTTGATATTTACTTGAACAACTTAGGTCTTGTTATAGACCTCTTCTCTAGACTTTTGTAATTGAATAGTTTGATAAATCCTTCTCTGTACATCATTTGGTTCAACTTGTGTTTCCCGAATGTTCTTCATGACTGGAACTCCTAAAGAGGAAGGAAAAACTGCATCCATTCCATAGACCAATTGGTATGGAGACACGCCAACTTATTTTTTGGTAGTAAGTCTATCAGCCCAAAGTGCATTGACCAACTTGTTATGCCATGATTTCTTGTTGTCTTCCAAGATATTTTTGATGATATTCACCCAACTTTTGTTTGAAGATTCAGCTAACCCATTACCCCGAGGGTAATAGGCTATTGAATGTCTGAAAGTTATGTGGTACTTATGACAAAAATCAACCATTTTCTTGGACTTGAAGGCTGCAACATTATCAATAATGAGTTTTCTAGGACAACCAAATCTAGAAAGGATATTTTTTTCAAGGAATTTAATAATTACATAATCAGTGGCATTTCTGGAAGGAGTGGCTTCTATCCATTTGGCAAAGTAGTTTGTGGCTGTAAGAATCCACTTATGTTGGGCAGAGGAGGGAGAATGAATTTCACCAAAGAAATCAAATCCCCATTGTTGGAAAAGGCTTTCCATAGAAATAGGATTTAATGGCAAGGGAAATAAATAATTACCATCTTGTGTATGTCAGGGAAAAGGGTAGGCCAGTAGAAACCAACCCTAAGGATCTTATTAGCGTTATTTTTATAATAAATATGGACACCATAGTCACCTTCATGGAACTCCTACATAACTTTATCTGCATCATCTTTTAGAAAACATTTGAGTAAAACACCCCCAACATCTTTCCAGTATAAGACATTTTCTAGAATGCAGAATTTGACAGCTTTCAACTTTAGAAATCTAGCTTTAGCTTTGGAAAAAGCAGGAGGAGCATTTAAATTGAACAAAAAATATAAGATATATTCATACCACGGAGAATTTAGGAATGCTTCACAAATTAGTGGAGTCGGTAGTTCCTCTTGATCATCCAATGAATAGACCATGTTAATATCTAGTGCATGAAAATTTGATTCAACCATCAATTTGGCTAATCCTTGTCCTTTGATCAATTTGGTGGGTTTGATTTCCAAATAATATTCCATAATAAAAACAATCCACTTGTCTCTCTTTCCATCAAGACCATTCTGCATTAAAATGTCTTTGACTATTGCATTAGATACATAAGCAATAATATGTGAATGTAAAATGTAAACTTTGAAATATTTTAGTGCTTTAACGAGAGAAAAGGCCTATTTTTCCATGATGTTGTACTTTAAAGATCCAACTCTCAAGGCTTTGATAAATAATTCTATTGGAGGTTCATGTCCTTCACTTTTTTTCTGCAATAATACAGCAGCAATAGTATGTTTAGATGCAAAAGAAAAAATTATGAAGTCTTTGGTAAAATATGCGCTGATTAGAACTGGATCTTTTGTTAATGCTTGTTTGACTAGATCAAAAGATTTTTTAGCTTCAATGTTCCACTTAATTTTTGAATCCTTTTTAAGCATGTTGGTTATATTTATCATAAGTTCTGCAATATTGGGTATGAATCTCCTTAAGAAATTGATTTTACCAATGAAAGATTGAAGTTCTTTGATGTTCCTGGGATGACTAATTTTGAGTATACCTTCAATCCTGCTAGGGTCAATTCTAATTCCATATTTAGAAATAACATGACCAATAATTTTTCCTTCTTCAAGACCAAACAATTTTTTCTTTGGATTTAGGGAAATTCCAAACCTTCTACATTTCTCAAAAATTCTTCTTAAATATGCCAAGTGTTCTTCATCAATTTTTGAATATACAGTAATGTCATCAAGATAGATCACAATGAAAGGGCCAATTTCGTCTACAAAAGCAATGTCCATGGCTCTCTTAAAAGTGGCACCAACATTCATTAATCCTATGGGAATTTTCACATACATGAAAGTCCCCCAAGAAGAAGTAAAGGTTGTTTTTTCCTGATCATCAGGATGCACTAAAACTTGATTATATCCTGAAAATACATCTAACAAAGAGATCCTACTGGAGCCTACTACCCTCTGCAATATGTGGTCCATTTTTGGTGAGGGGTAATTGTCCTTAAGGGATACTTTGTTCAGATTCCTAAAGTCAATGCAATGTCTAATTTCACCTGTTTTCTTTCTTGAAGGCACAATGTTGGATACCCATTTAGAATATCTAAGTGGAACTATGATTTTGGCCTCATACATTTTCTTAATTTATTTCTCATCCAAGGACATTAAGACAGGATGTATCCTATGAAGTTTTTGTTTAAAAGGTTTTTGATCCTCCTTGATTGAAATTTTGTGTTGTACAATGCTAGTATCATAAGATTTTAGGTCCTCATAGCTCCAAGAAAATACATCTATGAATTCCTTAAACAGATCTATATACCTTTGTTTTGTAACGATAGACAATGATTTTTACAGTTTTATCATTTTGGGGATTTTTTCACTGCCTATGTTACACTCTTCAATGTTTGTCCCTATTGGTTTTATTTTTTATTTTTTGGCCATGTCATTAAAGTCAAATAGTTCTTCTAAAGGGACAAGCCCTCTAGGCAGGATATTATCGTTGAGTTGAAGTACTTCAAATTCCTCTTTTTCTGGATCTTTACGAATTTTTTTTTATGTACATTTTTATTTGCTGAAAAATGTACATCAGAAACATCAGATTGTTTATCTAAACTAATTTGTCAATCAGTGTGACTGTCTTCTTCACAATCTAAATCTATATTTCTATCTTCAAATTCATCCTTTGATTGCAAGAAACTCTCAATTTTTTTGTCATTACCGAATACTTGCCAGTATCTCATGTTATCAGGCACAAATGGACGATGTTTAACCTTTACTATGTATTGTCTGTTTGGGTGAGGCAACTGACATGTGCTTGCTGAAAAGGCTAAACCATTTTCTAGGATGTTCTGATGTCTCAGAATAACAACTAGATCATATTCTTCAAATGTTATTAGGAAATCAAGAACAACATTTATGTATGCTCTCAATCTAGGATCTTTTGTAGAATATTCTCCTTTAATTTGTTTTATGATTAGTTCAGAATCACCATGGACAAAAATCCTCTTATCTCCTAATATTTTCACCAATTGTAATCCTAAAATTAGGGCTTCATATTCTGCTATATTGTTTGTGCACAAAAAAATGAGTTTGTAGGAGTGAACTTCTGCGTGATTGTTCCTTGCATTATATACCAAAACACCTACTCCTGAGCTTGCTTTTCCACATGAGCCATCAAAACTCATATTCCAAATAGGTTCATTTTCAAGGTCTTGTTGTACCATTTGTATTTAGTTTTCATGTTTTTCATTAAGATCATTTTTTGCATGAGTAACATGTGTGTCAATGTCTCCGTTATTATAAAGAATGAAGGAGTCAAGGTCGGTATGGACAGAGTACAAAGGATAGTTGTGTGGTTTTTCTTGACTACTCACCATGTACTTCATTAAAATTTTCCTATACAGTCTTCTTTGTTGACCAAACACTGGTATTGTGGCATAAGTCTTATCCATTTGAAGGGTTCCTTGTAACTTCTCTCCCCATGAGCGTGAAAAAATCATGCCATACTTAGTAGGTATGTCAACTACTACTATATCCTTCACTAGACTCTTTGTTGGTATCTGAGCTAAAGTGACACATAGATCTTTGATAATACCTAGACATCTAACTTTGCTAGAATCAAATGAGTACAAATCTTTGTAGGGTCTAGTAATTTCAAGGCCAATTTTCTCCATAACATCCTTTGGCATAAGATTATATGATGCACCTGAATCCAACATGGAATTATGGAGAATTTTTTCAGGAACATTACGACTGACATAAAATGGGGGGACACCTCCTTCTTGGGGTTTACCATGAACTTCTGGCCCAAACAAAATTTCAGGTTGATCATCACTTAAATTAACAGTATCATTAATTTCGCCTATGTTTAGTACCTTTAGGACCTAAGTCCTATACACATTCTTGTTTATCAATTCAGTGAGAGGAATAGAAATTTTCAGTTTAGCAAGTTCGCTCTCAAAACTGAATGGTGTTTGAATTTTGAACAGATTTGAAAAATCGGTCCTTTCAGCCACTACGTTTTTGGTAAGTTTAGTTTTTTGACTTGCACTAGGGATATCAGTTTGGACAGTTTTTTCAGGGGTATCACTGTTCTCCTAGTAACGTTTTCTGTGTTCTTATTTTCAGAATTGTTTACACTTTTATTTGAATTTTCTGCTATTTTGTTGAGATCAGGTTCAGAGACCTTTTTGGCAGAGTTTTCATAATTCTTTTTATTAGATTTTATTAGAGTTCTTCTTTTTTCTAAGTTTATACTATATTTGAAGTTCCATGATAGCATTCTAAAATACCTATTTATAATCATCAGATTCTTTAGGTTTTATTTCTGTTTGAGTTAATAAAAATAATCCTTGTTCTTCTTGAGTGAGAAAAACAGAGACATCTTCATTAATTCCCATTAAGTTTATCTGATTTTCTTCTACTTCTTGAAATGCTCCCTCATCTTCATCATCATAATTCTCTTGGAATGAGGCCTAATTTTCTGATCATGACCTCTTTTCTCTCTCTGTCTTATCTAAGGAAGGTTTCTTCTAGGATTTTGATTTTTGTTTTGAGGAGCTGGTTGATTTTCTCTAGGAATAATCCTCTTGTTTAGATTAATCCTCTCCATCATTCTCTCCATGTTTCTAACCAATGAGTCAATTTTAGCATCAAATGTGGAAGTTGAAGGTTCTTCTCTTATAGTAACTCTTCTCTCAGTTCCCATTCTAGCTCTTTTTTCTAACAAGTTGGATTCTACGCTCACTGCATCCCTTTTCATTTCTTCTAATGTGGCCGAGTTTCTTTCTCTTAGTTGATAAGAAATTTCTGGCTCAAAAACATCTAGGAATTTAACTAAGGCTTAACCTTGTGGTAGTTTTATATGAGAAAGTATTGCATTATATAAACTATTGAATCTGGTGCAATAATCCCGAACACTTTCACTTGGGGCACTCCTAATGTTTTCATATTCAGATAAAATCTGAAGAGAGTTCTTTTTTACTTCCCACCTATTGAGGAATGTTTGATGAAATGCATGGATGTCATTGATGTTGTTTGCAGGTAAAGCTTTGAACCATTTTCTAACTTATCCACTAAGACTCTGAGAAAACATTATTAACTTAACACTTTCTTCATCTACCTCTTGAAGGTAAAAATAATAATTCATTTTGTCGATAGGATGTTGGGAAGTTATAGGACCATTTCCACCAAATAGTGTAAATGTTTATTGATAATCATGTGGCATAGCTACCAATTTTGTTGGCAACACCAATGGAGCATTTCTATCTACCATGATTGGTGGAGGTAGTGGAGGTAGATTGACAATTAATGAAGGAGGAATATTGATACTTATAGGTTACAGGTTGTATGTGTGATTTCCCAGCTAGTTTGTGAATGCATGGTACATGCATGTATGGAATCGGTTCTCTTGTTGACATTGGCATGGATTTTTCTAGGTGTGACAGTGGTTTCATCCTTTCCTTTCCATTTTCAGATAGCCATGGTGTGATGGGGTTCTTTCATTGGTTAATATTTGGATCTCCGGATGGTTTTGGAACTGAGTGAGGCGGTCTCAAAAAAATTCCCAAGGGCCTAATAATCCCTCAACTTATTTTGGTGGGATTGCAGTAAAGCTTAGGGGTGGAGACAAGAAAATTTCTCAAGGTATTGGTGAAGAAATCCAGAGGCATCCAAACGTTTTTGGTCCTTGGAATCCGTTTAATGATGTGGAGGGATTTTTGTTAATCCTGGTAGTGTATGTTATTTTTTTCATCCTAGTGATCCCTTGATAGGCTTTGGCATGATTGCGGTAAATCCTAGTTGTGTAGGTGCTTCTTCCAGGCCTAGGATTCCCTTAACCGGTTTTGGTAGGATTACAGTAAAGCCTGAGGAAGCCCTAGTTATTTTTATGTGAGTCCCACATTCATGCTTGGAATATGGCACGAGGGTGATTGTTTGAAATAAATGTTTGGTTCAACCCAATCTATGCTCGAGTGGTACGTGGAAGTCCCTGAATTTGTTGGATTTTACATATGTTAATAAGAGTTGTTTTCCTCTTGCATTTCATGATTATTTATACTTGTTATTATGTGGATTTTATGGTTGTTCTATCATTTTTATTATTCTGGTTATAAGTTGGTTATAAGCATGGTTTTATGATAGATTCTAGTTATCGTTCTTATCATGTTTTGATTGGTAAATGAATGTTTATTGAATGCATGACCTAATAGTTGTTATTACACCTATTATGAGAGGGAATTAGATGCTCTTGACGATTCTCTGATAAGTATCAGACCCCTATGTTCAAACTATATGAAACCAACTCCAGAAATAGAAGAAAAGAGAGATCAACGCCTTAGAAATCAGCCACTTCGAGGGGGAAACCTCCTTTACATTACATAAATGAACAATTATTGGATGATACAAACAACAAAACCTCCTTTCAATATATAATAGTCCATGGGGTCACAATATAATCCTAGCCGGCCTAACAATAATAATGTAAGGGAACAATAATAACAATATGTGGGTTAAAGGGGTACAAAAATAACAATAAGGGGGCTACACTAACAACAAGAAGGGACTACACTATTAATATAGGGACCTAACATGCCCCTCTCCTTCAAAAAAGTGTTTTCCTCAATGCTTGGGTAGCTCTAGATGCTTCTGTATAAAATTCTCATCCTCCCATGTAGAATCTTCAGTGGGTAAGTTCTTCCACTTGATGATATACTCTGAAATTGATCGATTTTGCAGCTGTCGAGTTCTTGTTTCCGTGACTGCTTCAAGTTCTAATATGATTTTTCCTTTCTCATCAAGTTTTGGAAATATTGTTTGAACTAGAAGTTTGTCACCAATAACCTTCTTTAAGCATGAAACATAGAAAACTGGATGCACTCAAGAAGAATTAGGAAGCTCCAATTTGTATGCCATAGTACCAATCTTTTGCAACACCTTGTAAGGACCATAGTACTTTGGCGATAATTTATTATCCTTCTTAGCTTGCTTGAGGGAAATTTGTTTGTATGGTTGTAGTCATAAAAATATGCATTCTCTTACATCAAAACTTCTCTCGCTGCGAAGTTGATCTGCCTGTTGTTTCATTTGATTTTGTGCCAAATTTAGGTTATCCTTTAAGATTTTGAGAACTTGTTGTTGATGCTCGATGTGATCTTCCACTGCTTGAACCTTAGAATTTTCTCTTAAAGATGGTGTGATTGATGGTGGATGATATCCATAAAGTTCCATAAATGGGGTCATTTTTTGCTATAGTATGGAAGGAAGTGTTATACCACCATTCATCCAGAGGTAACCACTTGAACCATTGTGTTTTTTTATTAGATACAAACAATGAAGATATCCTTCCAAACATTTATTCACTATCTCATTTTTCCCATCGGATTGAGGATTGTAAGATGAGATATGAGCTAGTTGAGTACCCAAACAAGAAAATAATTTCGTCCAAATATTTCCAATAAAAATGGGATCTTTGTTACTTACAATAATCTTTGGGTTTCCATGTATCTTTTGAATTGTTTCCATAAATGCAGTAGTAACAATACTTGCTTTAAATGGATGAGATAATGCAAAAAAGTGTGCATACTTGGTAAGTCTATCAACTACCACCATGATGACACTCTTTCCTTCGGACTTAGGTAAACCTGTGATAAAATCCATTGAAATCTCCTCCCAACGTTGACTTGGAATGGATAAAGGTTGTGGAAGACCTGGGATCTTAATTGTCTCAGCTTTATTTTGTTGGAAAGCCAAACATTCCGCCACAAAATTTTGAATATCAGATTTAAGGCCATCCCATAAAAATTCTTTCTTCACCATGTGGTAAGTTTTTAAAAATGTTAAATGTCCTCCTAAGGGAGAAGTGTGAAATTCCAAAAGAATTTTTTGTTTTAGTTGGGAATTCTTCCAAATATATAAGCGATCTTTGTACCATAAGGAATCATTTGTCAAAATAAATGTATCAGATGTAGTAGGATCTTGTTGCAACTTTTGAATGAGTGTCCACACTTCTTCGTCCTTTTTCCATTCATCCCTTGCTTCAATTATCCAATATGGTTGGATAATAGAAATGGCACAAAGTGATGCTTTCACCTCTTCATCCTTTCTTGAGAGTGCATCTGCAGCAAAATTTAGCTTCCCTTTTTTGTAGATGATTTCAAAGTCATCACCCAACATCTTTGTGACCCATTTTTGCTGCTTTTCGAAATATATTCTTTTTTCCAAAAATTATTTAAGACTATCATGATTATTTTTTATCTTAAAGTGTCTTCCCATTAGGTAAGGTCACCATTTCTTTAGTGCATGTAGTATTTCCAACATTTCCTTCTCATAAATATCTTTCTGTAAATACTTTCCTTTGATTGGACGGCTTTCAAAATAAATGGGTCTTCCTTCTTGCATTAGAACATCACCGATTCCATTTACTGAGGCATCACATTCCACAATAAAGGTTTTTGTGAATTCTTGCATAACTAAGACTAGTGCTAGGCACATTGCCTCTTTAATATGTTTAAAGGCCTTAGTTTCTTCAGTAGTCCATGAAAATGAATCTTTCTTCAAAAATGTTGTTAGAGGTGCTGATATTCTCCCATAATTCTTAACAAACTTGCAATAATACCATGTTAACCCAGGAAATCCTCGCAACTGCTTTATGGTTGTGGGGACTTTCCATTCGTTAATGGCTTTAATTTTGTTAGGGTCTAACTTAACACCCTTGTGAGATACAATATGACCTAGATATTCCACCTCTTGTACTCCAAAGATACATTTGGAGGTTTTGGCATGTAATTATTTCTCCTCCAATAGTTTGAGCACCCTGTCAACATGTTGAACATGATCCTTCCAAGACCTGTTGTAGATTAGTATATCATCAAAAAATATGAACACAAATTTTCTAAGGAAGGGTTTGAAAATGGAATTCATCAACCCTTGAAATGTAGAAGGTTCATTTGTAAGGCCAAAAGGCATGACCAAAAATTCATAATGACCCTCATGAGTTCGAAATGTTGTTTTCGGAATATCTTTAGTATTCATTCTAATTTGATGACATCCTGAACGAAGATCCAACTTGGTAAAATAAATTTATCCATGTAATTCATCCAATAATTCATCAATCATAGGAATGGGAAATTTTTCTTTAATAGTGAACTTATTGAGCTCCCTATAATCTTGACACATGCACCATGATCCATCCTTCTTTTGCACCAATACTACTCGAGCAGAGAAAGAAATTTGGCTTGGTTGAATTATACCAACCTCTAACATTTATGCAATCATACATTCAATTTCGCTCTTTTGGACATAACGATATCTCTAAGGCCTGATGTTTGGAGGAACAGATCCTGGAATCAAATGAATAGCATGATCATGATCATGAATAGGTGGGAATCCTTTGCGATTTTCAAACACTTTGGAATGATTGTCCAAGACATTTTGGATATCTCGAGAAATAGATGATTTTGATGTTGGAAATTCTAGTGAGCATAATTATGCAATTACGACTCGTTCTTTTTTCAGAAGCTTTGTCATGACATTAGATATTATTATCTTTCCTGGCTTCCCTATGATACCCCGTAATTCAACTTTCTTTCCTTCCGAAAAAAAAATTCAAGAAAATTTCTTCAAAATTTAAAGCTACAGTCCCCAAAGATTGTAACCATTATACTACTAGTACAACATCAGAACCTCCCATTGGAATGGAAATCATTGGACTATTCAATACATATTCCCCCATGGTTATCTTGATATTATTTCATTTTCCAGAGAAATTTATAGTTCCGCCATTTGCAACCATCAATTGGCATTTTGGTGCTAGGTATAGGAAGCAATTCAATTCCTTGGTACCTTACAATGAATAAAATTATGGGTACTACCCGAGTCAATAAACACTATTACCTTTTTATTCTTCATATGTCCTTCTATCTTGAGAGTTTGAGGAGTGGTAATTCTTGCCAATGCATTACAAGACATGGTTGGACTCATTTCTTCTTTCTCTAGGGTTGGTTCCTGGTGTATATCCTCTTCTTTTGAAGTTTATTGTTCATTTTCTTCTTCCTCTTCACAATATATGTAAAATAATTTCTTCTCAACACACTTATGACCTTTACTATATTTTCGATCACAACTGTAGGAAAGCCCTTTTGCTCTTTTTTCTTCCAATTATTGTGGTGTCAACCTTGTAGGTTTTGGAATTCTAGGAGTAGCAACACTTCCATATTTATAGATGTGAGCGGTAGGCTTCCTTGTCACCATAATCTTACATTTAATTTTCTTTCCAACCTGAATTCCTTCTCCAATGAATTAGGTTCTCAAAGGTGAACCTCATGTTGGATGTTATCCTTTAAAGTACCTATGAAGACATCAATCTTGTGTTCCTCTAAAATATTAGCTACCTGTTGACAGGAAAATTTGTCCGGCCAACAGTAGGGGATCTCCCCGGTAGAAAGTCCCAATTAGACCTTGAACCGTTTGGAGTAGGGATCCCGTCCGGGGTGTGGGTCCGGCTACCACTTAAGACGACTTCCCTTCGGTCTCAAAGACATTTGAACACTGCAGGACATACACTTATTCACATGATACGAATACAAGATTGATGTATTAACACGAATCAAACATGTTAGCAGATTATAGATAAAAACACGTACACCTCAGAGATGTCATTAGCAACACATCTTTTGGGTAATGCCTCACTCGTGTACGATCACAAAATAAATAGTTCTTTATGGTGAGATATCCCTTTACTTTCTAAAAGATAAAACGAAATGCTAACAAAATAGTTCATTAACATTCATTAATAGAGCAGATGATAAATTGAACATCATTGATACAACACGGATAGCCATGACGCATAAATGATGACATGAAGAGTGCAGCTTCATTAATCATAGGATGTTCTGAAACTGTACAAGGAATACACACAGTGTTCGCACAACAGAACACATTATAACCATAGGGTGTTTTAACAAGAATCTGTATTCATATGCACAAGAGTATAATCTTTCAATACAATGCCATGTAGCTCTTGAGTTTCCCAAAAGAAAAAGCCCCTTACAAGTTCTAGGAAAGTATTTCTAGGGCAAAGCTTGCCCTACAGGGTTCCGGCTTTTCGGCTTTCGACGGTTGGGCTTTCTTGCTGACCCGAGCATGTGCGACACACGACCTCGGTGAATATGCGACACAACGACCTCATTGGATTTGCGTCTGCCGGCCTCGGCGGATGTTGCGACTGCGGCCTTGGGCGGTTGTGTGCGACCTCGCGACTTGCGACAGCCCCGACCTCCTTGGATTCGCGAACCTGCGACCTGAGCCGTTGTTGCGACCTGCGACCTAGTCGCTGGGTCGCTGGGTCGCACCGTTGGACATTTACCAAGGGGTGCAACTTTGCGACCTGGCGACCTCTGCGACTTACGACCCGGGGCAATGTGCGACCTGCGACTTTAGCAGATGTGTGACCTTGCGACCTCCTAGGATTTGTGACCTGCGACCTTGGTGAATATGCGACCTGCGACCTCGAAAATATGCGACCTTGCGACCTCCTTGGATTTGCGACTTGCGACCTCGGCAGATGTTGCAGCATTTGCGACACAGCGGCCCCGCGACCTGTCAGTGAGTTCCTTAGATTTTCGCCAGCATCTACTTGTTTTGAAAATGGTCTCCTTGTTTGCTCGGGAAAACCTTGGCTCTTATGTGCAAACAGAGAGGTTATTCCCTCTGGGGTTCCTGACTTTTCCGCTTCCTGACGGTGGGACTTCCTTGCGACCCAGTATTTTTGTGACCTGCGACCTGAGTTGTTGTTGCGACCTGCGACCTAGTCGCTGGGTCGCTGGGTCGCGCTGTCGGGCATTTACCAAGGGGTGCGACTTCGCGACCTGGCGACCTCCGCGACTTGCGACCCGGGGGCAATGTGCGACCTTGCGACCTCCTGGGATTTGCGACCTGCGACCTCATTGGATTCTGCGACTGCGACCTCGGCGGTGGTGCAGCCTGCGACCTCCGGCCTTCGACCTCCTTGGATTTGCCGACCTCGCGACCTAGAAGTTTGCGACCTGCGACCTCATTGGATTTGCGACCTGCGACCTTGGCAGAATGTTGCGACCTGCGACCTTGGGCAGTTGTGCGACCTCGCGACCTGCGACCTTGCGACCTCTTTGGATTTGCGACGTGTGACCTCAGTAGATTTGCGACCTGCGACCTCAGCAGATTTGCGACCTGCGACCTCAGCAGATTTGCGACCTGCGACCTCAGCCGATTTGCGACCTGCGACCTCAGCAGATTTGCGACCTGCGACCTCAGCAGATTTGCGACCTGCGACCTCCTTGGATTTTCGACCTCACGACCTCAGCAGATTTGCGACCTGTGACCTCAGCAAATTTGCGACCTGCGACCTTGGGTAGATCAGTGAGTTCCTTGGAGTTTCGCCAACATCTACTTGTTTTGAAAATGGTCTCCTTGTTTGCTGGGGAAAACCTTGGCTCTTATGTGCAAACAGAGAGGTTCTTCCTGCAATAAAATAACCCAGGTTACATGTCTTCATGATTTGAATAATAATAATAATGGGGCAACATTAATTAATTGCACAAACAAAAATGATGACTTTAGACCCCTGTGTGGAATATTACAACATCATAATTATTCTTTGATAATGGTGCCCACAGATAAACATATGAGACTAGCAAATGTAACAGAGGTATTCAAACCACATGCTTAATGACCTACATGGCCTTCAAAAGTTTCCCATTTAAAAGTATGCGTGGCAATCTCATTACACATGACGCGACTGCGATAAGAGTGTTCGGTCGTATGCCGGATGATCTCCTCCACATATGGCGTGATTGCAGCGACAACATCGAGTCATGGTGGTGAGACAACTCATGAGGGATTAGAGATAGGTCGGTGGGATGTCGTTGGCTGCGGGTTAGGTGAAAGACTTTAACGCCTAGGCGAGCAGAGGGGGAACCCGAAATTTTAAATATACCCAAAATTTTGGGTGGTGTTGTAGCGGCTACAACAAATGGCGAACCACTGGTAGAATCCAGCATCTCTGTCAATATCACCACAATAGTTTGAGTCCGGATAATGATGCAAGGGAATATTGAACCAGCTCCGTGGGTACCCTTTGTATTACTTTGGCCCTTTACGAGTATGTCTAATCCTTGTGCCTCGCTAAGTCCCGCTAATCAGAAACACATCAAAGAGAAAGCTCACAGACGCCGGTAGCTTGTTGATGATGTGACGAGCAAGGCAGTGGGCTTATTATTTTCAGAATTTTTAAAGTAAGTTTCTGGTGTTGCTCCGCTGCCAGCAGGCCTGGACAGTACCCCGACGGAGTCACTTCAAGAAATCACAAGCGTTGCTCCGCTGCCAGCGAGCCTGGTCAGTACCCCGGCGGAGTCGTCGCATTACCTCTCTGCGCAGGAAGCCTTTATCGATCCTTTACCCTTATTTGTTTCATGTGCTTACAGCACTTATTTCCATGTGCTCGTGGCACTTATTTTCATGTGCTCATGGCACTTATTTTCATGGGCGGATGAGGGATCCCGACTTATTTTACGAGCAAGAGAGGTTGTTTCTTGTGTTACAGAAACTGAAAGATATCCTGATTTGGGTTTTCCCTCATGCCAAACCTTCACATCCCATTCACCACAATAGGCGCAGCGCGCAGAACAGCACATTAAAACGTCCAAGACTATGCTAGGCACAAGGCTTAGGCTTACGAGTATGGGCCATTTCAACTTATCAGGTCTCCCACAGAAAACCAGCTCGTATCTCCCCAGATAATAGGTTTAGACTCATAGGCATCTTGTTAATAATGCGACTTCGATGACTGGTCCTAAGAGAATGCTGCCTCTTGAGATAGCCACCGCAACCTCACACAAAACAATGGGGTTACTGCTTCAGCAATCAGGGTAAAACAAGACTGCAAGGTGATAGGGTTGCAATGAGGGCTTGTGCAGCGGCAGGCGACATGACAGAAAAAATGATGTGAGGGAGAGAGAGTACGACGCAATGTAATAAGCGAGGCTCAAGGTGCAATGCAACGCCGTGTGCGAGAACGATCAACCAGTTGTAAGTGCAACTACAAGCAGTGATTATTTATGCAACAACAAGCAACTGAAAAGGCATTGAAAGGAAAATACTTTTAACATGATGATGCCTAAAATATTAATCATAAACAAAAACAACAAACACACTTTTAAACTATGAAGTAAAAATTTTGCAAGTAAACCTAATTAACTCTGAAACTAAAAAATTTTATTGCAGGTCCTAGCTAGCCTACACCTAAATCCTAGTTTAACCAATGATGCGGTCGGGTTATGTAAAATCAACTTTCCAGTGCAGCCACCGCATTAGTTCTTGTCCTGCAAGAACAACAATGATCAGGATCAGGGCTAGCATCCAAAAAATTGCAGCAGCAACAAAACTTACTTGAGGAGCAGGTGCCACGGTAAGATGATCAGAGATACTTACCAAAGAACATGCCAGAACAGATTGTGCAAGCTGAATCCCATTCTTATCTTGGTAACCAACAATATGTTGTTGAAACCCAACATTATGGATAAATGAAAAAAAATCATTCATGCATGATCCTGGATTTGAGGGGTGATGGGTAAGCCAATTTATATTTGCAGCACATTCACTGAATGGGGTCGGTTGAGTTGATCGACAATCTCATCCTGGTGTTGGGGACCATCAGTTTTATGGAATGGAAACAATACGCAAGTGCTAGGCGAATTATAGATGCATGCACATCCAAGTGTAGAAATTCTAGTTTCGGAAAATCTAGTCTGGGGTTGCTCCTGGGTTTGGTTAAGGGTATGGGGATCTGAATCCACGTTTAAAGGAGCCTGAAATTCCTCACAGCTTTGAACAAACTCTGGACCTTCGAGCAAGGGGCTTTCCAACTTTGACTGCTCGGCGATATTAACAGGCAAATGGGCATGATTGTGAATTGTGGTGATTTGAAAGATGTCAGTGGGCTTTGTATCAATTTGGTCGAATGTTTGCGCACTGACAGATTGATAATCGAAAATGTCGGATTCTCCAGATTTTCCAGGATGGGGTGAATTCGACGCGTTTATGCTGGAAGGGGCATGGTACTGGGGAATTGTCATTTCAGAAAAGTTCGGCGGACGCTGACGCATTTCGATTTTCTGGTGGGTACTTGAATCTCCCCGAAGCGGATCATCGAATTCAGGTGTCTTCATAGGGTCGGCCAAGAGATCTGAGTGATAGTCCTCTGTGGTACGATTGAACATGTTTTCAGATAAGCAAGGATCACTGTAATCATTGATTTGATCGAATTGGGTACATGAGATGTCAGGTTCCCCGAGAGTTACTGACTGGGATGGATCAATAGAGGGAACATCTTGAAGTTGTTCAGATGGGGAATCACTCCTATGGCTGTCTAAAGATCCCAAGTGAGAAAAATCAGATTTAAAAGATTCATCGATTTTGGACTGTGATTGAGAAACACCATCTGCGTGCTTATGATTGTCGCCAATACCAGTATAAGGCAATTTTGAAAGTCTCAAAGAAATTACTGGTGAGGCGGGATCAAGAAACAACCTAGGAAATAATGAACGAAAAGATTGAATCGCAGGGGCGTTAACCACACGAGGCTTTTCAACACGCACATAAGTGTCGTTCAGAGGACACAATGATTTGACAGGCCTTGTAAGGGAATAAAATTTATGCGGGGTAGGATTCGATTCATAATACGTATGTAAACCAGATTCATAGTCTGAATGTGAACTTGATTCATTATCCGAATCTGAACCGGATTCGTAATCCGACTGTGAACCAGATTCGTCACCCGAATCTGAACCAGATGCATAATCCAAATATGAACCGGATTCATAATCCGAATCTGAACCAGATTTATAATCTGAATGTGAACCAGATTGAGGACTAAGTCCGGGGAGGCATCGAGTGGGCTCGGGGTAGGTTTCATGAACCGGGAGAGGTAATGAGCCACTGTGGTTTTCAAACTTTGATTCAACACGGTGTGTGAAAGATTCCAAGGTAATGGAATAGGCTCTATCCTCTTTCCAGTGTTGATCCTTGCTCAGGACTTTCAAGGTCACAACTCCACTCCCAGACAACTCAGGAAGAGGGGCGAGAATATCACAACTAGAAACACTCTCCTTGAAGGCCCGAATGAGGTCTGGACTCGGGGAGATGAACAAGGGAGCATTAGGGACCAAGTCTGAACAACCGGTAACTTGCAGGTGATCATAGGGAAAACTGGGATCTAACTGAGATTGCTCATGGGAAGTGAGAATCGCATACTTGAACTGTTCACTTAAACATTTCTGATCAACATCCCTTTCAGGAAACTCAAAACAATAATGAATAAATCTGAGAGAGAACTCACCTAACGATTCCTGAGGTTCCATTCTGATCTCATGTAACTTTATTACAACGTTGTGAGGGTTATACCTGTGAAAAACTTGTTGTAATTTATGGGCGAGTTGGTCAAACGAATGGATGGAAGCTTCCGGCAATGTGCGGAACCATTGCTTAGCGCGACCTTCGAGGGTGAGGAAAAGAAGCAAACACATCAAACCCTCATCGTCAATTTCATAGCACTCACCAAAAAAATCTGAAAAGTGTTGGGTTATGGACACCCCATTTTCACCATCAAATTTCAACTGGGACAAGTGATACATAAGTTCATCGGAGATGTAGTATATAGGCTCATAAAACTCCGACAAACATCTCGGGAGAATGATTTGGGGATGAGCCATTACAGATATGAGATTAACTGCAGGCTCTAAGGGCTCATCTTGTCATCTGGCCCCCCTCTTTTCGTTAAACATCTGGTCGGAGGTTGGCCCTCCTTCTAGCGCCAATTCTGTTGACAGGAAAATTTGTCCGGCCAACAGTAGGGGATCTCCCCGGTAGAAAGTCCCAATTAGACCTTGAACCGTTTGGAGTAGGGATCCCGTCCGGGGTGTGGGTCCGGCTACCACTTAAGACGACTTCCCTTCGGTCTCAAAAGAACCTGTTTGAATCTGCGGACATACACTTATTCACATGATACAGAATACAAGATTGATGTATTAAACACGAATCAAACACTATGCGTAGCAAGATTATAGATAAAGCACGTACACCTCAAGAGATGTCATTAGCAACACATCTTTTGGGGGTAATGCTTATAAGGTATTCTGATCACCAAAGAAATAGTTCTTAATGATAAGATACCTCTTTACTTCCTGAAAGATAAAACGAAATGCTAACAAAATAGTTCATTAACATTCATTAATAGAACAGATGATAAAATGAACATCATTGATACAACACAGATAGCCATGACGCATAAATGATGACATGAAGAGTGCGGCTTCATTAATCATAGGATGTTCTGAAACTGTACAAGGAATACACACAGTGTTCGCACAGCAAAACACATCATAACCATAGGGTGTTTTAACAAGAATCTATATTCATATGCTCAAGTGTATAATCTTTCAATACAATGCCATGTAGCTCTTGAGTTTCCAAAAAAGAAAAGCCCTTTTACAAGTTCCCGGAGGAAATATTTATAGGGCAAAGCTTGCCCTCTGGGGTTCCTGACTTTTCAGCTTCCCGACGGTTGGGCTTTCTTGCGACCCAGGGCAATGTGCGACCTGCGACCTCAGTGAATATGCGACCTGCGACCTCATTGGATTTGCGACCTGCGACCTCAGCAGATGTTGCGACCTGCGACCTTGGGCAGTTGTGCGACCTCGCGACTTGCGACCTTGCGACCTCCTTGGATTTGCGACCTCGCGACCTAGGCAGATGTTGCGACCTGCGACCTTGGGCAGTTGTGTGACCTCGCGACCTGCGACCTTGCGACCTCCTTGGATTTGCGACCTCGCGACCTTGGGCAGTTGTGCGACTTCGCGACCTGCGACCTTGCGACCTCCTTGGATTTGCGACCTCGCGACCTAGGAAGATTTGCGACCTGCGACCTTATTGGATTTGCGACCTGCTGACTGAGCCTGGAAGGTGCGTGCACAACCTCAGCAGTTGCGACACACGACCTCAGCTTCGGCACATGACCTTGGGCAGATCAGTGAGTTCCTTGGAGTTTCGCCAACATCTAATTGTTTTGAAAATGGTCTCCTTGTTTGCTGGGGAAAACCTTGGCTCTTATGTGCAAACAGAGAGGTTCTTCCCTCTAGGGTTCCTGACTTTTCCTCTTCCCGACGGTGGGACTTCCTTGCGACCCAGTATTTTTGTGACCTGCGATCTGAGTCGTTGTTGCGACCTGCGACCTAGTCGCTGGGTCGCTAGGTCGCGCCGTCGGGCATTTACCAAGGGGTGCGACTTCACGACCTGGCAACCTCCGCAACTTGCGACCCGGGGCAATGTGCGACCTTGCGACCTCCTGGGATTTGCGACCTGCGACCTTATTGGATTTGCGACCTGCGACCTCGGCAGTGGTGCAACCTCGCGACCTCCAACCTTGCGACCTCCTTGGATTTGCGACCTCGCGACCTAGGAAGATTTGCGACCTCCTGATTGGATTTACGACCTGCGACCTTGGCAGAATGTTGCGACCTGCGACCTTGGGCAGTTGTGCGACCTCGCGACCTGCGACCTTGCGACCTCTTTGGATTTGCGACGTGTGACCTCAGTAGATTTACGACCTGCGACCTCAGCAGATTTGCGACCTGCGACCTCAGCAGATTTGCGACCTGCGACCTCAGCCGATTTGCGACCTGCGACCTCAGCAGATTTGCGACCTGCGACCTCAGCAGATTTGCGACCTGCGACCTCCTTGGATTTGCGACCTCGCGACCTCAGCAGATTTGCGACCTGTGACCTCAGCAAATTTGCGACCTGCGACCTTGGGTAGATCAGTGAGTTCCTTGGAGTTTCGCCAACATCTACTTGTTTTGAAAATGGTCTCCTTGTTTGTTGGGGAAAACCTTGGCTCTTATGTGCAAACAAAGAGGTTCTTCCTGCAATAAAATAACCCAGGTTACATGTCTTCATGATTTGAATAATAATAATAATGGGGCAACATTAATTAATTGCACAAACAAAATGATGACATTAGACCCCTGTGTGGAATATTACAACATCATAATTATTCTTTGATAATGGTGCCCACGGATAAATATGAGACTAGCAAATGTAACAGAGGTATTCAAACCACATGCTTAATGACCTACAACGACATGGCCTTCAAAAGTTTCCCATTTAAAAGTATGCGTGGCAATCTCATTACACATGACGCGACTGCGATAAGAGTGTTCGGTCGTATGCCGGATGATCTCCTCCACATATGGCGTGATTGCAGCGACAACATCGAGTCATGGTGATGAGACAACTCATGAGGGATTAGAGATAGGTCGGTGGGATGTCGTTGGCTGCGGGTTAGGTGAAAGACTTTAACGCCTAGGCGAGCAGAGGGGGAACCCGAAATTTTAAATATACCCAAAATTTTGGGTGGTGTTGTAGCGGCTACAACACTACCCTTATATTCAATTTTTGGAAGTCCTCAATGTTATCCACCATTGAACCCTTTTGTTTGAGATTTATCTATTGGCTAAAGAAGGTGTTGTTGTTTGTATCCTCATAATGTGCTATCATTTCCTCCATAAAAATTGACCAAGTGACAGTTTTTTTACGAGAGAAAAAACATCGATACCATACAAATTTATTTTTTTCTAAATGTAAAGTTTCAATGCATACCTTTTGTGTGTTTTTCACATTATGGAGATCCAAATATTGCTCCATCGTAGTATCCATGTTACGGGATCCTTGCCATAAAACTTCCTCATATCCATCTTTGTAATATGGTGGGTCTTCCATACAACATTATAGTTTATGAAATCACGATTACCTTTTATTTTGTTCTCATCGTGATTTTCCTCTACTATATTTTCTCCATTATGAATCACTTCTTGTATCAACTTTGTCAAACCTTCCTTCAAACCTTCCATGTCTGCTTTTAGATCATTCTTCATGTCTTCCATTTTGTCTTTCATTTTTTCGTCGATGTCATCCATCTTAGCTTCAATGCCATCCATCTTAGCTTCCATGCAATTAATCTTAGCTTCCATGCCTTTCTTCAAAACTTTCATTTCATTTTTTGATGTTCTTTGTGAGATCAAAATTTGGTGCACTTGCTATTGTAATCTTGATATATCATGCTGCACTTGTTCCTCTTCATGATTCATAGTAGAGTATTATGAGGGCTTAATGGGTTTTGAATTATTTTTAGGGGGCATTTTAGAACCCAATACTCATATCTATGCTTCAATATTCCCTTGGAATCACTTCAAACTAAATTTTCAAACAAGACTTATGCAATTTGAAAACAAAATACACGCCTTTTTCTTTCTTTTGAGCTCGATATTGAAACTGAAGTATCTCTATAATTTTGGACCTTCAATATCTGAAATTAGGTCATGCAGTATCCCTCTGAATCTTCTTTCTAATGCCACATGTCTTACCTGATTTGGATGCTTCAAGGAAAAGTTATGCCCAATATCCCACAATGACCTAATTATGGACTGGTTCAGTAGAACACACTTGTACGTCGTGCCACGTGTCAATGTTTCCTCCTTCGGCTCTAAAATTGATACACATGAAACTAAAGTCCATGTAATTTCATTCACTTTTTACATAATTCTAATCTGATTCTTAGAGAGAGAGTTATGACGCGTTTCCCAAGGTCACCTCTTTTATATGAAATTCGAGAGCCTGCAAAAACACTAATTCCACAGATCATATCTCCGAAAATATTGTGAACCAAGATCTGAAATTTTTACATGAATTGCCTCAGGATTTCGGCTTATTGTGGTAAAAATTTCATATTTTGAAACTTTGTAGAAAAAAAGTTATAGAAAACATGTCACGATAACCTGTTTGGAGTAGAAAAATCTTAGAATCCAAATCTCTATTACCAAATGTTATGAAACAAGCTCCAAAAATAAAATAAAAGAGAGATCAATGCCCTAGAAATCAGCCACTTCGAGGGGGAAAACTCCTTTACATTCCATAAATGAAAAATTCTTGGATGATACAAATGAGAAAACCTCCTTTCTATATATAGGAGTCTATGGGGTCACAATATAATTCTAGCCGACCTAACAATAATAATGTAAGGGAAAAATAATAACAATATGGGAGTTACAGGAATAACAATAAGGGGACTACACTAACAACAATAAGGGACTACACTATTAATATAGGGACCTAATATCAAATAGTCATTCATTACCTATAGATTACATGTTCACAATGTGTTTGACGAAATGACTTTCATGGTTAGGCGTCGTTGTAGAAATTCCTTGTAGATTCAAACTACTAATTGTAATTTACTAAAACAATAGACTTGAATCTACGCGACTGATTAGCTGGATAAATTTCAATGATCATGAAATCACAAACCATAAAAGAGAAATAATTCAATCTACACATTGCACAGTGATTTATTGGGGAAATCCACTCCTAAAAACCTCTGCTATCTGTATTTTGCATTAGTAAAAAAATATGAGAAGATTACAATGCTTTTCTAAAGCCCGAGCAACCTCTACACTATCTCTATCTATCTCACTACTTCCTAGACAAACCCTGACTAATACTTAACCAATTTTCTACTTTCCCAAGTCCCTATTTCCTTCCCATGTTTCCTTAGTAATTAGCCCCTATTAATTATGGAAATTCCTCATCCACAAATACGCAATCCATCATAGGCCTTCCTATAACTGCATGCACCATCTGTACAATTTGGATGACTATACAACTAATAGTACACTACCCTTGAACTCCAATATCAACCGGGTAGCTCATACATCACTAATGCATGAGTTATTTATGACTTATTTATCAGTTAAATGCTTGATCACAGAGTACACACCCCACAACTTGACCTCTCACTAGTTCCTCCAATAGTTGGAACTAGTTTAACTGACTCTAACTCAGATTTACTGAATCAATTTATAACAACTCAAAATAAACTCAACCTGAGCTCCTATAAAGTATGATACACTTACATGACTCAAGTTATGCCCTCAACTTGAATTAACTGAACCAAATAATTCAAACTAACTTATTTAACTTGTTCAAATTGTCTTTTGATGTGGAATTACAATTTTCTTCTAATTTAATTCAAGGGAAAATTCAATTAGAATCTTTCTTGGTGCCATTTTCAAAACTACCTCTCAAAAAGAAAGGGATTATCAGATACCCCAATCCTGACCCTATGGAACTCGAATTTTCCTCTTGACAGTGCCTTAGTCAAGATATCTTCATATTGTTCCTTTGTAGGAATGTACTCTAGCAACATGATCTGCTTTTGCACACAAACTCATATATGGTGGTACCAGATATAAATATTCTTGGATCTATCATGAAAAACTGGATTCATAGAGATTTTAATAGAAATTTGGTTGTCACAGAAAATTACTATAGGATCTCTACTGACCAAATAACCCTACAAGGATCTTCCTCGTCCATATAGCCTCACAATTTGCTTGACTAGAAACCATGTACTTTGCTTCTGCTAAACTAAATGCAACTGATATATGCTTTCTATTGTACACGAAATTGTTGTTGACCCAATACTGAATATTCCTCTTGATGTGCTCAACACATATTTTTCTTCCTTCCAGTAGATTTTGTTTGGCTTGAACATTTCTTGAATAAGCTAGTTAAGTACATAACACATGTTCAGCCATGTGTTCACCAAGTACATAAGTGAAACCGAAAGCTGCCTCTAAATGGTAGATTCTACCATGTCACCTTAAGTAGCATCTTCCTTCCTCCAGTTCTTTAATAGAGGAGTCTCCATGGGTTTGTTACTCTCCTTGTGAAACTTCTTCAGTATCCTATTAGCATACTTGCCCTAAGAGACAAATAGTTCCCCATCTCCTTGCCAAATTTCCAAACCAAGGAAATAATGCATGAGCCCCATGTCTTTCATCTCGAATTCTCTTTTAAAATCCTCTTTGAAATATTTTATCAACTTCTCATCACCTGTTAGAATTAAATTATCGTCATATAATACTATAATCAATAATTTACCTTCAACCACAATATGGTAAAGGTTTGCATCTGCTTCAATTTTGATGAAGCCCAACCTCGTGAAATAGTTGTCGATACTGGTGTACCAAGCACAGCGTGATTGTTTCAATCCATACAACGCTCTCTTGATTCTGAACACATGCAAATCTCTATCAAAGGTATCAAATCCTTTGGGTTTCTCTATGTACACCTCTTCCTCAACCACTCCATTGAGGAAAGTTGTCTTCTTTTCCATCTGATGTATCTTCCATCCCATCTGCGTTGAAAGTGCTAGAATTGATTTTATTGATGAGTGCCTTGCTATTGGAGAAAAGGTATCATCGTAATTAATTATCTCCACCTGAGAGAACCCCTTGGCCATAAATTTGGCCTTGTGTTTGTCGACACTCCCATCTATTGCTTGCTTCACCTTGTAGATCCACCTGGAACCTACCCCTGACTTGTCTTTCGGCCTTGGGACCACTTCCCAAGAAATTTTCTTGATAATGGAATCATATTCCTCTACCACGGAATCAACCCATATTGGTTGTTGCACTTCTTCCTCCAATGAGGATGGCTCAGTATCTACACTCTCGCTCATCAAATCCATGTAGCTAGTAAATTGATATGGTGACCTCCTTTGCCTCCGTTATGATGTGAGTGCTCCCACATTCTCTCTAGCATCATGCATCAATATATCAGTCTCTCTAGTGTGCTTCCTTCCATCTCTAGATGTCTCTAAATGAGTGGGTGCTTCCACCCTCTACTCCTCTACTTTTGGTTGCTCCAAAACATACTTAGGTTCTTCCTTCAGAGTTAAAATATCCTCATCTGCATGCAATTGAAGCTTCCACTCAAGGGAACATATCATGGTTTTCTCTTCATGAAACTTCACATCTATACGAAAAACTTTCATCCTATGAGATGGAAGGTACACCTGATAGTTGTGAGGTGTATCAGTGTACCCCAAAAATATTCCCAACTCAGTTGTTGGCTCTAGCTTTTACTTCTATCCTTGGAAACATGACAGTGAACTAATGAACCAAAGATCGTTAAGTGTGCCACATATATTTTATTACCTAAAAAATCTTATTCTTATGTACGCATCCCGTGAATATGATGAGGACTCATGTTCTGCACATATATCGTTGTGTTTCATTCTTCAAGCCACAAGTGCAACAAAAGGCCCTGATCATGTAACATTGTCTATGAAAATCCCACAATAAAGGTATTCTTCCTTTCAGAAACCCCATTATGTTTTGGGTTATGGTGTGGTATTAACTCCCTTTGAATACCTTTTGATGCGTAGAAGTTATTGAAATCATTCGATACATATTCTCCATCGTTGTTTCTCCTAAGAGCCATCACTTTCCTGCCTATGTATTTATCAACAAGTGCTTTAAAGTTACAAAATTTTGAGAATGTCTTGTCTTTCTTCTGCATGAAGAATATCTAGTACTTATGTGAGAAATAAGTTACTAATATCACATAATTCATGTTCTTGGATATGGAGGTTGTCAAGAATGGTCCATAGACGTCTAAGTGAACTCTTTCAAGGATCACTTGAACTCGATTGTCCTTATCATGAAAAATGGCTTTGTTGTACTTCCCTAATGTGCATCCTTTGCATGTATCTCACTACTCTAGTTCATTGGTAATTCATGTAGAAATATGTTGCATGATATTCAAATCTCAACGGTACAAATGGCCAAGTCTTCTATGCCATAATTCACTGATGTCTCGGTTATGCAGCTTCTCTGATTTCATGCCCAAACTAGCACAATCTTCTACATCCAATTTGTAGAGGTTCTTCACGCGAACATCAATTCGCTTCACTTGTCCCATGGATATGTGATAAATGAAATTATTTCCTTTGCTAAATATCACATTGTAGCCATGGTCCTCCAATATATAAACTGAAACTAAATTCTTCTTGAGACCCAGAATATACATGACATCTTTCAATGTGAGAGGAGAACCATAATCCGTCTAAAAAGTAACAGTACCAAGGTTGGTCGCGCTATACCTTCGATGACCTCCCATCTAGATGTGCGTATCAAGGTCCTTCGGTCATATGGAATGAATCTCCAATATCCAGATATCACACACTACCCATCACCGATGCCACCATGCATTCAATGAGGGTGAAATCCAACTCAAATTGTGAAGCAAGCTCTTCACCTTCTTCTCCTCCTAAGGGCTTCTTATTGACCTTCTTATGTGGACACTTCGTAGCATAGTGTCCCAACTCATGACAGTGAAAACATTTAATCTTTGACAAGTCGTTCTTCTTTCCTTCCTAACCAAAATATCCTTTGGATTGGGATTTCTTCTATTTCCTTTTATTTTCCTTTCCATCTAGCAAGGAAAAATTCTCCTCATCATCATGCCTGGAGAAATATCCATCTTTAGTATTCCACCTTATTTCTTCTTTCACCAATTCAAACCACAAACACTCCCACTCTGGTAGCTTCTCCCTCCCATTTACCGAATCTTGGCAGTTGTTCCAGCTCTTGGTAAGGCCTATAAGTGCTAGGTTGACCAGATCATCTTCAGAAAATATAACACCAACACTCAAAATCTCATCCCAGAATTGGTTGAACTTGCCCAAGTATTGTGGTATTGTGTCACCCTTTTCCATTTTGATTTTCCAAAGCTTGTCCTTCAATGCCATCTTCCTATGGTCACTGTTGTTATGAAACAATTTTTTCAAGGCCTTCAACGTTGCTTATGGAGTCTCCTTCCCATGGATTTTCAAGACAATATGATCTTGAACTCCTTCCAGTAAGATCCTTCTTTCCTTGGCTACATTCTTCTTCCATTCTGCTAGATTTTGTGCATCGGCAGCTGTTAGTTTTGGAACATTAATATCAATGTATTCCTTCAACCCATTATCTTCCATGACTACTTCCATCTGATCCTTCCAAGAAATGTAATTCGATCTACCCTCAAGGGAATATTCGAGCCTTAGACCATAGAACGTCATCATGATCTTACTACTAGCTTTGAAGAACATATCTGCAAAACTCATTCCTCCTGCAAAGATAAATTTGTATTCTTCTCTTCTATAGTGATTTCAACTCAGATACCATGTATAAATTCCTTGTAGATTCAAATTTCTAATTGTAAGTTAATAAAACAATAGACTTGAATCTACTCTACTCATCAGCGTAAAAAATTTAAACGATCGTGAAATCACGAAGCATACAAGAGAAAGAATTTGATCAACACATTACACAATGATTTCCTAGGGAAAGCCACAACTAAAAACCCCTAATATCTGTATATTTCATTAATCAGAAAATATGAGAATATTACAATGCTTTTCTCAAGCCCGAACAACTTCTACATTATCTCTCTCTATCACTACTTCCTAGAAAAACCTTGGCCAATACATAACCAATTTTCAGCTTGCCCAAGTCCCTATTTCCTTCAATGTTTCCTTGGTAATTAGACCCTATTAATTAGGGAAATTTCTCATCCACAAATACACAATCCATCATAGGCCTTCCTTTGACTAAATGCACCACCTGTACAATTCGGATGATTATACAACTCATATTACACTTCCCTTGAACTCCAATCTCAACTGGGTAGCTCATAGATCATACATGCATGATTTATTTATGGCTGATTTATCAGTTAAATGGTTTATCACAAAGTACACACCCCACTACTTAACCTTCCACTAGTTCCTCCAATAGTTAGAACTAATTTAACCAATTCTAACTCGGATTTATTAAATTAATTAATTACAAATAAAAAACTCAACCTGGGTTTCTATAAAGTAGGAGACACTCCACATGAATCAAGTTAGGCCCTAAACTCGAATTAACGGAACCAAATTTGTCAAACTAACTTATTTAACTTGTTCAAGTTTTCGTGTGATGTGGAATTACAATTTTATTCTAATTTAATTCAAGGGAAAATTAAATTAGAATATTTCTTAGTGCCATTTTCAACACTCTTTATTTCAAGTTTTAAGAAAATTTTGTATGAATTTCTTTGTCTCGATGTCATTTATCATTTTTTAAAGTCTCACTGAGTTCCAGGTAGTGGTATGGAGGTTGACTTGGAATTTAGGCTTACAATTTGGGACCGCATGCTCTGAAGGAAATTTTTGGGCTCCAACCATTGGTATGTAGGCTTGTGGGAGTGGTTGGAGGCTTCCAAGTGCATGGATGACTTTTTGTGGGAGTAGTTGAGAGCCCAAGGCTGCGAAAAAGAGGTCTATATTGGGGCTTGGACACCTGGGCAGTTTTTTCAGCCATTGAGTGACCTGTAGCTCCTGTAGGAGGTGTCAAGTGGTCAGTTTTTTGTTATTAGTCAACCCCACTTCTTTAAGAGGATATAAGAGGTTAGTTCATGTCATAGTATCTCTTTGTCTCATGTTTATCTCAACATATCAGTGAAAGTGGGTAAATGTGGGGGGGAGGTGTTACAGGTCAGTATTAGATCATGCTTCAATACTTGGATTGGATGGGTATAATGTGTTTTTCATGCATGCATTTCAGCATCTATGTGGTTGGTATGCATGCATAGTCATGGTTATTGTTGTCACACATGAGGTTATCATGCATGAAGTCTGTATATTTATATGATTATGTATATACATTTATCATGCTAATATGGGTTGATCTTGCAGACAAGATAACATGCCCTAAAATTTACTTAGGTATGTTTACTATGTTTATATTTGGTTATCTGACATCATATGCTTGCAGGAAGAAGAGGATCAAATATGACTAGGAAAATGGTGGATTATAGTTCATGAGAATCCCCTTATATATTAGATGAGCAACCAAGGGATGAGTACTCTTCAGACATAGTAGACAAATTGAGAATATTGAAGGCAGAGATAAGAAGTTGCAAAGTAGATAATGACACAATAATTCAGTCAAAGGAAATACTTTCCAGGGAATAGGGGAAACAAACAGAGGTCAATGCAGTTATCCTTCAAAGTTTTTTATACTTGTAGATACAGGGAAAACCATAGATCACTTATGGACAGGAGGACAAGACTAATGGATCATATAGTAGTAAGTCTCATGGTGGGCATAAGTTGAGCAGGGATGAAACCAATGGGGATGGAAGGTTATCAAATACACCAAATAGGAGAGGTAGTGGATATGGGTTCTACTCTAGTTCTGGTTCAAACAAGTATCATGGTCATTATTTTTATCATCCTTACAAGAGGAGTGACAAGTGATATTTTCCCGATGAGTTCGAGAAATCCAAGCCACCTACATTTGATGGAGAGTTGAAGAAACCGAAAGATGAAGAGGCATGGTTACTTAATGGAATGAAGAAGTTCTTTGAGATGCATGATTACATAGAGAGCATGAAGGTCGGGATAACTATTTCCAGACTCAAATGGAAATCATACATTTGGTGGTAAGATGTGAAGCGAGCCAGAGACATCAGGAGTTGAGTTGGCATGAGTTCAAGAGACTCTTCAAGAAGAAGTAATTTTTAGAAAGGTACTACGATGGTAAGGCCAAGGAGTTCTATGAGCTAAATATGGGATCTATTACAAATGAGGAGTACATGACTAAGTTATTAGAGTTGCTAAGGTATGTGTCGTATCTTAATGATGATAAATCCAAATTTCATAGGTTTATCAGTGGATTTCCATTAGCATTTAAGGATCATATTGAGTAAGATGATCCTCAGTCAGTAGAAGAAGTAATTGGGAATTTGAAGCATTGTTATGAGCAAATGAAGTGAAAGATTGAGTCTAAGAAAGGTTGCAAAGGCAATGACAAGACTAAATGTAAATGGCTAGTGAAGTGAACAATACCTTAGGATGTGGGTGAAAAATAAAATGTTGCTCCTTACAAGAAGTTAAATGCAGTTGAGAAGGGACATGGGGCACAACTTGAAGAGAAAAAGAATAGATATGATGGTAGGAGACAATTTTAGTGTTGGATATGTGGCAAGGAGCATCTCAAGAAGGATTTTATTTTGTATCATGATGGTAGGCCTCAGATCTATAATTCTTAGAAGGTGAAAACAGTTGAGGATGTTGGGGAGAGCATTCCTCAAATTTATGCAAAATTGGATAACAGGAACGTGGATCACCAGGCATCTATTATCAAGATGGACAATAATCTTTGTAATCAATTTGTTTCTATTTTGATTACCCTTGGATCTAATTATAGTTATGGTGACCCTGTCCTGGTAGATAAGTTTGGTTTGAGAAAATAAGGGCATGAAGATTCCTTTTAGTGCAGTTGAATGTAGGTACTAAGAAAATATTTAATCATTGGGTAAGATCTTGTGCATTTGAGTTGAATGGTATGCCTACATCAACGCATATGAATGTGCTTTTGTTAGGATCATACAATATTCTTATGGGTATGGGTTGGTTGTACCTTCACATGACTAAGGTGGATTTTTATGATAAGGTTATTGATTGCTAGGACAATAATGGAGAACATAGAATATTGCAAGGTAAGAAGAAGGTGACATCAGTTAGAATGGTTACATCTATGCAGGCAAAGCATAGTCGTAGGAAAGTGTGTGTATTGTTTGCAGTGCATGTTTCCAGTGATAAAGGTAAGTATGTTGAGGATGCAGAAGTGTTAAATAGATACCTAGTTTTGCAGAAGTTTCAGGATTTATTCCCAAAAGATATTTCATAGCTGTCACCTCATAGGAAAGTATAATTTTCTTTTGAGTTGGTACTAGGGGAAGCACTAACATCAAAATAACCTTACAAGATGAGCACTCTTGAGCTAGTGGAACTGAAGTTGCAGTTGAAGGAAATGTTTTAAAAGGGATACATTAGGCCAATTGTATCACCTTGGGGTGCACCAATTTTGTTTGTGAAGAATAAGGATGGTACTCTCAGGTTATGTATTGATTATAGGAAGTTTAACAAGGCGACGATTAAGAAAATTTATTTGTTTTCAAGGATCAATGACTTGTTTGACTAGTTGAAGGGAGAAAAAGAGTTCTAAAAGATTGAGCTGAGATCAATATATATCAGGTGCGCATCAAAGAAGAGGACATCTACAAGAATGATTTCTAGACTAGGTATGGGAATTATGAGTTTGTTGTGGTTCCTTTTGGTTTGACTAATGCTCCAACTAATTTCTTGTGTTTGATGAATAGTGTGTTTTGTCCTTATTTGGACAATTTTTGTTTGTATTCATTAATGATATATTGATATATTCTAAGAATGAGGAAGAGCATGTTGAACACTTAGTAGAAATTTTAAGGTTGTTGAGAGAGAATTAGTTGTATGGAAATCTTAGTAAATGCAATTTATTTCAGACAAAGGACACTTTGCTTCCAAGTAAGGCATAATAATGGATTTAGAAAATATCATAGCTATCATGGAATGGGCAGTTGCTAGAAATGTGGATGAGCTTAGATCATTCATGGGGTTAGAAAATTACTACAGGAGGTTCATCATGAACTTATCACTGATTTCCTATCCTATGACATCATTGCAGAGGAAAGAAATAAACTTGTATGGATATAGGAATGTGCAGCCAATTATGAGAAGTTGAAGAAATTGTTTACAAATGCTCCAGTTCTAAAGATTGCAGATCCAAATAAATAGTTTGTGGTGTGTAAAGATGCTTGCAAGAGAGAACTTGGTGGAGTCCTAATGAGGGAGGGATAGGTGGTATTTTATGAATCAAATAAACTGAATGAGGAGCACAAGAAGAACTATGTGACACATGATCTTGAGTTGGCAACAATCATTCATGCATTGAAGATGTGGAGTAACTATCTTCATGGTAAGAGGTTTGTATTGATGAGTGATCAGAGTGGGATGAGATACTTAATTGACCAACCAAATTTGAATTCTAGGAAAGATAGATCTTTGTCCATGCTTAGTGTATTTTACTTTGAGATCAGGTACATTAAGGGTAAAGAGAACATGGTTACAAATTTTCCTAGAAGAAGAATGCATGTGAAGAGGAAGGACAACAAAATCACAGGTATAGGGATATTAGGAATAGGTTACAGTAGAAGGGTATAGGTGATCAGGATGTGGATTGTCATCTCATGGCAGATGGTATGTCCATATTCAGGGACAAGATTTATGTGTTATACAACAATGAACTCAAGAATCTTATCTTATGGTAATTTCATGTTAATTTGTATTCAGGTCATCCATGATATCAAAAGACATTGAAAATTGTGAAGAAGTTCTACTATTGGTCGAATCTGAAGAAGAGGTAGTTGAGTTCATCGCTAGGTGCTTGGATGATCAATAGCTAAAGAAGAGTGCAAGCATCTAGGTGGTCTATTGCAGCCAATTTAGACTCCATAGTGGAAATGGGAGGTCATTTCGATGGATTTCATTATAGGTTTGTCGAGGACATATAGGAAACATGATTCTATTATGGTTGTGGTTGAAAAGTTGATAGAGGTAGCTCACTCCATAGTAGTTAGGTCTACTTATTTATCTAGTGAGGTAGAGCATGTCCTCATCAAGGAGATAGTGAGGTTGCATGGTATTCCTAAGAAGATTGTATCTCATAGAGATGCTAAGTTCACTTATAGATTTTGGAAGGAGTTATTTGCAAGTTTGGTTATAGAGTTGGCCTTAAATACAACTTATCATCTACAGACTGATGGACAGATAGAGAGGGTCGATAAGATTCTAGAGGACATTTTGAGAATGTATGTTATGCACCAACAAAGGAGGTGGGAGGAGTATCTTCCACTGGTTGATTTTGCTTACAATAATAGGTAGCAGGAGTCACTAAGGATGAGTGTGTTCTAGGAACTTTTGTAATACTCCCATTAGCTAGAGTGATCCAATGAAGAGGGTACTAATAGGATTAGACATCTTGGAAGAAATGGAACAAGAAATGTAGGTTATCAAGAAGAATCTAAAGGAAACACGTGATAGATATAAGAGTTATGCATATCAACACATGGAATTTAAGGAGTTTCAAGTTGGGGAGCATGTGTACTTGTGCATCAAGTCCAAGAGGATCTCCTTGAGGATTATATCATGTGCCAAGTTGGCACCTTAGTATTGGGAGCCTTTCGAGATCCTTAAGAGGATTGGAGCAGTGTCTTACGAAATTTCATTGCCTCCGACAGTGAAATTCTATGATTTTTTCCATGTTTCATTGCTTAAAATATTTTTGAAAGAGGTTGATCATGTGATTTATTGGTATGTATTGCAGGTGGGGCCAGAAAGAGAATTCTAGTTGTAACTATTACACGTTATTTTGTCACCATGACATTTGACTATTTGTATAGGTCTATCACCACCTATATCATGCTCCATTAGAAGTCAAAAACCCTAATGTTCCTAAACCAACTCTTGGAATTGGAGAAAAGCCCATTAAAACCCTAAAAAATCTACCTCCGCACTTTTTCTAGCCTTTTTCTGTGGGTTCACGGATAATTTCTCTATAGCCTGTAGTAGCTCCCACACGTTCTGCTAATAAAACCTGCGGACCCCCGTAAAAAGTCGAATTAAGGAAAAATTAAATTCTAGAAGCCTAGCTGGTCGAATATTCTCCCAACCAGAAACTTCTAGAGGTTTGATCAGTTTGAGCTTTATCCCTCCACTCATGGAGTGTATCCCTTGGTCTGTGGAGCTCATATCCCTTCATGAAAGGAATCCATTCCCCTCTTCATGGAACTAAAACTACCTCCATTTCCCTATAAATTGAGCTCATGTTTTAGTCTCAAGTGTACCTTGTATATGGTAATTGCTAAAGAAATTCCCAAGAGAGCATACTCTCTACACTAGTTTTTGTTGACATGAGAATGATCACACCCTTATGTCCATAACTCCATGCTAGCATTCAGAGAGGAAGGCTTGTCAAACTTAAGGAGGAACGATTGTTCAGGACCCCGGGAGAAACCTGTATGATATCAAGGCATCAGGTTGTAAGGTTACTATTTTCATTCAAGATAATACATATGGATCTATTTTTCTCATTGATTTGTTCTTGTGCTTATTGAATAAAATCAATAATTAGACTCCTTGATCACTAAGTTGGATTAACTTTTTTTTATTATTATATGTTGCAGATGCTTTGATTCTTTTGTCTTGTCTTTGATTACAGGTTCTAATTACTGGAGAAGCCTCTTTGGAGCAACTGGATAAAAGACTGCATCGAACGTTGGATTTAAAGGTAGGGGCATGTCCTCTCTCTTTGCTTATAATAATTCTGGATTGCAATTAGTTTAGAGAAAAAGGTTTCCAAATGGATGTTTGTTTCTATCCATTCGTAAAATACTAGGGAGATCACTCTTGTCCGCAAGAGGGATTAATCCGCATAACAAAATGGTGACTCCACTGGGTAATAGAACTTAGTTTTTTCTCTTTTTATTTTCAGTTTCAATTTGAGAGTTTTCTAATTTTGATTTTTCTAAGATTGGGTTAGGTAGATAAATTTTAAGAATCCCTGAAAAGAAAAGTTGAATATTTATTTTTTCTGTATTTTTCCTTGCCTCTACAGTTTTCATCTAAAAATATTGTGGCAACCTCCACATGTTTTAGTTCAGAAAAATGCAGTACCACTCTGTTCTCCGTTAGAAACTACAGACTTGTGGAAATTTTTTGAAAAAAATTAAAATTCTCTTTTTAGGAACCAAATTACCTATTCTTTGTGTTTTCCCTAGTCTATCTTAGTTATCAAATCTTATGTGTGGATTTCTTTTCAGTAAATTTTGCATTTGTGTGATTTATCATCCAATTTTCATCTGATGAGTGAGTGTTTTCCCTAATTTATTGCTGCTCCATACAATATACCTTCATTTACCTTAGCTTACTAGTATGATGATATTGTCTTTCTGAGCCATTGAGATCATTGCAAACTTAGTTTTATGAAAAATTTATTCCATTTTCATTTTGAAATTTGGAAGAGCTTTTGGGTTACTGAAGCCTGATATCACACCAAAGCATTTTTGGATGTTTTCATTTCTACTGAGATAAGTAGAAATTTTTCTTAGTTCGATCACAAACTAGGAGAAAACTTCCTCAAACTTTCTAGATAGACTTCAAAATTAGATTTTTCTTTTATTTTGAAATTTATGTTTTTAGAGTTTTTTAGATATTGTCTTCTTTTGGAAACGGTTTGTTTCATAATTTGTAATTTCTGATCTGATTGTTAAAGGAATTTCATTTCAAAAGAGTAATAGATCATTTTTGCAAATTGAGTTCTCTAATAAATCGTCTTCTTTTCAAATATTTTGTTTATGAATGAAAGAATTGATGCTTTGAAAATCGTTAAATCTCTCAATCTTTCCCTTAAATAAGATTCATTGAAATGAAAAGAGTTGCACTTCTCATTTAGATGCATTTAGCATATTTTTGAGTCAGGTCACAAACATCATTGAAGCTTCACTTCCATACCTTTTGTCTTAAGCAACAACCAAATTAAAAACAATGCTTTAATAAAATAAATCTAGATATTTTACATTTTCTAGGGCTCATTCCACGAACATAGCTTAAGCTAGTGTTTTGGAACAGGTTGTAATTAACATTCCAAGACAATTTAAACAAACAAGTAGCGATCTTGCAATAGGAAAATCCAATTGTAGCATTTGTGCTCTGGGAAGCTCTTCTTAAAAGATTCAAGTAGGAGATCATGTTGGAACCAGTGAGGTAATCGTACCTATCTCATTGGGAAAGATAGTAGATGTGCATGTACTAAGAAAGGCAAACCTCGGATAGACCACTGTTAAGGAGCCTGGGGTCACTTGTTGGTAAACCTTGGATTATATCAAGGAAACTTCAAGGGGATTGAGCTTGTTACTCTTCCCTTGCATGTATATCATATCGTAGACTGTTCCCCCAGGTACATTTGTTTCTGTTGGTGACCTTAGTGACCATTATCTTCAGGATGTTTCCCAAGGTGACAGTGGAGGGAAAGTCCCACTGTACCTAGAGCAAACGTCATCTAGACTCACTTGGACTTTCCGGAGGGTACTCTTCGCTTTGAGATGGCACAAGTGGAGAGACTTGCACCGGATTTTTTCATTAAGCAAGGTGTCGGGGTAACTGTTCCAACCGCCAAGTTTTCCACATTAGAATTCTATGACATTGGATTTCATCACCAACTAGTGTTTTTAGTGTGGAAAAATACTATTTGTGCGTGTATTTCTCTCTTATATTTTGTAGGCATATGGTCAATTTGATTGTTTCCTTAGAGACTTTAGGTTATTTTTTTGAAGTTTTCTTTTGTTTTGTGTGTTAAACATTTAATCATGGCTGAATTACCAAGACAATCCCGTAGAATGCAGGGGAAACCCCCTGAGTACACACCAAGTCAGTTAGAAAAGCTTAAATTTTAAAAAGGAAAACCATTAGGGACTGGATCAATTGAAAAAGAGGAAACGTCAGTAATTATACATCCTAATTACGAAGTAGATCAACCTCAAACAATAGAAAGTTATCAAAGAAAACTTACAATTTCTGAACTAGTTGAACTTGCTTCCACAAATAGTGAATTATCAGCTACTGAGCCTGAAATTTCTAAACCAAAAACTGAACCTGCTACATCTGAGCCTACTTCATATTTCATCACCCCAACCCCTGGTCATCCTCATTCACCTGGAGTGAAGTTTCACATCATTGAGAACCTTCCTCCTGGCCTCATTAGCATTGAAGAGATTACTGACATAGAAGAAGAAGTTTTTCTTCCTTCATATGAGGAATATTTAGATCTTAGGTCAAGTGAATTGATTTACTATTATATCCCTTTCAAACAGGATCCTTTGTATTCTCTATTAACAGACTTTCTACACAATTCTGGTCTCAACTATTTGCCATCCAATATTCCCTTTTATGTTATACCAAGAGGTAATTACAAAACTTCATTGAATATGTCTGGTGAGTCATCCATGTTTTCTGCATCGTCATAAACTTATTTGTATGGTGGTCTATCTGTTCCTTCAGGATACCACTCGCTTTCTGGTACTTTCTCAGGAGCATCTCCCTCTCCCGAAAAACTAGTACAATCACCTGGTCCAAATTAACCTCATACTGAAAATTTAAACGCAAAATAAGTCTGTATGATGTCTAGAAACATTGCTAACCCTGACCCTCAAAGTAGTAATTTACCGCCCGGGGGGGCATCCTCAAGGTAGTAATTTACCGCCTAGGAGGCAACCTCAAGGATAGTACACACCTCAAGGATAGTACATACCTTAAGGAGAGTACATACCTCAAGGACAATATCAACCTCAAGGGCAGTAATATATTCAGGGTCTGCAACCTCTTCAAGGACAGTACCCTATGTGAGGGCACCAATATTTCCAAGGACAAAAGCCTCCTTTGGGGCCACAGTTTTATCAGGAACATCAATTTTTCTAGGGAGGTCAATATTTTAGTAGAAATTGTCCAACCAACTATCAAGCTTACGTTCCAAATTATGAACCTGGTTATGGTCCATCTTACACAGCACAACCTTCAATGGGAGCTCCATATTCTGGAGTAAAAATGGTGTGGAATCCATCATTGAATCAATATAATTTTCAACCTAACGTGCAAGTACCTTATAATCATCATGTTCAGCCGATTTCTTACAATAAAATCTGGCAACATGTTCAACCTACGTTTCAAGTTATACCTCAGGTATCTACATCTAGTAGTGTTTAGCAATCTTGTCCGAGTACACCTAGAACTCCACCTCAAACTGTTGCACTAACTTCTGTTCAGCGTACCACATCTATCCCTGGAATTTCTGTAGCCCCTCAAGTATCAAAACCAATCCCTCAAGTCACTGCTCCTCAACCTGGACCCACAGTCCAGATTACTTTTCAGATGCCTACGGGACAACCTGGTACAAGTACAATTGTAGCAAGCCAACCTCAGTTTTTTTATCAACCATATCATGGGAAGTATCAATATGGACCTGTAGCACAAAATCCAGTATACCAACATCAACCGTACCTTGGTTACACATATCAAATACTAGCTCAACCTCATTATGATCTGGCCAACACTAGTTATCCGGGAGGTATTCCAATCCCAAATGCACATTCTATTCTAGGTTATCATGGATATCCTCCTCCTCGTACTGGTATAGATCCACAAGGTTATCAATTTTCTCAGCAAGACCCTACCCGTTGGTTACCATTCATAGCACCTTTGGATTTACCCGATTTGCCGCACCTAATGAACAATCCGATTTATTATCTTCCGTATTGGCCGCCAATGCCAAACAAGTTTCCCTATTATATTAATAAGTTTGAAGGTAAATCAGGAGAAGACCCCTCAAACCATGTCATGAATTACCACTTATGGTGCACATCCAACTCTTTAATCGATGATTCCATTCGATTAATATTGTTTCAGAGAACACTGATAGGTCTAGCTGCAAAATGGTATATTGAACTACCACGTGGCTCATTCAAAAATTTAAACGCCTTAACAACAGCTTTCTTAGCACACTTTCAGTTGCTAGTCCAATACGAAAATGGCACGAAACTCTTGACTTCAGTAAAAAAATCTACGTCTACGTACATTTCAGATCACATACATGAATGGAGACGTAGAAGACGTTTAGTGAAATTTTTTATTCCGAATCAAATCTTGGTAGAATGGTTTATCAAATCATTACTTCCAAATATCACTGAAGATGTGGCTAAGGGAGGTGTTTTTATGAAATAACAGGTCAATGCTCAAGCTCAGTACTTAGACCTTGTATATACACAGTCTGGTACTTTATACAAAAAAATTCCTAACTTACCACGCCCCGGTCAAATAACTACAACTCCTTCAGGTTCTCATGCTACAAACGGTGTAATTGGTTTAGTTAGCGCTAATAAGAGTAAGAAGAAGTCCTTCAAAACTACTTATCCTATCATAACTTTACCAAATTCACTAAAAGGATATTCTTCCCTTGAAACTTCTACCAACATTCATGTTGTAGACTCATCTACACCTAAATCTAAAACCGTTAATAAGAAGAAAGGAAAGAATAAAAACAAGCAAACTACATCTCCCAAAGAGAAAATTGAAAAGAATGAACCAACTGATGATAAGCAAAAACCTCATTATTCTTGTCTTATCTATGATGAGGATCACTTTACCAAAGAATGCCCACATCGGTCTGAGGTCTCTAAGTTCGTCAAAGGTTCACCCACACCCACTATCTTGAAGGATCACTTTCCCACTCAAGATAGAAAAATGATAGGATCTTCTTAAAATTAATCGGCAGATATTTTAATGATGTCTGAGGTTATGGTTGCGACGCGATCACAAGACTATGGAACTAAAAATCTTGTAACTGGTCAAGAGACAGAAAATTGTAGTCAAACACCAGTTATATCTCCTTCGGTTTCTGATCCACTTCACATCGAGAAACCAAATCCTGATCTAGTGACTAAACCACCTAATAAAGGTGTACTTCAAAAATCAACTTTCAATCCACATGCGAGAGCTGCTCAGAATTACAACATTGTTGAATACTTGGCGATATCCCCTTCAACAATTTCGGTCTTAGAAGTGCTAAAATCATGTCCAACATAAAATAAATTACTAGTATCATCTATCGGAGCTATTGATCCTCAGGATTCTAACCTCATGGTCTTCGATCTAGAAAATCTTACACCAAGACTCCCTCATCAGATCACTTTTCAGATCCCAGTATTAGTAAAAAATAGACGAGTCTTTCGTATTGTAATTGATGAGGGGGCATCCATGTGCATAATGTCGTTAAACTGTTGGAAAAATCTTAGTTCTCCAACACTCAACCAATCACCGAAAATACTTAAAGCCTTTGATGGAAGAGGATTTCATCCATTCAGAATACTCCAAGATCTACCTATAGAAGTAGAAGGAAAAATTGTTAATCTAGATGTGGAAGTTGTTGATGCCCCTCTAGATTACAACCTTCTTTTGGGTCGTAGTTTGTCTTATACCATGATTGCTGTCGTTTCATTCGTCTTTCGGTTAATCATGTTTCCTCATAAAGGAAAGATTGTAAAAATCGATCAATTGTCATATTATTCGTCCGACCTTGCTTCTACAGACAATATCCAACATGTTGGAAAATGGACTATCCCATATGAAGATGTTGGTGTAGTTTTAGTAAAGGACTCTGCTCTGATGGGAAACTTTTCTATGCCTCCACCCAACGTACCGCGTACTATTGCCAACATCAATATGATCTCATCAAACACTATCCCATTCGATGACACTTGGGTAGTGCCTTCAGAATCAGAACTGGATTCTTTCAATGGCGAGATGCCTTTGATTCCTTTTGAAATGGCATATGTGGCAGTACAGTCATTTTCTAACACACTTTCAACTACTCCTAATCAAATTAATTTGATCACCGAAGAATCTTTTTCTTTATCAAGCTCATCCTTGACATCACTTTCCGATCCTTTTCAAGAAGTGTTTCACACTGATGAAAGTATTCGAGAATTTTTGTCTTTGGATGAATTACCCTGGGATGACCTACATCATAGATCTTTGTTTTTACCTGAACTTGATAGGTATCAAAATGATTTTTCGTCTATTTTTACAATTGATTATGTCTAGGAACCACATAATTCCATATTTATTACAAATTCGGATTCTGAGACTAATTTGGGAAACATTTCTACAACTGTTCCTATCGACATATCAGTTAAACCTGGAATTATTGAAAACATTCATATAGGAACTTCTTGTACGATTGAAGAGATTAATATATATAAAGCCCTATTTCAAGAATTTTGAGACATATTTTCCTGGTCTTACGAAGAGATGCTAGGAACGATCCAAATATTGTCATTCATGAAATTAAGACATACCTGGATGCCAAGCCTATCAGACAAAGATTACGTCCAATATATCCGCGAAAAGCTGCTACTATCAAAGCTGAAGTTGAAAAGCTACTGCAAGCAGGATTTATTTATCCAATTCCATTGACAGATTGGGTATCAAATATAATTCCCATTACCAAGAAACAAGGGACTATACGAGTATACGTCGATTATAGGGATATTAATAAATCATGTCCAAAAGACAGTTATCCTACCCCCTATATCAACAAAATTATTGATGATTGTGCCAGACATAAAAAAATTTCATTTATGGATGGATTTTCTAGGTATAATCAAATCAATATACTCCTTGTTGATCAACCAAAAATAACCTTTATAAGTCCTTGGGGGACATTTGCTTATTCAAAATTACCTTTCGGATTAAAAATTGTTGGTGCAACTTTTCAAAGGGAAATGTCTTACGCTCGTCATGATATCAAACATATTGTACATCCTTATCTAGATGACTTACTTGCTCACTCATTATGCAGGGAAGATCGTCCTACACACTTACGAGCTATTTTCATGAGATGTAAGCATTACAAGATTCATTTGAACCCGCACAAATGTGTCTTTTGTGTGCAATCAGGACGATTACTGGGATTCATTTTTTCAAAATTCGACATTTGTGTCGACCCTCGAAGGTTGAGACCATCATCAATTTACCTCCTCCTTCCACACTTCGTCAACTCCAAAGTTTGCAAGGGAAAGAAAATTTTCTACGTAGGTTTATCCCGAACTATGTTGAGTTAACAAAAGTTTTTACCCGGTTGTTGAAACAAAGTGTTCCTTTTATTTGTGATGATATTGTTGATCTATATTTTGATGCATTAAAACACACATTGACCCATGCATCGTTATTGCATCCACCCAATTACCACCAGGACTACTTTTTATACTTAGCAGCCTTTGATTCCACCATTGGAATGGTTCTAGTTCAAGAGGATGAATATCACAATGAGCATGTGATCTATTATCTAAGTCAGAATATTAACCCGACGGAAATCAAATATTCACATGTGGAGAAATTGGACTTGGCAGTAGTTCAAGTTGTCCAATGATTTCGTCACTACATATTGTTACGTAAAACAACTGTGATATCTAATTGCAACTCGATGATGTATATTTTTACAAAAAAATCACTCAGGGGAAAATACTCTTAATTGGATTATCATCCTACAAGAGTTTGATTTGGAATTTGAGAAATCTAAATCAAATAAATCATTGGTGTTTGCAAAGCTCATGTGTGACTTTCCCAATACTGAGACAGAAATCGTGGTAGAGAATCCCATCATGGATGAATCTCTATTTCTCATCAGTACATTAGATCCATGGTATGGAGATATCATTATATATATTCAAACCCACACCTTTCTCCCAGAGCTTTCACGTTCAAATCGATGGAGAATCCGATATCAATCCCAACAATACAATATTGTTGGACACACTCTTTATCGTCGTGGTGCTGATTCTACTTTTCTAAGTTGTATAACTCACGAGGAGGCTGAAAGGGTTTTGAATGATTGCCACGCTATAGTGTGTGGTGGTCATATGTCTGGGTTTGCCACAACCCAAAAGATATTTCATGCTGGTTATTTTTTGTCATCATTATTCAAAGATTGTATTATTGTGGTCCGAAAATGCCATAACTGCCAAATTTTTGACCAAAAGATGTGTGCTCCTCCAGCTCCTCTTCACCCAATTATTTTTTTCAATCCTTTTGCGAAATGGGGCATTGATTTCACTACATGTAACCCTCACTCATCCAAGGGGAATGGGTATATTATTATCGCTGTAGATTACTTTACCAAATGGGTCGAGCCAATGCCTACATTCGTGATAGATGGAAAAAATGTAGCTACGTTCGTATTCAATCATGTGATTGCTTGTTTTGGTGTGCCTCAAGCTATAATCACAGACCATGGGATTCATTTTTGAAATATAATGATGACCGAACTTTCCGATCAACTTGGCATGTGTCATGATAGTTCTACTCCATATTACCCGCAAGCTAATGGTCAAGTTGAAGCCGTCAACAAGGTTTTAACTACCATGATTAAACAGATTATCAGAACTCACAAATCGAATTGGTACACCATGCTTTTTTCAGCACCATTAGCATACCGAACCTCAGCAAAAACTGCTATGGGGTTCACTCATTTTCAACTGGTCTACGGTTTAGAAGTTGTGTTACCGATTGAATGTGAAATACTGTCACTCCAATTAGCCATTGAATTACTACCAGCTACCTCTAAAGAGAAAAAATGCTTTTTGTACTTAGCACAATTAGATGAGACTCGACGCACCACTGCATTAGCTATCGAAGCTCATAAGAAACGTGTGAAATCTCAATATGATCAAAGTGTTACCCCTCGTGTTTTTCAGAAGGTGACCTAGTCTTAGTATACGATCAAGCTAACGAAAAAATCTAGGTGTTGGGAATTTCGAACCGATGTGGCATGGTCCTTACATTGTCAAGTGAGTGCTTGAAAAAGGGGTCTATGAATTGACTAATTATGATGGGGTATCTTTAGATAAGCCCAAAAATGGTCTTTATCTTAAGAGATATTATGCTTGACTTTCATGTGAAGATTTCACTTGTATATTAGTTGCTTTTTAGATAGTGTGTCTTAGATTAGATAAGTGTGCCTAGATTAAGTTTGCTACTACCACTGCTTATCTTGATTACTCTTGATATTGCAGATGTCAACATCCCTTCAAATGTACATTGGTTTTGCTGATGGTGCCTATCGTAGTACATGAAATATTTCTTCCATGGCCTGGGTTATCTATTCACCCTCTGATGAGTTAGTTTCTATGCATGGGGTATGCCTTGGTAAAAAGACGAACAATATTGCAGAATATAGCGTAGTAATTGAGTTATTATATAATGCCATTTCATTTGGTATTCGACATTTAATCATTAGGTTGGATTCAGAACTCATTTTATTACATTGAAACAGGGTATATGCAATTAAAAATCCAATATTATTGAGATTATTTTTCAAGGTTCGTCTCTTGGAACGACAGTTTGATTACATCGAATATCAACACATTTCAAGAAATTTAAACACATTGGCTGATGCATTAGCTAATTGTGTTCTAAATAGACATTTTCAACATTAACATAGTAAACCAAAACAACATTCGATACATGTTGAACAAGATACTCAGAGAAAGTAGTAATATCATAGATAGGTTCGTTTTCAAAATATTACATCGTCTATGATCATACGTTCAAATACCTTATGATCTATTAGATACTGATACAAAAAACAAAAAATTTCAACCCACAATGATCATTTATTATTTGTGATGATGATCATGGTAATAGACTATGGCACGCACCACCTTGCACAGGAATCTCCTAAATGGTCCTGGAACACCTGTCACATGTCTCTGAAGCCGGAGAGGAATGTCATTTGTCCCTGTCTCGAGAATGTATATGGTAAACCTCTCCAGGTTGTGTTCCATATCTGCTAGGATCTATGTTGCCTGATCCTGTGGTGGTGCTATAGGCTCTACTTGCCGCCTATCAAAGCGACGGAGTGTAGCTGGTCATCATGGACCGACATCTGCATTTAAATATTGTTATGAGTATTGGACGATAAAATAAAAATAAAAATTAGATTTAAAACATCAAAATAGTTCGCTTACCTTATTCATCCCACTATGCCCCTGGAGGCAAAGACATCTCAGGATCACCTCTTAAATCCATACTTGCATAGGGGAAGTCTTCGATGGTGAAGACTTGGTTCCTTATCCACATAAAGTATTCCAAAGTCAACCGAACCACTAAACTTCCATCACCACCAGGCAGGCCATTAATGCAACCCAATGTACCATACAAAGTTCTCGTGGTTCCCCATGATCTACTGTAATCAGCTGAGGGGCGAGAAGTGGGATTCTCTATAAGGCAAAAGAAATCAAAATGCTGCCATAACCAAAGTTTTTCAAATTTGCGTTCTTTTCTCTAGTTAATTGGCCTTTCATGTTGGCCAAGACCCCTTCTCACCAGTCAAATATGGTACCTTTGAAACACTCTACTGCGGTCTACATTTGATATTTAGTGGCTACATGGGAGCCGCACTCCCACACAATCTGGTTACAGTAAATGCAATAACTTTGAGATCCAATCACAATATAGTTTTAATATCTATGCAACTATCTTTTGTGTCTGCCTCATCACTGCAATATTGTTGTTTGTAGTAGGCAACAAGTAGGCCACCCTGTCTAGCTCCAAACAAGGATATGTTTTCTCCTCTCCTGGACAATCTAGTGAGAAAATAAATATCCTCTAGCTCAATTTCGAGCCGATCGTCACCAATGATGAAGCATTGGTATTGGATTTCCCATACATTTACTAGCCATGTCATTAGCTCTACTTGTGCTTTCATACCTTGGATAGCCTAGAAATTATATAACCCACAAGTTTGCAATGCACGTATTGTGGTAGCATATTCCATGGATTCATTTTCTATAGCCTCATGCTCATGTTGCCTTCACTCTAGCATGGTGGAATAGCCTACAAACACACATATTTGAAAGTTAGAAACCATTTGAGTGCAAAACTTGAACCATTTTTAAGAGAATTTGTGAGTTTTAAAACGGTCATGGCGCCTCCGCAAGTTTTGTGAGGAGACAGTGCGGACGTTCGCACAGGCTCCACACAAAAATTATCGGGGTTCACAGGTAGCACGCGCATGACCTACGAACCCCTGAGGCGCATTTTTAAACACAAATTCCTTCCAAAAAATGAAATTAAAGATAAAAAGGAGAAATGAAATGGATATAAATGAAGAAGAAGATGATGTGGATTACCTGGTTCTGACGATTCACATAATGGATGGTCGGTTCTCCCGATATTAGCTCCGGGACCTTTTTACCAAAAGCTCTCAATTCACTACTCTGAAGACAAAAGGTGAAAATGAATTTGTTTAACACCTTTTTATAGTTTTTGAATGAATAAAATATTATATTTTATTTATTTTTCACTTTAAAAGGCTATTTTTAAATATTTTTTACTTCTTGGAAACATGTATGTGTAATCTTTTGAGTTTTTGTGCAGGATACAGGATTTTTTGGTGAAAAGAATTATTTTGACGCTGAGTATACTTTATCACTTTTTCGGGCCCTTGAAAATTACGAAAAAGCGAAACCATGGAGTTCTCTTTTAAGCCCTTTTCAGACTCTCTAAATATGAAAATGTCGTCGAGTACTTGACTATTTGAACTCGTTAAAGGAAATGAACAGTTGTCCCTTTAGTATAAATTTACCCCTTTTCTGGACTGAAATGGACTAATTACAAAAAATTTATACGTTAACTAATCATGGTCAATAGAGTTCTCTCCTGTATTATTTTATCCTTTTTTGGGCTTGAGAGACTAAATTTACGAAAAAGTACAACCACAGAGTTTTCTTATGTTTTTCTTCTAACTCCCTAAAACTGAAAAATGTCGAGTTTCTCCTATACTAGACTCGTTAAAATTTAATAGTAAAGGACCTGTCGATTACAAATAGGACCGAACCACTCCTTCTTAGGGTTCAATTTTAATATTAAGATGGACTCATCCAAAGGATGAGCTTACACAAACAAGTAAATGTTATCCTCCTCAAGCTTGTCAAAAATAAAGAGGTACTTGCCAGTAATGGTGGGGAAAAAGAGAGAAAAAGAATCCAGTTGTCACTCTTGTTTAAAAATTAGCATGCCACTCTTGAACACGACACTTTATCACACTTGTACCTGGGTTGGGAAATCCTTTGTCTGACAGTTAATCAAAACACATTGAAAGTCTTCAGCCGATTTCTGGGTATTAGCTTTAGTTTAATTGCTTCCAAAATCTTCTGCAGTGTCATTATGTGTTTAAGAGAGAGTTCAAACAAACCATTCATTGTAAACATTTCTCTCCATTCGCGTTGACCATCCCTGAGTCAGTCCTTGCAAATATTTCTTCAAAACTTGATCTATGGTTTCGTGTCATGGGCTTTCATACGACGGGTCACTTTCTATCGACGATAGCTCATCAACGAGAAATTTGATCTAGAATCCTATCAGTACCTTGGGATCTGCATGCCATAATGGCAGGTTTATCACCTTCGACGACAGGTTACATCATTTAACTTTGATCGAATGATTCTATAAGTGTTCAACTGCAAATCATTCATTCACACTTCATATATTGTACTAAGTACTTTGAGAGCCATCGTCATTATTAGTTGTTTCTCTCACGCTTGTTAATAGTTCACATCATTGACTAGTAATCAAGTGGTTTCTACCATGTTCGACTTCGACACAATCAATCGCATGGAAAGAATCGTACTAGTTCAGGAAGTGGAAATCAAGACCCTAGATCTAGTTTCCACCATCTAGGCTACGAGGAGTTTTATTATTCATGATACAATATACTACTTATGACAGATGGTTGCACCCATATTGTGTCTAATTTTTATGTAATATTAAAATCATATATGTACCGAAACATTTAGTTAGTTTTGATCTGAGTATGGGAATGGCTACTTCGACGATGATATATATATATATATATATATATATATATGCTTGCATTGAATGTTTTTACAGTTTTTTGACCAATGTGTCCACAATCCAATACTCGGAATGATAAAGCACTTCACTCTTTAGAACAACCTCAGAATTAGCACTTTAGGGGGCAATCTATTACACATTATTTTGTCACCATGACATTTGACTGTCTGTATAAGTCTATCACCACCTATATCATGCTCCCTTAGAAGTCAAAAACCATAATGTTCCTAAACCAAGTCTTAGAATTGGAGAAAAGGCCATTAAAACAATAAAAAGTCTACCTCCACACTTTTTCTAGCCTTTTCCTGTGGGTTTATGGATACTTGTTCTATAACCTGCGGAATCTCCCACACGTTATGCTAATAAAACTTGCGGACCCCCGTAAAATGTTGAATTAAGGAAAAAGTAAATTCTAGAAGCCCAGTTGGTCGAAAATTCTCCCAACTAGAAACTTCTAGAGGCGCGATCAATTTGAGCTTTATCCCTCCACTCATGGAGCTTATCCCTTGGTCTATGGAGCTCAAAAATCTTCATGAAAGGAATCCATTCCCCTCTTCATGGAACTAAAACTACCTCCATTTCCCTATAAATTGAGCTCATGTTTTAGTCTCAAGGGTACCTTGTATATGATAATTGTTGAAGAAATTCCCAAGAGAGCATACTCTCTACACTAGTTGTTGTTGTCATGAAAATTATCACACCCTTATGTCCATAACCCCATGCTGGTATTCATAGAGGAAGGCTTGTCAAAATGAAGGAGGAACAATTGTTCAGGACCTCGGGAGAAACCTGTACGACATCAAGGCATCAGGTTGTAAGGTTACTCTTTTCATTCAAGATAATACATATGGATCTCTTTTTCTCATTGTTTTGTTTTTGTGCTTGTTGGATAACATCAATACTTAGACTCCTTGATCTCTAAGTTGGATTAGATTTTCTTGATTATTATATGTTGTAGATGCTTCAATTCTTTTGTCTTGTCTTTGATTGTAGGTTCTACTTACTGGAGAAGCCTCTTTGGAGCGACTGGATAAAAGACAGCAACGAAAATTGGATTTCAAGCTAGGGGCATGTCCTCTCTCTTTGCTTACAATAATTGTGGAATGCAATTTGTCTAGAGAAAAAGATTTCCAAATGGATGTTTGTTTCTAGCTATTCGTAGAATACTAGGGAGTTTGCTCTTGTCCGCAAGAGGGATTAATCCGCATAACAATAACCTCAGTGCATATTTCAATGGAAATAGCTCATGCTCTAGAACTGAACAAACGAGCAAGTTAAAGTCAAGCGGAAGCACTTTGGACCTGATGAATCTACATGGGAGCTGATTAATCAGATGCGGACTATGTATCCTTCATTTTTTTTCGATTGAGGAAAAAGAGTTTTGGTATATGTGCATATTAAGTATGGTTGTTATTGTAAATACCACAACGAGTTGTGTTATAAAGCTGAAATCAACAGTATGGTTGTTATGTTTTTATGTTTTTTTTTTTCAACATGCTGATCATTGTAAACAATGCATCGAGCTAAGTTATAAAGCTCCATGGGCAGCATGTTTTGGTTTTCAGCGGTCTTATTGGTTATAGGTGTCATTGAACACCGAGGATAGTTTTCCCCTAAGGGGGAGGGGTTTGTAATAGCCCCGGTTTAAAATTTCATGTAATAAAGTTAATAAAGGAAAAATAATACCAAGGTCATGGGACACATATTCCAAGTTGAATGTTGGGAAAAGCATCCTAGTGGGTGTTCATGTTGTTTATTATGGCTAGGGGAAATTGATAAAGGATTTGAAAAGTCAAAGAGGCATTACTTGGTATTTAATTTATAAAAATAAATAAAATTAGGAGAAAAGGAAGGTAAAAGGTCACAAAATTGCATGTGAGGAGGAAATTGAAGAAAATAGAGGCCTCAATGATAAAATTGATTCTGAGGATCAGTTCACAACTTTTGTTAGTTGAACCTTTTGTCAGTTTTATCTTGGAGCTCTTCCTCTATTCTCTCTCTCTCATACTCTTGCACACTTAGAGCATTCTTGGAGCACCCTAGAATTGGATAAAGGAACACAAAGGAAGGAAAATAAAGCAAAGGAAAGAAAGGATCAAGCAACTTTAGTTGGAATACTTGCAAGTAATAGGTTGCATATGTGATTTCTCAGCTAGTTTGTGAATGCATGGTATATGCATGTATGGATTTTGTTCTCTTGTTGTCATTAGCATGGGTTTTTCTAGGTGTGATAGTGGTTTCATCCTTGCCTTGTCATTTTTGGATAGTCATGGTGTGATGGGGTTCCTTCATTTGGTTGAGCTTTGGATTGACGTGTGGTTTTGGACCCGAGTGAGGTGGTCTCAGGAAAATTTCCAAGGGCCTAGGAATCCCTTGACCATTTTTGGTGGGATTGTTGTAAATCCAAAGGGTTGAGATAGGAAAATTCCTCAAGGTATTGGTGAAGAAATATGGATTCTTCCAAGATTTTTGGGTCTAGGAATACCTTGACTGCTATTGGTGTTGAGATTGCAAGAAGATGATGAGCTTAGTGGAAAGAAGTCGCCTTCACTAAGTGGACCCGCAGGCTATTTTTGGCGCAAAGTCTATTTTTAGACATGTGGATCATATTCCATGAGTTGTAGGATGCTATTTGTGGATGGTTGGTCAAGTTGGAAAAATAGATGGACTTCTATTTTTAGACATATTGGGCGGAATCTATTTTTATACTTCCAGCCTAAAAATAGATATGTCGAATATTATTAGCTCTTAATAATATTTGGACTATAAACATTATCGTATTCTCTTGGAGCACTTCAGTTAAGTGCACAGATGTGGCACAGGAGCTGACAGAAGGAATTATGCTATCCCTGAGGGTTAAGTGGAGCTATTGCATGGAGAATTCAGTTAGAAATCATGTGACAGAGTTTGGTGGAGTTGATTGAGGAGTTAATGGAGTTGTGTTCAGTTTAACTAATCTGTATAGTTGAGCTAGTTGTATTACAATTACTGGCAGTTAATACTAGTGAAGAGTGGTGTGAATTAATTATTAATTAATTCACTAATTATAACTCATTAATCAGCAAAAGAATACATCAGTTAACTTGATTGCATGGATAAGTTTCAATGGAGACCGGTGAAGGAATGGGTGAAGAAGCGGAGAGAACTATAGTTGTGACGATCTTGTAGCATATTTGCAAGAACCGGTGATTGGAGAAGCCAATGAGGTTGCGTATTTAATCAATTGGTTCAAGTTATTTAATGAGCCATTCTTGAGAATTTATTTACGCAATATAGGCTGGCTATCGGTGGCGAGAGGTGGAGCATGTGTTTTGCTAGATCTGGCTTGATTAGTGTGTAGCAATTGGAGATTGTACTAAGAGCTTGTGAGGAGCTTTGTATGATGATTTTTACATGATCTCTATGACATATAATATACATATAGTTGGGGGTTTTCAGTTTTAAGCTTTCCCATAAAATACTGTGTTCATATGTGTGATTGTTTATGGTTTTAATGTGCGCATGCGATTGTTTTTATTTCCGCAATTAATGATCAATGGTAGAAGAGATTCTGTATTGTGCATGAAGTTAAAATAGTGTGTGATAAAGAGAATCTCAGTGAATAATATATCAGTTATTCAAATTTCTGTAATTATCAGGCATCAGGCGATATTGATCATTGGAGCAATTGTAAAACATTGAAGCGGTTGAGTTTTGAGCTGGTCGAATTCGAATTTGCAGTAGTGTTTTCTTGGTGTCGAAGTTGAGATGTCTTTCAACGGATTGCGATTGGAGTATGCCCTTGAGGGAAACTCAAATTATATTGCATGGAAGGACAGGATGGAGGCAGTGCTGGATGACAATGGGTTAAAGGAGTTCATAGATGTAGAAATTCCAAAACCTACTTCTAGTGATGTTTCCGTACTTGACGCATGGCAAAAGAAGACAGCAAAGTGTCAAAGGATTCTGTTGGAAGGTGTGAAGGATCACATAGTGTCTAGCCTTCATGGTAAAACTTCTCCATTCTTGATGTGGAAAGCTTTGACAGATTTATTTCAAAGCAGAACGACCCGGAAGGGAAGTTGGCGTTCAAGGATAGACTCAGAAACATAAAAATGGAGAAAAGCGACAGTATGCCCAAGTACCTCACGAAGTTCATCCAATGCAGGGATGAGCTGGGAAGTGTAAGGGTTACTGTTGATGATGAGGACTTGGTTAGCTTGGCTCTCCTTGGGCTTCTGAAGAGTTGGCACTCCTATCAGGACTCTGTCAATGGTCGGGAGAAATTTCCAGGATGGGAGCGACTTTGGTCGTGCCCAGATCTGCAAACCGAAACGATGCCGAGACCAGATCTTTCACTAAGAACACGATGAAGAAAATTTCACTTTGAGCACCAAAACAAGGAAAGGGGAAAGGCAAGAAGAATGCTTCTCAATGCGGTCACGAGCAAAAACACGACATGTCCAAGGTGAAGTGCTTTCATTGTCACCAACATGGACATTATGCCACTAATTGTCCACAGAAGAAGAAAAATAAGCAGGTTGCTGGATCTGCAACTGGAGAGGCCTTAGCCTCGCAGTTTGAGCTAGATTTTTCACTGATCGCATGCTTGGTCTCAAGTGTGATGGGTTCAGTGTGGTTTCTTCACAGTGGTGCGTCTTTTCACATGACAGGAGATTGAGATTTGTTTACTAATCTGGATGAGAAAGATCTTGGAGTGCACATCGAGATGGGCGATGATGGTAGATACAGTGCGACCGGTATCGGTACCATTTCCTTTGAGAGGGATTCTGGTAAACCCTTCGTATTGAAGGAAGTGATGCATGTTCCAAGATTGAAGAAGAATATTATCTCTTTGGTGATGTTAGAAGACAAGGGATATGATGTTGTCTTTAGTGAGGGAAAGGCTTTTCTGCGCAGTAAGGCAACTGGTGAGACCCGGAGGATAGGGGTTCAAGTTAAGAACCTTTATCAATTGCAGGTAGATGGCTGCATAGGAATGGCAGGCAAGGCAGAAGGAGTGGTGAGCCAGGATGATGGCGAGTTGTGTGCCAGGGCCAGACATGGCTGCCATGGGCACAGATGCAGTGAGCCTGCGGGCTTCCTAAGGAACCTTCTGCGGTCAGTGGAGACACAAAGGTGCTGGAAGAGTATGTGCCTTTCAGGGATGTTCAATGCAATGATCATGAAGGTGGGGCATTGTGTGGACACTGAAACAACTTGACTGTAATGCAGGGCTGTGACTATTGTGATGAATTTTCTCATAAGTCTTTGGATCTTCTTCATCACGAAGAGAAGAGCGAGACATACTCAAGTTCTGTGATTTCGGCACAGTTGAGAAAGAATCGGGGAAGCAGGTGAAGGCTCTTAGAAGCGACAATGGTGGTGAATTCATCTCTGGTGAATTCAAGGACTTTTGCAACGCAGAAGGAATTTGAAGAGAGCTCATAGCACCTCATAACCCACAGCAGAATGGGGTTTCTGAGTGGAAGAACAGAACGATTGTGGGTGTTGCACGGGCGATGTTGCATGATCAGGACCTTCCCATACACTTGTGGGCTGAGGCATGCAATACTGCAGTATATGTGCAGAACCGTTGTCCTCTGAATGCTTGTCATTTTTAGGGCGTTTCGTGGGAACGTATTTCCCATTTGAGGATTTTTGGTTCACCTGTTTACATTCATGTGACGAAGGATGCCAGGAAGAAGCTGGAGCTGACCACAGAGGTTGGGATATTTGTGGGGTACATTGATACGCCCCACAACTATCGTTTGTATTTGCCAGACAGTCACAATACTATTGTGCGATGGGATATCAAATTTCATGAGGAGAAAGCCATGAAGTGTTCGCTTGAGAGGTAGCCACACTTGCATGCAGATGATGAGATATTAGTTCCTAAGGATGAGTCTCAAGATGTGGATCAGCCACAAGATGAGGTTCATGGAGTGGAAGAGACCACTCAAGCAGTGCCAACCATCAGAGGGCGGAAGTGCACTACAGAAGCTGAGCGACTGGCTCAAGATGCAGAGAAGGTTGTAGGAGCACCTACATCACAGCACAGAAAGAGACAGTCACCTGAATGGTATACTGGATATATGGCTCTTATGAGCAAGTGTATCGTGACGGATCCATCCTCTTTTGAGGAAGCTATGGAGGATCCCGCATGGGTAGATGCCATGGTGGAAGAGTATGATTCGATTGTCGGAAATAGTGCATGGGAGATTGTCCCAAGGTCGGAAGGGAAATCAGTGGTGGGTTCAAGATGGATCTACAAAGTGAAGCAAGCAGCTGACGGGAGTGTGGAGAAGTAAAAGGCAAGATTTGTTGCCCGAGGCTTCTCACAGATTGAGGGGATCGATTATGAGAAAACCTTTGCACCTCTCGTAAGGTATTCTTCCATACAAACGATTCCTGCTCTCTCAGCCCAGATGGGGTGGCACATTCATCAGATGGATGTGAAGACTACGTTCCTCAATGGGGTGATTGAGGAGGAGGTGTACATAGAGCAGCTCGAAGGTTTCGAGATCTTCAGCAGCGAGTCACATGTGTGCAGGCTCAAGAGAGCGTTGTATGGGTTGCAACAAGCACCTCGTGCTTGGTACACACAGATAGACAATTATTTCACTGGACTTGGATTCTCCAAGAGTGAGGCGGATCCTATCCTATACCAGATTATGGTGGAGGGTAAGTTGCTGATCATTGTGCTTTATGTAGATGATTTTATTTTGACAGGTGATGAGCTGTTGATACACTCATGCAAGGCTGATCTTGCAAAATAGTTTGAGATGAAGGACTTGGGCCTCCTTCATTATTTCCTGGGATTGGAAATTTGGCAGCGCAATGATGGTCTATTTTTTTCTCAAGGCAAGTATGCCCGAGAGATACTGGAGAAGTTCAAAATGCATGGCTGCAAGCCTGTTGATACTCCTCTTCCTGGTGGATGGAGGAAGGAGGATGCTACTTTGGCAAAGGTAGTGGATGCCACTGTTTATTGACAGTTGGTGGGGTCACTTATGTATCTGTTCAATACACGACCCGACATATGATATGATGTTAACCAACTTTCACAAGCTATGGTTAAGCCTACCAAGCTCTTTTGGAAGGCAAGCAAGCATGTATTGATATATCTCAGAGGCAAATCGGGATATGGATTATGGTATAGATAGTCGGATGAGGTGAGGCTATGTGGCTTCATGGATGCAGATTGGGTAGGGAGCCCAACGGACAGAAAGAGCACATCTGGAGGGATTTTCAGTATCGGGTCGACAACAGTTTCTTGGTACAACAGGAAGTAGAGATCCGTGGCACTCAGTTCAGCAGAGGCCGAGTATATGGCAGCGATTTTGGCTGCATTCGAGGCTATATGGATGAGGAAGATCCTGGTCGGGTTGTTCGGTTCACACTTAGATCCTATTGTGATTTATTGTGATAATCAGAGTTGCATTAAACTCTCAGTTAATCTAGTATTTCATGATAGATCTAAACACATTGACATCAGTGTCTATGAAGTTGTACTGACGAAAGATCATGTGGTACTTTCATACATTCTACGGAGGATCGGGATCTTTGATATCTTGACGAAGGTGCTCACCGGGAGCAAATTTGAATACCACGGTAGGATAGGGGTGGCAGATAATGTATCTTGCTTTGAGACGGAGTGTTGAGATTGCAACAAGATAGTGACTTAGTGGGCAGAAGTTGCCACATGCATTAAGTGGGCCCGCGGTCTTTAGCACAAAGTCATGCCAGAACTATCATCTATTTTTGAACATGGATCATCTATGATTGTAATATGCTATTTGTGGATGGTTGGTAAATTTGTAAAAATATATGGACTTCTATTTTTTATAAATATTGGGCGGAATCTATTTTTAGATTGCCAGTCTAAAAATAGATATGTCGAATATTATTAGCTCTTAAATATATTTGGACTATAAAAATTATCTTATTCTCTTGGAGCACTTCAGTTAAGTGCACAGATGTGGCACAGGATCTGACAGAAGGAATTACGCTATTCCTGAGGGTTAAGTGGAGCTATTGCATGGATACTTTAGTTAGAACTCATGTGACAGATTTTGGTGGAGTTGATTGAGAGTTAATGAGTTGTGTTAGGTTTAACTTCAATCTAAACATATTTGAGCTAGTTGTTGTCTAACAATTAATACACTGGTGAAGAGTGGTGTAGATCAAAAATTATTAATTAATTCACTAATTATAAACTCATTAATCAACTAAAGAATACATCATTTTAACTTGGTACATGGATAGTTGATCAGAATGAACGAAGAAGATAGGTGAAAGAGCAGGTTAACTATCAGTTGTGACTATACTATTGTTATTTGCAACACACGGATAGGTGGAGAAGCCCATGAGGATTGTGTTCTAAAGCGGAGTGGTTCAAGTTATTGTGGACATTATTAACGTCGTTGCTGTAATGAGGCTAGCTATCAGGTGGTAGAGATTGGAGCATGTGTTTTGCTAGATCTAGCTTGATTAGTGTGTAGCAATTGGAGGTTGTGCTGAGAGCTTGTGAGGAGCTTTTTACAATGATTGTTACATGATATCTATGACATATAATATAGAAATAGTTGGGGGTTTTCAGCTTTAAGCTTTCCCATGAAATATTGTGTTCATATGTGTGATTTTTTATGGTTTTAATGTGCGCATGCGATTGTTTTTTTTATTTCCGCAATTAATGATCAATGGTAGAAGAGATTATGTATTGTGCATGAAGTTAAAATAGTGTGTGATCAGGAGAATCTTGGTGAATAACATATCAGTTATTCAAATTTCTACAATTAGTGGGATAGTGGTAAATCCTAGTAGTGTATATTCTTTTTTTGGGCCTAGTGATCCCTTGACTGGATTTGGTGGGATTGCGATAAATCCTAGTTGTGTAGGTGCTTGTTTCAAGCCTAGTAGTCCCTTGACTGGTTTTGGCAGGATTGTAGTAAAGCCTGAGGAAACCCTAGTTGTTTTTTTGTGAGTCCCACATTCATGCTTGGAATATGGCACATGGGTGATTGGTTGAAAGAAATATTTGGTTCAGCCCAATCTATGGTCAGGTGCTACGTGGAATTCTCTGACTTGGTTGGATTTTTCATATGTTAATAAGATATTTTTTCCTCTTTTATTTCATGAGTATTTATACTTGTTATTATGTGGATTTTATGGCTGTTCTATCATTGTTATTATTCTAGTTATATGTTGGTTATAATCACAGTTTCATGACAAATTCTAGTTATGGATATTATCATGTTTTTATTAGTAAATGAATGGTTATTAAATGCATGACCTAATACATGTTATTGTAGATATTATAAGAGGGCATTATACCTTCCTAATGATTCTCAAATAAGTATCATACCCCTATGTTTATATATGCATTCATGACATGTAGATTAAATGTTCACAATGTGTTTGACGAAATGACTATCATGGTTAGGCCTCATTAGGTCAAGTCTTTGAGAAAATGTTGTATGAATGTCTTTGTCTTGCTGTCATTTATAATTCTGGAAATTCTCACTAAGTTCTAGGCAGTGCTCTTGAGGCTGACCTAGAATTTAGGATCAAAATCTAATATCACATGCTCTAAACTGAAATTTTTGGGCTACAACCGTTGGGATGCAAGCTTGTGGGAGCGGTTAGAGGTTTCCAACTGCATGGATGACTTGTTGTGGGATAATTTGAGAGCCCAGGGCTGTGAAAAATAGGTCTAGCTCAAGGTTTGGCCACCTAGGGTGGTTGTTCATCCCCTGAGTGACCTATAGCTCTTGTAGGAGGTGTCAAGTGGTTATTTTGTGGTCATTCGTCAACAACAATTCCTTACAAGGATCCAAGAGGCCAGGTCATGTGATAGTATCTCTTTGCCTCATGTTTAATTTGGAATATTGGTGAAAGTGGGTAAATGTGCGGAGGAGGTGTTATAAATTGGGTTGAAGGGACAACTTCCAAGAAAGGCTAAATGGTACACCCAAGAGAAGATGGAAGAAACTTTTCTTCACTTCATTTAGTAGAATAGTGCGGGGACCAAAATCATTCCAAAATTCGGAGGTGATCCAGATTGGATCATTATATTGTTTTTCATCCATATTGATGCTTTCCTAGTAGAAAAAATGGAGGAATCAACTCACCGGACTATTTGTACCAATGGGATCTAGTTTGGAAAATTGGGGTCTGAAACCTTCCAAGTGTAGTTTGAGAAATCAAATGGAATTTGTTGGGGAAAAATATTTTCCACTTAATAATTTCCTTTTTATTATATTCTACACATAGAGACCTTTCTACCAATGCAATAATCACCTCAATCGAAGTTTATATGCATAATTTATACCATTTAAAATTTGACCTTCCTATTTTGACCGCCATAATTCAAAAGGATGCCACATCAAACCTTATTATTTATGGAAAAGGGGCTAGCCATGTGATTATGTATAATAAGGCTCTAGAAGAGTCCGTAATTTGTAACTCTATTTAAGAGTTGAAAGAGTCAAACCTAACTACTAGTAGGCTATCAAATTATTTTATAACCAGTCCACCAAGAGGAAAAGGGGTTCTAATATTTTCCAAGAAATTTTGTTCCATAGACAAGAAGAATAGCGGAGAGGGATAGGGAAAGAGAAAACAAAGAGTATTTTTGCACTGTACTATCCAAAAATACACATGCCTCACTTCTTTGTACTTGCATCCATTTTCCATTCAGAGAAAGAGAGCATAACAACATAACCTTCCAGAGGGGTTTTCTCTTGAAAGGGTTTACTAGGACATATCTTGTGTCAATTATGTTTGTGAGATTTTATTTCACCATTATCAATTTTATACATAATTATAATTTGCATTCATACACAATAAACAATAATTAACATATCCAGAAATCTAAGGAGAAATAAATCCTCATAGTCTAGATTTTTTCTTTTCTAGTATATTTTCGTAGATCTATTGTGATGAATTGTCCAATGGAATATCCATGAAAATGTACAGATCACACATTCAAATCTAAAAAGTTTTTATAAATATAGTATCTCTATCATAACGATGATCCTTCGACCAAAACATGCACGAAGACCATTTCAAAGAAAATTCTTCGAACATTTTTTCCTTTTATTATCTTCTAACAATCTATAAGAATGCACATATTCCTAAACAAATAGCACATACAAGTAATCATTTGCACTAGTTTCCATTTCAAATGAATTTTGAAAGTTAAGTAGTACTAATATCAAGTGTTTATTTATATTTTTCTTCAATTCTTCCTCCACAAGAAAATATTACCACGATTTCTAATACCATGAAGTGATGTTTCCATGACCAAAAATGATGTTATGGACTTCCCTGATATTGGAAAGCTCTACCTCGAATGCGAGTGCTCGCTAGCTGGTGGCTTCGGGTTTTGTGCTGGGTTGGCGTGTGGCTTTACCACATGGCCACCCCTTCTCTCACGTCAACTGATTTTAAGTCGCTCACCCACTCTCGTCCTCCTGCTTTAACTCACCTCGCCTGCCAAGAACTGTTCGCCCTCCTCCATAAGATGGTGTCCGATGGATTCGTCCCTGTTCTGCATCCTTTGCAAAATCTTTGCCCTCCTGTCATAGCGGAGCCATGCTCCCGCACCGTCACAGGGAGGCGCTATGCGATTTTTTTCTGCATAGATCTTGAACCCGGCGTGCACTTCTTGCACATCCCTCTGCGCTCTTTGCACTTGAATTGGTTTGTTGTGGATTCTCCTGCCCGCTCTTCTCCGCCCCTGTCTCCCACTTCTGTGATGCTGCTCACTAATTTAGTCCACCCTTTTTCTGCGCTTCCTAACCCTGCATTGATGCCTCGCCTTTGCCAGCGTATGTGTTGCAAGAGAAGAAGTAGTTGAGGTAGAGCCAGGCGTCAAGTTTCCTTGTCTCCATCCAGATCCTCCTCTCCATCGTCCGAATAATTCACTGGGCATTATCCTGCAACGCGAAGTGGTCGTGGCCGTGGGCGTCATGGCACTCCTTTGTCTAACAAGGGCTTTGCTTTCTCCCCTGATACCTGTGCCACCTTTGATAATCCCCTGACTCCAGTGCAAACTGCCCATTTCTGCTTTCAGAGCTCCTTGAACGGCCCTTATGTCACATCCATTATCACTGTGGAATTCAAAGAACAACCCTCTGGCTCTGCTGTTCTTCCCCTTTTTAATGAGATGAACCAGGGCGACTCTCTGCGTGTCAGCATGAAGCTGATGGCTCCTTGTAGAGAAAGTGAGGATGTTGCGGTTAAAAAACATGGAAGCTTCAAGACCAACGATGATCATCAAACAGTGGAGGAAGATATGGATGCTCACAGGTGCCCAGTTGTTGAAGAATCTCCTCCCTCTCCTCATGTTCCTTAGCATGCTCAGCATTTGCGGGTTTTTTGGTTTTCGTTTTCCCAATGTTTGGATTACTCCTGAGTATAATGAACTGTTGATAATTTTGTTAATTTTGTTATATGAAATTGTTGAAGAGTCGGTTTCCCCTACGTGGGCAGCTAATTTTCTGTATTTTTGGCAAACTGGTAGCCTTCAGGCTCTTAGACTGAGAATGCTCCATATCTGGGCCAGTACCGCAAAGGCCGGTGCCTCCATGTAATTTTTGGGCCATTAATAGAATTAGTCTAAATTTAGAAAAAAAAAAAAAGATATTGGAAAGCTCTAAAAAAAGTCTTAACGCTTATAAAATCAATAGGATTTGGCCATATACGAATGGCATATATCTTTGTAGGATCAATCTTCAACTCTCCTCAACCAGTCACGTGGCCTAACACACCAAGGGATGCTTATCAAACCCGCACTTATTTATGTCTTCTAGCAACTAATTTTCCCTAAATAATGTCTCCAATACCCTCTTCAAATATACAACATGCTCCTTCCATGTGAAGCCAAAGATCAAAGTTTCATTCAAGTATATTATTATAAATGAATCTATAAAATAGTTCAACATAAAATTCAATAAACACATAGAACTTATCAGTACAATACTCATTTGAAAAGACATGTTGATGCCTCAACACCTCCCCTTAATTCCCTCAAAATTATGGGATCATCCATATGAATTTTTCTAATATCACTTCTTGAATACTTTGGTTTTCTTTATTTTTGTAATTTTCACTTTTCTTAGCTTTCATTTTTTATTGCTTTATGGCTTTCCATTTCCTCTTTCCATCTATTCAAATTTTACTTCATTTGAAAGATAATATTCGTCAAATTTTGGACACCTTCACTGCCTAGGCATATAAAATATGTAAATATGTATTTTATTATGTTTTTACAAATTATAAATCAAAATAATTTTAATATATTAATATAAATTAGTTAATTTATTTGTTTATATAGTTTTAATTAATTAATTTCGTTATTGTTTAATTAATTAAGTTAATTAATGTGTAAATATAATTTTTAATTATTTAATTTAATTTTGTAAATTTAATTAATTATCAACTTAACTTTTATGTGAATATAATTTTTATCTAATCATTAGTAATTAAATTTATTTGGTTATTTAATTAATTGAAATTACATGAAATAATATGATAATATAATTTAATTCATTTAGTTAATTTTTTTATTTTTGTAGTTTTAATTAATTATGTTGATTATTGTTTAGTTAATTAATTTAGTTTAATTTAATTTAATGAATTTGTAAATATTTAATTTAATTTTGGAAATTTAATTAATTATTAATTTACTTTTTATGTAAATATAGTTTTAATTTAATCATTTAGTAATTAAATTTATTTGATTATTTAATTAATTGTAATGACACAAAATATCAACCCACAGGGTGGCGGCTTGTTGGTGATTGAGTGTTCTATTAAGCTACTCGTTTGTAAAGGTCACCGATTCAAACCCCGTGGGTGCCCGTCAGGCGTAAGCCTGCGAACCTTGTTGTGTATTTTCGGCGGGGGATGATGCCAGCCAAGAGGGTTTTCATTGGTAGCAACGCGATGTGATCTTGTGTGGTAGATATGATTGTATGGTTCTCGTTACCGGTTTCCCTCTTGATTATAAAAAAAAAATTAAAAAAAAAACAAAACAAAAAAACAAAAAAAACATCCATCTTGGGGAAGATGGAGCTCTGTAGCATGGGCGTATATAGTGAGGGTTTTTCAATTAGGGCTTGTGGGGATTCTTCAGAAGAAGGCTAAGGGGTTGGTGTTGGAAGACTGCAGACCATATTTCTGATGTTTATCTCGTAGCTAGTGGTCTAGGATTTGAGGATAGGTTATGCATTTCGATGGTGTGGAGGAACTTGTTGTATTTTCGCCTAATCTGGATGTGTCTTCTCCTATCTGGACAAATTCTCCACCTTAGATACATATGGTAGCTGACGAAAGGACAACTTTCCATTTCATTATGGAAGTCGATGTAGTTTCTTGATTTGGATTTGATTATTATATTGTTTTTCATCCATATCAATGCTTTTAGAGTGGAAAAAGTGGAGGAATCAACTCTCTTTACCATTTTTACTGGCGGGACCCAGTTTAGAAAATTGAGTTCTGAAACCTCCTTAGAGCATTTTGAGGCATCAAATGATGTTTTTTGTAGAAATTAGTGTGTAGATTCGAAACTTATCATGAAATTTACTAAATCAAAAGACTCAGAGCTACTCTATTGATTTGTGGAAGTTAATTCATGATTAAGAACACATAACATCAACATGCAAGAAGAAACATCACAATTCAAAACAATAATCTTGCAAACATATGTCAATCACATACATGAGAACACAGATGTATCTAAGAGGAAATAAATTTATAAAAATCCCTTCAGCCTTGTTTTCATTAATCAAGTGAACAAGAGAACTTATTACAATTTTCAGCTCAATCCCAGAGCTCAACCTACAAAAGAAAAACTTTTCTCTAATTGTTCTTTCTTAAAGAATGTCTGATTCTGGCTAGTACTTAACCAAGTCATCACACTGCACTAGCACACCACACCCCTATTTCCTTCAGTTTTTCCTTGAGGAATTGGACCCCTATTAATTAGGAAAGTCCTCAAATTTATTGTGCAAATCCAAAGGATGGTCCGCCTGACCTCATGTGACACTTGTACACTCAACTAGTTTACAATTGTTGGTTAACTGCCTTGGAAACTCCACCACAACTGGGAAAATTGATTTTTTTGCATGCATGAGCTAATTATTAGCTAATTGATCAGTTAAATAGATGATCTCTCAGTTATATTTATGTCCCACTACTTAAATGACCACTAACTAGTTCTATTCACAGTTAGAACTAGTTTAGCTGATTACAACTAAAATTAACTCAACCTAGGCTCATAAATTTTAGGAATCACTACATACAACTTAACTTGCTACCCTTAACTCAAATAAAATGAGCTAGAATCCTATTTTTTAGGAATCAACACAAGTAATCTAAACTTCAACTCATTAAATCTAATTGAGTGTTCTTAACTGAGTGACAAAAGCCATGTTACCTCAGTTAACTCCTCTAGGTTGTCTGCTGATGTGGAAGTTAGAATTTCCTCAATTTGATTAAGGAAATATAAAAATTGCGAATTTATTGCTACATTTTCAACAGTCCCTCTTAGCAAGAAAGGGATTATAAACCACCCCAATCTTTCACCTGTGGAATGTATTACATGCAAAACCTCTCACTATTGCTTTTGTTGCTACTGCAACATCTGCAACTGAGAAGCATAAAAAAAAAACATTGAATTGATTGTGTCTGCAACTTTCTACCTGGAAAGCTATGTTACTGATGACTCTGCTACTAAGCCTCCTGATCTACTTTCAACACTACTATGCACTCCTTAGTATCTTATTTAAATTTATCCTCCTTCTATGTTAGAAAATTAAATATTATAGAGCAATGCAACACATAAAATATGCAAAAAAACACAAGCACACAAAACACATAAAACCAAAGAGATACAGATATACATGGTTCACCCAGTTTGGGCTACGTCCACCGTGAACAGCTAGTCCTTCCTTTTTATTATCCAGCAAAATGAAAAGACACAACCTACATCAAATCTATTGTAATATCCTATGTTCTCTCTCACAGTCTCCCTATCTGTTTCTCGCTCCGAGAATACACATACAAACCATAGCTGGAATACAATACCCTCATACAAAGAGAGGGGTTGCCTTCTAGGGAAAAAAAACCCTAAACTAAACATAACTTCTATCATCAAATCATCCGCCTAATGAACGGCCCAGATTGACTAGAAATTACTATACTTTTACAAGGCAATTTTACATCTATTTTTAGCTTCGGGGGTGCTTCCCCCAAAACCCCCTGCCAGGGGGTGGCTCAATAAAGTTGCAGCTGCCCCCCCCCCCTAGACCCCCCAGCAAGTGTTTAATTATGAGCGGCGTTGCTGCCCCCATTAAGGTATAGGGGTCCAACGCTGTGATACAAAATAAACAAGATAACTAGGCTCCACACCCAACAATCTCCCACTTGGAGACTGATTGTAGCAACTCCATCGTTGCTTCATTTGCTGGACAATGACTTCTCTTTGGACCTGGTTGTTTCTCATCTTCATCGTCATCCTTGAAGACCAATTGAAACTGAGCATATTCTCAGTTTCTCCCTGGTTACAACTTTTGTTAGCATATCTACAGGATTTTGGCTAGTGTGTATCTTTTTTAGCTTCAACTGTCCATCTTCCAGTACTGACTGTATGAAATGGTGCTTGAGATGTATGTGTTTATTCCTAGAATGAAATTTTGATTTCTTTGCAAGATGAATGGCACTTTGGCTATCACTTTATAACGTGCCCATATCATGCTTCTTACCCAATTCATCCATAAACCCTTGTAACCAAATCCTTTCCTTACTAGCATCTGTAGCAGCAACATACTCTACTTCTGTTGTTGAAAGTGCAACAACACTTTGGAGTTTTGAAACCCAACTGACAACTGCTCCACCTACAGTAAATACATATCCTGTAGTGCTCCTCCTGTTATCTCTGTCACCTGCCATATCTGCATCAACATATCCCTGTAGAGCAATGTTTGAACCACCAAAGCATAATGCTTGATTTGTGGTTCTTCTCAAATATATGAGAATCCATTTCACTACCATCCAATGCTCTTTTCCTAGATTGTTCATGTACCTGCTTACAACTCCCACTGCATTTGCAATATCAGGCCTTGTGCATACCATTGCATGCATTAAGCTTCCAACTGCTGATGCATATGGAACTTTAGACATATAATCCATTTGTTCTTGGTTCTTGGGGCACATCTCCTTACTAAGTTTGAAATGGTTGGCAAAAGGTGTACTAACTGGTTTTTCATTCTGCATATTAAATCTTTTCAACACCTTTTGTATGTACTCATTTTGAGACAGTGTTAATTTGCGATTTTTCCTGTCTCTAATTATTCTCATACCAAGGATTTGTTTTGCAGCTCCCAAATCCTTCATTGCAAAGGAATTTGCCAATTTTCTTTTGAGAACATTTATTTCATGCATGTTAGACCCTGCAACAAGCATGTCATCTACATACAATAACAATATAATATAGCTGCCATCATTTTTCCTTTTCAGATAAACACAATGACCAGAGTGACATCTAGTATAACCTTGTTCAGACATAAACTTGTCAAATTTTAGATACCACTGCCTTGGAGTCTGTTTTAAGCCATATAAACTCTTCTTTAACCCGCACACTAATTTTTATTTCCCTTTGACCTCATATCCTTCCGGTTGCTTCATATAGATCTCTTCCTCCAAATCTCCATGGAGAAATGTTGTCTTTACATCTAACTGTTCAAGATGTAAATCTTCCGCTGCTACAAGACTTAAAATAGTTCTGATTGAAGTCATATTAACAATAGGAGAAAATATTTCATCAAAATTAATATCTTTCTTCTGTGCAAACCCCTTCACCACAAGTCTAGCTTTGTACCTCTGTTTTCCTCCATCTTCTTCCTTCAGCTTGTAAACCCATTTATTCTGAAATGTAGTTTTACCTGCAGGCAACTTGACTAAGTCCCAAGTCTGGTTATGCATGAAGGAGTCCATCTCTTCTTCCATGGCTAGCTCCCACTTCTTCCTGCTTTCAACCTGCATTGCTTCTTCATAACATTCAAGTTCACCAGAATTAGTCAACAATAAATAATGTAATGAAGGAGAGTATCGTTCAGGGAGTATACTTATCCCGGTAGATCTTCTAACACCACTTTCAGGTGTTTGAGGTGCCTGTTGCTGTTGTGGTGGTTGTTGTTGTTGTGGTTCTTGATTATTATTATTTTCAGGCACCTTTACCTTTTCTGTGATCTCATCAGGAACTGTGTATTCTTTGTTTTCTTTTTCCTGTTTCTTTTCCTGCAGCTGATTCTTATACAATACCTTTTCATTGAATATTACATCTCTGCTCCTAATGATTTTGTGATTTTCATAATCATATAAGATACAACCAAAATCATTAACACCATATCCAATAAAGGTACATTTCTTTGATTTTGCCTCAATCTTTGTTCTATTTTCTTTATTAATATGGACAAAGGCCTCACAACCAAAAGGCTTTAAAAAGGAGTAGTTTACCTTTTTACCTGTCCATGCTTCCTCTGGAATACCACCATCCAAGGAAATTGAAGGCCCTCTGTTTATTAGATAAACAACAGTATCTACAGCATCTGCCCAAAATTGTAAAGGCAATCCTGCATGAAATCTCATGCACCTTTCACGCTCCATGATTGTTCTGTTCATCCTTTCTGACACACCATTTTCTTGTGGTGTTCTTGGAACTGTCTTCTCTCTACGAATTCCATGCTCTGAACAGTACCTATCAAACTCTTTGCTGCAATATTCACCTCCATTGTCTGATCTGAGACACTTCAACTTCTTTCCTGTCTCAATCTCAACCAAAGCTTTCCATTTCTTGAAAGTATCAAATACATCAGATCTATTCTGAATACAATAAATCCATGTTTTTCTAGTTGCATCATCAGTAAAAGTAACATAATAACGAGAGCCACCGAGAGACGATACCTGATTAGGTCACCATACATCTGTATGCACAAGCTCCAATTTTTCGCTCTTTTTTTCTTTCCCAACTCTGAGAAATTTGACTCTCTTTTGTTTTCCATAAATTCAATTCTCACAGAAATCCAAATCAACATTCTTCAAACTTGGCAACAAATTTCTTGAATGAATAATCTTCATCCCCTTCTCACTCAAGTGTCTGAGCCGATGATCATGCCATAATGTTGCATCTGCTCCTTTGGAAGTTAAAGCATTAACAGAGTTAAAAATACCATTTCAATCTAATGTATAACCTTTTAACACTTTTATCATACCGGCGCTCATGCAGGCGGCTTCTTCAAGTTTCCCTCATGAAGTTTATCTGACCTTCATTTCGCACTAACGACCTATTATGAAATCAGATTTTTCTTCAGATCTAGAACATGCCTTACCTCCTTTAATATCCATTGGTTTCCATTCTATTGTTTTACAATAACCTTACCCATTCCAACAATTTTATAGGGTTTATCATCACCCAAACGGACTTGTCCAAAATCTCCTTGAACATAGTCATGAAAATATTTCTTATCAGGTGTGGCATGGAACAAGGCCCCTGACTCTACAACCCAAGAATCAGTAAAATTTTCAAAAGAAAGAATCAAAGAATCTTGTAACACATCACTTGTCACATTTTCTTCATGATTGTTTTCTTGCTGTGCGTCTCCTTCTTTTCCCTTCGGAGATCTACAATCTTTCTTCAGGTATCCTTTCTTTCTGCATTTCCAGCACACTATCTATGATCTGGACTTGGATCTACCTTTCCTTTATTTACTACGATATCCTGAGCTCTTTTTCTCTTTCCATTTTTCTTTCCCTGGACTCTGCACTCAAAGCATTACCCGATGTCTCACTAGAGCTTTCCCGTCGCATTTCCTTGCTAAGGATAGCACCAACAACATCATCAAGCTTTAAAGTACTAGATCCAAAGACAGAGTTACTAATAGCCCTAAATAAACCATTCCATCTTTCTAGCAATGAGCATAGAAATAAAAGAGCCCTGACTTCATCATCAAAGTTTACCCCTACAGAACTTAACTGACTGGTAATTGTCTTAAAATCATTTAAATGGTCTGCAACAGATCCACCTTCCGACATCTTCATATTAAATAAACGTTTCATAAGAAATACCTTGTTTGAGGCCAAGGGTTTTTCATATAATTTCTCCAACGCCTTAATCAAACCCTCTGTTGTTGTTTCCTTTGAAATATTGAAGGCTACCGATGCCTTGAGGCACAACAGTACTGTTCCGAGTGCCTTTCTATCGAGAATCTCCCATTTTGCGTCTGTCATAGCCATCGGATTCTTTGTTTTTCCGCTCAATGGTAGGTACATATCTTTCTTATACAGATAGTCTTCCATCTGCATCTTCCACAACAGGAAGTTTTGGTCGTTAAAATTCTTGACCCTAAATTTACCATCTTCTGCCATTGCTCCCACTCAAACCAAGAACCTTTCTTTCCTACGAGTTTATCAGCCAAATAGACCTTCGGCTCTAATACCAGTTGTTATAAAATCAAATATTACAGAGCAATGCAACACATAAAATATGCAAAAAACAGAAGCACAAAAAACACATAAAACTAGAGAGATACAGATATACGTGGTTCACCCAGTTTGGGCTATGTCCACCCTGAACAGCCAACCCTTCCTTTCTATTATCTAGCAAAATGAAAAGACACAACCTACAGTAGATCTGTTTTAATATCCTTTATTCTCTCTCACAGTCTCCCTATCTGTTTCTCGCTCCGATAATACACATACAAACCACAGTTGCAATACAATACCCTCATACAAAGCGAGGGGTTTCCTTCTAGGTCAAAAAACCCTAAACTAAACATAACTTCTACTGTCAGATCATCTGCATAATGAACGACCCAGATTGACTAGACATTACTATACTTTTACAAGGCAATTTTACATATATTTTTAGCTTCGGGGGCGCTTCCCCCGAAACCCCCCGCTAGGGGGGGGCTCCATAAAGTCGCAGTCGGCCCCCCCTTGGACCCCCCAGGCAACGTTTAATTATGGGAGTGTAGAAATTATCTGAATAAATCACTTATTCAATGGAGATTAACCCGATTACACATCAATTTCGAATTTCATGCATAACACATAATCTCATCTACAATTAATTGTCACATGCGGAAATAATAGAAGCAATCTCACATCAAATCAATCACACATTAACTCACTATGTATGGGGAAAGCCTATAGCTGAAAACCCCACAGCTATTGTGTATATTATAATGGAGAAATCATGTAACCAAACAAGTACAATACTCCTCACAAGTACTCAGTACTTTCTCATAAAGTCACACACAATCTAGCTTAGTTTTGAGCAAGTCACTGGTTCAAAACTCCCTGCCAATTGCCTTGCCTCTATTGCGCAATCATGGCCTGTATATGAAGAGATCCAAGGTTCGAATCCCCTTGGCTTGACTGCGCAATTGTCATGGAAAATTCCTCCAAGTGTAATGCAAATCCCATGCAAAACTGATCCTCCAACTGATAGCTTTACTCACCCTTTCATCTACCTCTTTCACTGGTCTCCACTGAACTGATCATGCACTGTAGTGAACTGATGTGTTCTTGAGTTGAATAATGAGTTACTAATTAATGAATTAAATAATATTTAATTCACTCCACTCATAACTAATTGGTTAGCTAGTTAAACTAATCTCAACTAGTTCAACTAAAATAAACAGAACACAACTCCACTATCTGTCTCATTAACTCCTCCAAAACTTCTGCCACTGAAGTCCAACTGAAGTCAACCATGCAAGATGCCATAAAACCCTAGGAACCATGTGATTCCTCTGTCAGTTGCATGAGCCACCTCCATGACTCGAACTGAAGTGCTCCAAGAGAGTAAACTGATGTTTATAGTCAAAATATTATTAAGGGTAAATAATATTTGACTTCCATATTTTTAGGAGATACAGTCTAAAAATAGCCTGGGACCTAAAAATAAGAGTCTCATCTATTTTTACCAACATGTCGCATGCTTCAAGAATCTCCAACTGGAATCTCTGAATTATGCTCCGTATATCTAAAAATAGACATAGTCTAAAAATAGACTTTGCGCCAGAATTTGCCTGCGGGCCCACTTAGTGAAGGCGACTTCATTTCACTAAGCTCCATCATCTAGCTGCATTCTCAACACTCCCTCTCAGCAAGATATGGATTATCTGCAATCCCTATCCTGCCTCTGTGGAATTCGAACTTGCTCCTGGTGAGCGCCTTCGTCGGGATGTCGGCATCCTGATCCTCCGTGGGAACATATGAAAGCATCATGATCCTCCGCTGAACACAATCTCTGATGTGATGGTACCTGATGTCGATATGTTTGGACCTATCATGAAATACTGGATTAGCCGAGAGCTTGATGCAGCTCTGGTTATCACGGTAGATCATTGTAGGCTCCAAATGCAACCTGAACAAACCTGCGAGGATCTTCCTCATCCAAATAGCCTCGCATGCAGCCAAACTTGCTGCCATGTACTCGGCCTCTGCTGAACTGAGTGCCACGGATCTCTGCTTCCTGCTGTACCAGGAAACTGCTGTCGACCCAATGCTGAAAACTCCTCCAGAAGTGCTCTTCCGGTCCGTTGGACTCCTTGCCCAATCTGCATCAGTGAAGCCAGAAAGCTTCACTCCATCCTCCTGTCTGTACCATAGACCATATCCCGATGTGCCTCTGATATAGCGCAATACATGCTTGCCTGCCTTCCAAAAGAGCTTGGTAGGCTTAACCATAGCTTGCGAAAGCTGGTTAACTGTATAGCATATATCGGGTCGTGTATTGACCAGATACATAAGCGACCCCACCAACTGTCGATAGACAGTGGCATCCACTACCTCCGCTGAAGTAGCATCCTCCTTCCTCCAACCACCAGGAAGAGGAGTGTCAACAGGCTTGCAGCCTTGCATGTTGAACCTCTCGAGAATCTCCCGGGCATACTTGCCCTGAGAAACAAACAGTCCTCCGCTGCGCTGCCAAATCTCCAATCCCAGGAAATAATGAAGGATGCCCAAGTCCTTCATCTCAAACTCTCGTGCAAGATCCTCCTTGCATGAAAGTATCAACTGCTCATCGCCAGTCAAAATCAGATCATCTACATACAGTACGATGATCAACAGCTTCCCCTCCACCACAATCTGGTACAGGTTTGGATCCGCCTCACTCTTGGAGAATCCAAGCCCGGTGAAGTAGCTGTCTATCCGAGTGTACCAAGCACGAGGTGACTCACTTGAGTCGGCACACATGAGTCACCCGCACAAGGTTTCTCTTGAGTCAGCCCGTACGTTGCTCCGTGACAAGGTTTCTGAGTCGGCACACATGTGACTCACCGTCGAAGATCTCAAACCTTTCAAAGTCGCGCTCTTATGTACACCTCCCTCCCCAATAACTCCATTGAGGAACGCGCAGCCTTCACATCCATCCGATGAATGTGCCACCCCATCTCTGCGCCGAGAGAGCAAGGATCGTCTCGTATGGAAGAGTACCTTGCAACAGAAAAAGTCTCCTAGTCAATCCCCAACTGCGTGAGAGCCACGGGCGGCCAAATCTCGCCTTGTACTTCTCCACACTCCCACAAATGCCTACCCTCAGAGATCCATCGCCAACCCACCACCGATTTCCCAACCTGGCCTTGGGACAAATCTCCCATGCATCGGCTCCCGACGACGAATCATACTCTTCGATCATGGCATCGAACCCATGCGGGTTCCTCCATGTCTTCCTCAAGAGGATGGCTCCGTCACAACACATTGACTCACAAGAGCCATGTAACCCGCTGTACCGATCTCGGGGTGATTGTCTCTGCTCCGCGCCGGGTGTCGTAGGGTGGTCCTACAACCTTCTCTCGTATCCTGCCGCCGCCGCCTTTCCGAGAGTGCGCATGCGCCTCTCCGATGGTTGCGCCGTCGGGTGGTTTCTTCCACCTCCGAACCTCCCTCTCGTGGCCGATCCACATCCCAAGCTCCTCCTTAGAACTAACAACTTCCTCATCTGCATGCGCGTGGGGCCCCTCTCAAGCGAACACCGCATGGCTTTCTCCGAAATTTTATATCCCGTCGCACAACAAGCCTTACGACCGCACATACACCCGATAGTTATGAGGTATCGCTGGTACCCTGACAAATATTCCAACCCAAATACTGATCCAAATTTCCTTCTTCTTGCATCCTTCGTCACATGTAGATGAGAACCAAAAAATCCGCAAATGGGAAGACACGCTCTGCCGTAATAAGCCTCTCTCGGTGTACTCATGCCAAGAACCTTGTGAGGACACCACCAAGACATACATCGCCGTATTGCATGCTCCTTACCCCACAAGTGAAGGGGTAGGCCTCGATCATGCAACATCGCTCGTGGAAGACCCACGATCGTCTGCTTCTCTCCGCTCAGCGACCCCGTTCGTCGTGGGTTATGGGTGCGATGAGCTCTCTCCCGAATCCTTTGCGCTCGCAGAACTCCTTGAATTCAGCCGAGATGAATTCACCACCTATCACTCCCAGAGCAATCACCTCTTTCCCCCGACCCTTCTCGACCGTGCTTTAAACTCACGTAACTTCGCGAATGTACGCTTCTTCTTCGTATGAAGAAGATCCAAAGAACTTTCGAGAGAAATCATCAACAAAGATCACATAATACCTGTGCTTTGCTGTCGAAGCAACTGAGAAAGGACCACACACGTCTGTGTGAACTCTCTCAAGGATCGTCGTGGCGCGACTATCCTTCTCGTGAAAGGTGGCTTTCACATACTTCCCTAAAGTACACCCCTTGCACTGATCTGACCGCGCAAGGGTGCCCTTAGGAAGTCCAGTAGAAATCTGCTGCAGAATCTTCAAAGCTCCATGGTGAAGATGGCCCAATCTCCTGTGCCATAGTTCGCCCTCATCATCCCGGCTCACCACACCTCCAGCCTTGCATGCCATAGCTGCGCAGTCATCTACCTGCAACTGATAAAGGTTCTGAGTTCGAACCCCTATCTTCCGGGTCTCTCCAGTAGTCTTACTGCGCAAGAAAGCTTTTCCTTCGCTGAAGACCACATCATAACCCTTATCCTCCAACATCGCTACTGAAATCAGGTTCTTCTTCAATCCAGGTACATGCATGACATCCTTTAAGACAAAGGGTTTACCAGACTCCCTCTGAAAGGATACGGTACCGATACCAGTCGCACCGTATCTACCGTCATCGCCCATCTCGATGTGCATACCCAAATCCTTGTCCTCCAGATCTGAGAACAACTCCCGATCTCCCGTCATATGAAATGACGCACCGTTGTCCAAGAACCACACCGATCCCATCACACTTGAAACCAAGCATGCAATCAGTGAAAAGTCAAGCTCGAACTGTGAAGCCAAAGCTTCTCCATCTGCAGATCTTCCCGCTTGCTTGTTCTTCTTCTTCTTTGAACAATTGGTAGCATAATGTCCGTGATCATGGCAGTGAAAACACTTCACTTTCGCCATATCCTACTTCTTGCCCTTAGCTCCAGAATGAGAGGTTTTCTTACCCTTCCCTTTCTTAGCTTTGGACATCAAAGCGCAGTTTTCTTCATCAGCTCCCTTTGATGAAGATCCATCTCGAGTAGTCCTCCTTATCTCCTCCTGCATGAGATCCGCCCAAAGGCGCTCCCATCCCGGCAGCTTCTCCCGACCATTGACACTATCTTGATATGAGTGCCAAGCCTTCGAAAGACCAAGGAGAGCCAGGTCGACCATATCCTCTTCATCGACAGTAACTCCCACACTTCCCAGTTCATCTCTGCATTGAGTGAACTTCGTGAGGTATTTAGCGATACTGTCGCCCTTCTCCATCTTGATGTTCCTGAGCTTGTCTTTGAGCGCCAGCTTCCTTTGGTCACTCTTACTCTGGAATAGATCCGTCAAAGCTTTCCACATTAAATATGGAGTAGCCTTCCCATGCAGGCTGGATACAATATGATCCTTGACGCCCTCCAACAGGATCCTTCGACATTTCGCGATCTTCTTTTGCCATGCATCGACCAGAGCTGCATCAGTGGGCTTTGGGACATCCGCATTCACGAACTCCTTCAGACCATTATCTTCCAACACTGCTTCCATTCGATCTTTCCATGCAACATAGTTCGAACTGCCTTCAAGAGCATATTCGAGTCGCAAACCATCGAAAGAAGACATCTTTCAACACCGGCACCAAGAAGAACAACCTTCTGCAAAATTCGAATTCCAAACTCCAAGCTCTATCGCTTCCGATCTATACTTGAAAACAAATTATTTCCAAATCAGAGATTGACTGCAAAGGGCATTCACCAGATCTTTCACCTACAAAGAAGGATGAATATTCCGGAGGCTACCTGGCCCGCATGCAGACTCTGTCCGAGGAAATAAGTTTGCAATCACCGTAATAGACTTCGACAATTAACTTCGCTCCGATACCATGTAGAAATTAGCTGAATAAATCACTTATTCACTGAATATTAACCCGGTCATATATCAATTTCGAATTGCATACATAACACATAACATTCTTCTACAATTAATTGTCACATGCGGAAATAACAGAAGCAATCTCACATCAATTCAATCACACATTAACTCAGTATGTATGGGGAAAGCCTATAGCTGAAAACCCCGCAGCTATTTTGTATATTATAATGGAGAAATCAAGTAACCAAACAATTACAATACTCCTCACAAGTACTCAGTACTCTCTCATGAAGTTACTCACAATCTGACTCAGTTTTGAACAAGTCTGAGGTTCAAAACTCCCCGCCAATTGCCTTGCCTCTATTGCGCAATCATGGCCTGTATATGAAGAGGTTCAAGGTTCGAATCCCCTTCCCTGATTGCGTAATTGTCATGGACAATTCCTCCAAGTGTAATGCAAATCTCATGCAAAACAAATCTACCAACTGATAGCTTTACTCACCCTTTCATCTACCTCTTCCACTGGTCTCCACTGAACTGATCATGCACTGTAGTGAACTGAAGTGTTCTTGAGCTGACTAATGAGTTAATATTTAGTAAATTAAATATTATTTAATTTACTCCACTCATATCTAGTTGATTAGTTAGTTAACTAATCCCAACTAGTTCAACTAAAACAAACAAAACACAACTCCACTACTTGTCCCGTTAACTCCTCCAAAACTCCTGCCACTGAAGTCTAACTGAAGCCAACCATGCAAGATGCCATCAAACCCTAGGAACCACGTGATTCCTTGTGTCAGTTGCATGAGCCACCTCCATGACTCAAACTGAAGTGCGCCAAGAGAGTAAACTGTTGCTTATAGTCAAAATATTATTAAGGGTAAATAATATTTGACTTCCATATTTTTAGGAGATCAGTCTAAAAATAGCCTGGGTCCTAAAAAATAGGGTCTCATCTATTTTTACCGACATGTCGCATCCATCAAGAATCTCCAAGTAGAATTCCCAAATTATGCTCCGTATGTCTAAAAATAGACATAGTCTAAAAATAGACTGTGCGCCAGAATTTGCCTGCGGGCCCACTTAGTGAAGGCGACTTCATTTCACTAAGCTCCATCATCTTGCTGCATTCTCAACACTCCCTCTCAGCAATATATGGATTATCTGCAATCCCTATCCTGCCTCTGTGGAATTCGAACTTGCTCCTCGTGAGCGCCTTCGTCAGGATGTCGGCATCCTGATCCTCCGTGGGAACATATGAAAGCATCATGATCCTCCGCTGAACACAATCTCTGATGTGATGGTACCTGATGTCGATATGTTTGGACCTATCATGAAATACGGGATTAGCCGAGAGCTTGATGCAGCTCTGGTTATCACAGTAGATCACTGTAGGCTCCAAATGCAACCTGAACAAACCTGCGAGGATCTTCCTCATCCAAATAGCCTCGCATGCAGCCAAACTTGCTGCCATGTACTCGGCCTCTGCTGAAATGAGTGCCACGGATCTCTGCTTCCTGCTGTACCAGGAAACTGCTGTCGACCCAATGTTGAAAACTCCTCCAGAAGTGCTCTTCCGGTCCGTTGGACTCCCTGCCCAATCTGCATCAGTGAAGCCAGATAGCTTCACTCCATCCTCCTGTCTGTACCATAGACCATATCCCGATGTGCCTCTGATATAGCGCAATACATGCTTGCCCGCCTTCCAAAAGAGCTTGGTAGGCTTAACCATAGCTTGCGAAAACTGGTTAACTGCATAGCATATATCGGGTCGAGTATTGACCAGATACATCAACGACCCCACCAACTGTCGATAGACAGTGGCATCCACTACCTCCTCCGAAGTAGCATCTCCCTTCCTCCATCCTTCAGGAAGAGGGGTATCAACAGGCTTGCAGCCCTGCATGTTGAACCTCTCTAGAATCTCCCGGGCATACTTGCCCTGAGAAACAAACAGTCCTCCACTGCGCTGCCAAATCTCCAATCCCAGGAAATAATGAAGGATGCCCAGGTCCTTCATCTCAAACTCTCGTGCAAGATCCTCCTTGCATGAAAGTATCAACTGCTCATCGCCAGTCAAAATCAGATCATCTACATACAGTACGATGATCAACAGCTTCCCCTCCACCACAATCCGGTACAGGTTAGGATCCGCCTCACTCTTGGAGAATCCAAGCCCGGTGAAGTAGCTGTCTATCCGAGTGTACCAAGCACGAGGTGCTTGCTTCAGCCCGTACAGTGCTCTCTTGAGTCGGCACACATGCGACTCATTGCTGAAGATCTCGAAACCTTCAGGCTGCTCTATGTACACCTCCTCCTCAATAACTCCATTGAGGAACGCAGTCTTCACATCCATCTGATGAATGTGCCACCCCATCTGCGCTGAGAGAGCAAGGATCGTCCGCATGGAAGAGTACCTTGCGACAGGTGCAAAAGTCTCCTCATAGTCAATCCCCTCGATCTGTGAGAAGCCACGGGCGACAAATCTCGCCTTGTACTTCTCCACACTCCCGTCAGCTGCCTGCTTCACCTTGTAGATCCATCGCAAACCCACCACTGATTTCCCCACTGGTCTTGGGACAATCTCCCATGCACTGTTCCTGACGATCGAATCATATTCCTCGATCATGGCATCAACCCATGCGGGTTCCTCCACAGCTTCCTCAAAAGAGGATGGCTCCGTCACGACACATTGACTCACAAGAGCCATGTATCCAGTGTACCGATCCGGTGACTGCCTCTGTCTGCGCTGTGCCGTAGGTGGTCCTACAACCTTCTCTGCATCTCGAGCCAGTCGCTCAGCTTCTGTAGTGCGCATGCGCCCTCTGATGGTTGGCGCTGCATGGGTGGTTTCTTCCACCTCCTGAACTTCCTCTTGTGGCTGATCCACATCCGGAAGCTCCTCCCTAGGAACTAACAGCTCCTCATCTGCATGCAAGTGTAGCTCCCTCTCAAGCGAACACTGCATGGCTTTCTCCTCCTGGAATTTTATATCCCGTCGCACAACAGTCTTGCGACTGTCTGGCACATACACCCGATAGTTGTGAGGTGTATCAGTGTACCCCACTAATATTCCAACTTCAGCAGTTGGATCCAGCTTCCTTCTTGCATCCTTCGTCACATGCATGTAGACAGGAGATCCGAAAATCCGCAAATGGGAAATATCAGCCCTCTTGCCAGAATAAGCCTCCTCTGGTGTACTCATGCCAAGAACCTTGTGAGGACAACGGTTCTGCACATACACTGCTGTATTGCATGCCTCAGCCCACAAGTGAAGGGGTAGGCCCTGATCATGCAACATCGCCCGTACAGCACCCACGATCGTTCTGTTCTTCCGCTCAGCCACCCCGTTCTGCTGTGGGTTATGGGGTGCGATGAGCTCTCTCCGAATCCCTTCTGCGCTGCAGAACTCCTTGAATTCAGCCGAGATGAATTCACCACCGTTATCACTCCTTAGAGCAATCACCTCCTTCCCCGACTCCTTCTCGACCAGTGCTTTAAACTCACAGAACTTCGCGAATGTATCGCTCTTCTTCTGCATGAAGAAGATCCAGCACTTTCGAGAGAAATCATCAACAAAGATCACATAATACCTGTGCTTTGCTGTCGAAGCAACTGAGAAAGGACCACACACGTCTGTGTGAACTCTCTCGAGGATCGTCGTGGCGCGACTATCCTTCTCGTGAAAGGTGGCTTTCACATACTTCCCTAAAGTACACCCCTTGCACTGATCTGACTGCGCAAGGGTGCCCTTAGGAAGTCCAGTAGAAATCTGCTGCAGAATCTTCAAAGCTCCATGGTGAAGATGGCTCAATCTCCTGTGCCATAGTTCGCCCTCATCATCCCGGCTCACCACTTCTCCCGCCTTGCATGCCATAGCTGCGCAGTCATCTACCTGCAACTGATAAAGGTTCTGAGTTCGAACCCCTATCTTCCGGGTCTCTCCAGTAGTCTTACTTCGCAGGAAGGCTTTTCCTTCGCTGAAGACCACATCATACCCCTTATCCTCCAACATCACTACTGAAATCAGGTTCTTCTTCAATCCAGGTACATGCATGACATCCTTTAAGACAAAGGGTTTACCAGACTCCCTCTGAAAGGATACGGTACCGATACCAGTCGCACTGTATCTACCGTCATCGCCCATCTCGATGTGCATACCCAAATCTTTGTCCTCCAGATCTGAGAACAACTCCCGATCTCCTGTCATATGAAATGACGCACCGCTGTCCAAGAACCACACCGATCCCATCACACTTGAAACCAAGCATGCAATCAGTGAAAAGTCAAGCTCGAACTGTGAAGCCAAAGCTTCTCCATCTGCAGATCTTCCCGCTTTCTTGTTCTTCTTCTTCTTTGGACAATTTGTAGCATAATGTCCGTGATCATGGCAGTGAAAACACTTCACTTTCGCCATATCCTGCTTCTTGCCCTTAGCACCAGAATGAGAGGTTTTCTTACCCTTCCCTTTCTTAGCTTTGGACACCAAAGCGCAGTTTTCTTCATCAGCTCCCTTTGATGAAGATCCATCTCGAGTAGTCCTCCTTATCTCCTCCCGCATGAGATCCGCCCAAAGGCGCTCCCATCCCGGCAGCTTCTCCCGACCATTGACACTATCTTGATATGAGTGCCAAGCCTTCGGAAGACCAAGGAGAGCCATGTCGACCATATCCTCTTCATCGACAGTAACTCCCACACTTCCCAGTTCATCTCTGCATTGAGTGAACTTCGTGAGGTATTTAGCGATACTGTCGCCCTTCTCAATCTTGATGTTCCTGAGCTTGTCTTTGAGCGCCAGCTTCCTTTGGTCACTCTTACTCTGGAATAGATCCGTCAAAGCTTTCCACATTAAATATGGAGTAGCCTTTCCATGCAGGCTGGATACAATATGATCCTCGACGCCCTCCAACAGGATCCTTCGACATTTCGCGATCTTCTTTTGCCATGCATCGACCAGAGCTGCATCAGTGGGCTTTGGGACATCCGCATCCACGAACTCCTTCAGACCACTATCTTCTAACACTGCTTCCATTCGATCTTTCCATGCAATATAGTTCGAACTGCCTTCAAGAGCATATTCGAGTCGCAAACCATTGAAAGAAGACATCTTTCAACACCGGCACCAAGAAAAACAACCTTCTGCAAAATTCGAATTCCAAACTCCAAGCTCTATCGCTTCCGATCTATACTTGAAAACAAATTATTTCCAAATCAGAGATTGACTGCAAAGGGCATTCACCATATCTTTCACCTTACAAAGAAGGATGAATATTCCGGAGGCTACCTGGCCCGCATGCAGACTCTGTCCGAGGAAATAAGTTTGCAATCACCGTAATAGATCTCGACAATTAATCTCGCTCTGATACCATGTAGAAATTAGCTGAATAAATCACTTATTCACTGAAGATTAACCTGGTCATATATCAATTTCGAATTGCATACATAACACATAACCTTCTTCTACAATTAATTGTCACATGCGGAAATAACATAAGCAATCTCACATCAAATCAATCACACATTAACTCAGTATGTATGGGGAAAGCCTATAGCTGAAAACCCCGCAGCTATTGTGTATATTATAATGGAGAAATCAAGCAACCAAACAAGTACAATACTCCTCACAAGTACTCAGTACTCTCTCATGAAGCTACTCACAATCTAGCTTGGTTTTGAACAAGTCTCGGGTTCAAAACACACCACTAACTGCCTTGCCTCTATTGCGCAATCATGGCCTGTATATGAAGAGGTTCAAGGTTCGAATCCCCTTTCCTTGATTGCGTAATTGTCATGGACAATTCCTCCAAGTGTAATGCAAATCTCATGCAAAACAAATCTACCAACTGATAGCTTTACTCACCCTTTCATCTACCTCTTCCACCGGTCTCCACTGAACTGATCATGCACTGTAGTGAACTGAAGTGTTCTTGAGTTGACTAATGAGTTAATATTTAGTAAATTAAATATTATTTAATTTACTCCACTCATATCTAGTTGATTAGTTAGTTAACTAATCCCAACTAGTTCAACTAAAACAAACAGAACACAACTCCACTACTTGTCCCGTTAACTCCTCCAAAACTCCCGCCACTGAAGTCTAACTGAAGCCAACCATGCAAGATGCCATCAAACCCTAGGAACCACGTGATTCCTTGTGTCAGTTGCATGAGTCACCTCCATGACTCAAACTGAAGTGCGCCAAGAGAGTAAACTGCTGTTTATAGTCAAAATATTATTAAGGGTAAATAATATTTGACTTCCATATTTTTAGGAGATTAGTCTAAAAATAGTCTGGGTCCTAAAAAATAGGGTCTCATCTATTTTTACCGACATGTCGCATACTTCAAGAATCTCCAAGTAGAATTCCCAAATTATGCTCCGTATGTCTAAAAATAGACATAGTCTAAAAATAGACTTTGCGCCAGAATTTGCCTGTGGGCCCACTTAGTGAAGGCGACTTCATTTCACTAAGCTCCATCATCTTTCTGCATTCTCAACACTCCCTCTCAGCAAGATATGGATTATCTGCAATCCCTATCCTGCCTCTGTGGAATTCGAACTTGCTCCTGGTGAGCGCCTTCGTCAGGATGTCGGCATCCTGACCCTCCGTGGGAACATATGAAAGCATCATGATCCTCCGCTGAACACAATCTCTGATGTGATGGTACCTGATGTCGATATGTTTGGACCTATCATGCAAAACTGGATTAGCCGAGAGCTTGATGCAGCTCTGGTTATCACAGTAGATCACTGTAGGCTCCAAATGCAACCTGAACAAACCTGCGAGGATCTTCCTCATCCAAATAGCCTCGCATGCAGCCAAACTTGCTGCCATGTACTCGGCCTCTGCTGAACTGAGTGCCACGGATCTCTGCTTCCTGCTGTACCAGGAAACTGCTGTTGACCCAATGCTAAAAACTCCTCCAGAAGTGCTCTTCCGGTCCGTTGGACTCCCTGCCCAATCTGCATCAGTGAAGCCAGAAAGCTTCGCTCCATCCTCCTGTCTGTACCATAGACCATATCCCGATGTGCCTCTGATATAGCGCAATACATGCTTGCCTGCCTTCCAAAAGAGCTTGGTAGGCTTAACCATAGTTTGCGAAAGCTGGTTAACTGCATAGCATATATCGGGTCGTGTATTGACCAGATACATAAGCGACCCCACCAACTGTCGATAGACAGTGGCATCCACTACCTCCGCTGAAGTAGCATCCTCCTTCCTCCAACCACCAGGAAGAGGAGTGTCAACAGGCTTGCAGCCTCGCATGTTGAACCTCTCCAGAATCTCCCGGGCATACTTGCCCTGAGAAACAAACAGTCCTCCGCTGCACTGCCAAATCTCCAATCCCAGAAAATAATGAAGGATGCCCAAGTCCTTCATCTCAAACTCTCGTGCAAGATCCTCCTTGCATGAAAGTATCAACTGCTCATCGCCAGTCAAAATTAGATCATCTACATACAGTACGATGATCAACAGCTTCCCCTCCACCACAATCTGGTACAGGTTTTGATCCGCCTCACTCTTGGAGAATCCAAGCCCGGTGAAGTAGCTGTCTATCCGAGTGTACCAAGCACGAGGTGCTTGCTTCAGCCCGTACAGTGCTCTCTTGAGTCGGCACACATGCGACTCACTGCTGAAGATCTCAAAACCTTCAGGCTGTTCTATGTACACCTCTTCCTCAATAACTCCATTGAGGAACGCAGTCTTCACATCCATCTGATGAATGTGCCACCCCATCTGCGCTGAGAGAGCAAGGATCGTCCGTATGGAAGAGTACCTTGCGACAGGTGCACAAGTCTCCTCATAGTCAATCCCCTCGATCTGTGAGAAGCCACGGGCGACAAATCTCGCCTTGTACTTCTCCACACTCCCGTCAGCCGCCTGCTTCACCTTGTAGATCCATCTCGAACCTACAACTGATTTCCCAACCGGTCTTGGGACAATCTCCCATGCACTGTTCCTGATGATCGAATCATATTCTTCGATCATGGCATCAACCCATGCGGTTTCCTCCACAGCTTCCTCAAAAGAGGATGGCTCTGTCACAACACATTGACTCATAAGAGCCATGTATCCAGTGTACCGATCCGGTGACTGTCTCTGTCTGCGCTGTGCTGGAGGTGGTCCTACAACCTTCTCTGCATCCCGAGCCAGTCGCTCAGCTTCTGTAGTGCGCATGCGCCCTCTGATGGTTGGCGCTGCCTGGGTGGTTTCTTCCACCTCCTGAACCTCCTCTTGTGGCTGATCCACATCCGGAAGCTTCTCCTTAGGAACTAACAGCTCCTCATCTGCATGCAAGTGTAGCTCCCTCTCAAGCGAACACTGCATGGCTTTCTCCTCCTGAAATTTTATATCCCGTCGCACAACAGTCTTGCGACTGTCTGGCACATACACCCGATAGTTATGAGGTGTATCAATGTACCCCACAAATATTCCAACCTCAGTAGTTGGATCCAGCTTCCTTCTCGCATCCTTCGTCACATGCATGTAGACAGAAGAACCAAAAATCCGCAAATGGGAAATATCAGGCCTCTTGCCAAAATAAGCCTCCTCTGGTGTACTCATGCCAAGAACCTTGTGAGGACAACGGTTCTGCACATACACTGCTGTATTGCATGCCTCAGCCCACAAGTGAAGGGGTAGGCCCCGATCATGCAACATCGCCCGTGCAGCACCCACGATCGTTCTGTTCTTCCGCACAGCCACCCCGTTCTGCTGTGGGTTATGGGGTGCGATGAGCTCTCTCCGAATCCCTTCTGCACTGCAGAACTCCTTGAATTCAGCCGAGATGAATTCACCATTGTTATCACTCCTTAGAGCAATCACCTTCTTCCTCGACTCCTTCTCGACCAGTGCTTTAAACTCACAGAACTTCGCGAATGTATCGCTCTTCTTCTGCATGAAGAAGATCCAGCACTTTCGAGAGAAATCATCAACAAAGATCACATATTACTTGTGCTTTGCTGTCGAAGCAACTGAGAAAGGACCACACACGTCTGTGTGAACTCTCTCAAGGATCGTCGTGGCGCGACTATCCTTCTCGTGAAAGGTGGCTTTCACATACTTCCTTAAAGTACACCCCTTGCACTGATCTGACTGCGCAAGGGTGCCCTTAGGAAGTCCAGTAGAAATCTGCTGCAGAATCTTCAAAGCTCCATGGTGAAGATGGCCCAATCTCCTGTGCCATAGTTCGCCTTCATCATCCCGGCTCACCACTTCTCCCGCCTTGCATGCCATAGCTGCGCAGTCATCTACCTGCAACTGATAAAGGTTCTGAGTTCGAACCCCTATCTTCCGGGTCTCTCCAGTAGTCTTACTGCGCAGGAAAGCTTTTCCTTCGCCGAAGACCACATCATAACCCTTATCCTCCAACATCGCTACTGAAATCAGGTTCTTCTTCAATCCAGGTACATGCATGACATCCTTTAAGACAAAGGGTTTACCGGACTCCCTCTGAAAGGATACGGTACCGATACCAGTCGCACTGTATCTACCGTCATCGCCCATCTCGATGTGCATACCCAAATCCTTGTCCTCCAGATCCGAGAACAACTCCCGATCTCCCGTCATATGAAATGACGCACCGCTGTCCAAGAACCACACCGATCCCATCACACTTGAAACCAAGCATGCAATCAGTGAAAAGTCAAGCTCGAACCGTGAAGCCAAAGCTTCTCCATCTGCAGATCTTCCCGCTTGCTTGTTCTTCTTCTTCTTTGGACAATTGGTAGCATAATGTCCGTGATCATGGCAGTGAAAACATTTCACTTTCGCCTTATCCTGCTTCTTGCCCTTAGCTCCAGAATGAGAGGTTTTCTTACCCTTCCCTTTCTTAGCTTTGGACACCAAAGCGCAGTTTTCTTCATCAGCTCCCTTTGATGAAGATCCATCTCGAGTAGTCCTCCTTATCTCCTCCTCCATGAGATCCGCCCAAAGGCGCTCCCATCCCGGCAGCTTCTCCCGACCATTGACACTATCTTGATATAAGTGCCAAGCCTTCGGAAGACCAAGGAGAGCCAGGCCGACCATATCCTCTTCATCGACAGTAACCCCCACACTTCCCAGTTCATCTCTGCATTGAGTGAACTTCGTGAGGTATTTGGCGATACTGTCGCCCTTCTCCATCTTGATGTTCCTGAGCTTATCTTTGAGCGCCAGCTTCCTTTGGTCACTCTTAATCTGGAATAGATCCGTCAAAGCTTTCCACATTAAATATGGAGTAGCCTTTCCATGCAGGCTGGATACAATATGATCCTTGACGCCCTCCAACAGGATCCTTCGACATTTCGCGATCTTCTTTTGCCATGCATCGACCAAAGCCGCATCAGTGGGCTTTGGGACATCCGCATCCACGAACTCCTTCAGACCATTATCTTCTAACACTGCTTCCATGCGATCCTTCCATGCAACATAATTCGAACTGCCTTCAAGAGCATATTCGAGTCGCAAACCGTTGAAAGAAGACATTTTCAACACTGGCACCAAGAAAACAATTCTTCTGCAAAATTCGAATTCCAAACTCCAAGCTCTATCGCTTCCGATCTACACTTGAAAACAAATTATTTCCAAATCAGAGATTGACTGCAAAGGGCATTCACCAGATCTTTCACCTTACAAAGAAGGATGAATATTCTGGAGGCTACCTGGCCCGCATGCAGACTCTGTCCGAGGAAATAAGTTTGCAATCACCGTAATAGACTTCGACAATTAATCTCGCTCCGATACCATGTAGAAATTAGCCGAATAAATCACTTATTCACTGAAGATTAACCTGGTCATATATCAATTTCGAATTGCATACATAACACATAACCTTCTTCTACAATTAATTGTCACATGCGGAAATAACAGAAGCAATCTCACATCAATTCAATCACACATTAACTCAGTATGTGTGGGGAAAGCCTATAGCTGAAAACCCCGCAGCTATTGTGTATATTATAATGGAGAAATCAAGTAACCAAACAAGTACAATACTCCTCACAAGTACTCAGTACTCTCTCATGAAGTTACTCACAATCTGACTCAGTTTTGAACAAGTCTGAGGTTCAAAACTCCCCGCCAATCGCCTTGCCTCTATTGCGCAATCATGGCCTGTATATGAAGAGGTTCAAGGTTCGAATCCCTTTGCCTTGATTGCGTAAGTGCGCCAAGAGAGTAAACTGCTGTTTATAGTCAAAATATTATTAAGGGTAAATAATATTTGACTTCCATATTTTTAGGAGATCAGTCTAAAAATAGCCTGGGTCCTAAAAAATAGGGTCTCATCTATTTTACCGACATGTCGCATCCATCAAGAATCTCTAAGTAGAATTCCCAAATTATGCTCCGTATGTCTAAAAATAGACATAGTCTAAAAATAGACTTTGCGCCAGAATTTGCCTGCGGGCCCACTTAGTGAAGGCGACTTCATTTCACTAAGCTCCATCATCTTGCTGCATTCTCAACAACTTACAAGGCACTCTTGGGGGGAACGCAAGTTCCAAATTTTCACCTCCAAGATGCACTTTTATGTCACCTGGGACACCTTTGTGTTCCTTCAAGCGAGTGTGCCAAGATGATATGGGAAGCACACTACAGTCGATTCGATGGGAATTTTGGGGTCGAGAAAACAGTAGCAATACTACATAAGTATTTCTATTGGTTGAACCTTCGAAAGGATGTCGAGAAGCACATCAGATCCTGCACTGCTTGTGCCATTGCCAAACCGACCATCAAGAAGCAAGGCCTATATACTCCACTACCTACCCCTAGTCGACCGTGGGAATCCATCTCCATGGATTACATGTCTGGCCTGCCTTCTACTAAGAATGGAAATGACTGTGTTTTCGTGGTCGTTGACAGATTCTCGAAGATGGCCATCATGGCGGCCTGTAAGAAGAATATCACAGCAGAAGCCACTGCTAAACTCTTCTTTGAACGAGTGTGGGTGCACTTTGGGATCCCACAGTCTATCATATCAGATCGAGATAGCAGGTTCCTCAGCACATTTTGGTCCAGCCTCCGGTCAATGTTGGACACAAAGCTCACCAAGTCCACAACTTTCCATCCCCAAACAGATGGCCAGACAGAGGTCGTCAACAGAATGATTGTACACATTCTGCGCATGTACAATTCAAATCATCCACGCACATGGGACGAGAGCCTCCCCTATGTACAACATAGTTATAACAGGGCTCTCCACAGTTCAATTGGCCATAGCCCCTTTCAGGTGGGCTTGGGATTCCAGCCACTATGTCCCATTGACGTAGCCATGCCATTTGCAACTGCTCAGGCCGATTCAGCTCATGTCCAGTCTAAAGTTGACAAAGCAAGTAGCTTCATCGAGTGCATTAAACACATCCACCAACAGGTTCATGATATATTGGACAAAGCCAATGCGAAGTACAAGCAGTGCCATGATCAACATCGGGTACCACACAACTTCCAAGTGGGCGACAAAGTATTGCTGCATTTGCAGAAGGAGCGCCTCAGTGGACCCCCCCGCAAGCTTCGCCCGCTCCGATACGGGTCGTACACCGTCACCAAGGCTGTAGGGAACAATTCCTTCGAGCTTAGTATTCCTCCATTCCTTGGTCTGCACCCAGTCTTCAATGTGGATCGCCTTCGTCCTTACTTCCCACCTCTACTGGACACCTCGGACATTGCATAACAACTCACACCAACAGAGTTAAACCCCGACTGCATGGAACAGGCCACCACAGATTGTATCATGGACATGCAAATCAAGAACACTCGAAAACATAAGATCTAACTATATCGGGTTATCAAAGCTGGCCAACTCCTGCACCAAGGAAAGTGGTTCACCAGGGACCAAGTTTAGCAGAAATTTCCTCATCTCATGGAGGAACTTAACGCAATGGGGACCATTGCTTCCTAAGGGGGGAGGAATGATCCAGGTGGATATTGGTGGCCACCCACCTATGCCACTTGGGCCCCCACCATTGTCTCTTTCAGTTTTTCAGTTTCGGCATAACTTACTATTTTTAGCAGTTTTTCCGGTCCTAAACTTCCGGAGCCGTTTTGAGGCCCTAAACGACGTTTTTTGGGCATCGCACCTCCAACAAATATCATTCCTTTTTAGAATGATATTCATGGTGAAAGTTTTATTCCTCGGATAGAGCTTTCTAATGATGTATCATGTGCGTAAAACGGAGATAGTATGCCAAAGTTACGTCCCTAGGAAGTTGAAACACCAATTTACCCAAATGGGGCCCATAGTTTTGGCGCTTCATCTCCTAGGGTTAGGTTTTTGGATGTTTAGGGTTCTCCATTGTTTCTTAATAATAAATAGGCCCTCAAGCCTCATTGTAACTCAGTTCAGAGGCCTGTAGCCGCCACATCTCTTCTCAGAGATAGCTACCAGCGCCCTAGCTAGTTTTATTTCCATTCTGTTTGTAAGCAAATTTCAGTTCTTTGATATTAATGAAATGAAGTGTTATTTCCACTGCATCTTTGTATTTATGGTTATATGCTTATTCTGTTGCGTTCCTGCATAAATCCGGATCAGGGGGAGTACTTGGGCGCTCCGTTTTCCATTGATGTCAAAGGGGGAGATAATGTTGGAAGGGCAAGAATATTGCCATCAATGGAAAAGGGGGAGATTGTTAATCAAGGTTTTCATTGATGTCAATATGGCATTGACTAAGATGTCAATATTCCTGAGATGTTTGGTTCCAGATGATGATTCCATAACCTTTGGTTGACTAGGTTACCATCAATAATGATGTCAATCCATAAATATGTCAAGATAACTCTTGATGACATTGATGTCATATACTAAATGAATAACCACGATTGTTAATGGCACTTTATAGGTTGAAAGATTAGGAAGATATTATTTGAAACTATCATAATGATGCTGCACTTGATGAAGGTTGGAAGACCAGCACTATTATTGAATACATGATGCTATACCTTCACGATAACATGACTGATGGACACTATCATGGTGACATGCATGTCCTACATAATGACACCATGATCCTATCATGAAGAAGCCAAAGCATGAAGAACCCTAACAAAAAATCATATCTTCATTGTCTCTAATTCTGCACTAATTTATGATCAGTCACACTAAAACATATTTTTTACTATCTTAGAGGCAACCTCTCATGTTGATTCCTATGCCACATTTATAGAATAATTTTGTATTTCCAATGAGTTATCACTTGGCCCGAAACTCCAAATAGCTTGGGAGATATAGATTTTACAAGTTGAGAAAATTAATCTGGTCCTTGAGCTAACTTGTGCTAGCCTACCCATGTCGGCATACTCCAGAGATGTTTCCCTTCGTTCAAGCAACAAAATATGTATATATAGAGACCACATACCCTCATTTCAATCATCATTTTCGGTGATAAAATTTATAATATAACCGCAGAAGGAGACAATAGGCCGAGGAGATAAGGAAATTCATTGTTGGGCAGATCCAAGTATTTTTTTGAGGACACAAAGGACTATTTTAGAATTTTTTGGTGTGAAATATCTCTATTGCAAGTGTTTGAGGTATGGTTTCAGGGTTGCAGGTGCAGCATTACGTGGAGGATTGTTTGAGGGCCGAGAGGCCTATTGTAGGGCCTTGTCTTCAAGACACGGGTGCACAGAGACTAGTGTAGGTGGAGCAAAAGGTGTTAACCCTTCAACAGATTATGGAGCTCTTGAAGTAGCAAACTGTGGGTTGTAGGGTGCCTTGTGGAGGTTTACAAGGCCTAAAATAGTGAGTGGGAAGGCCTAGAAGGTATATAAAAAGAGAGGCAGTTGTGGGGAGAAGGGTAACATGGATTCGAGAAAAATTTAGGGAGAACTTGAAGTTTGTGAATCTCTATTGTGAACACAGTGAAAGATAATAATAAAAAATTCAAACTAAATAGAAGGCCTTTTAGAAGCAGAACTTAGATTTCATTCATCAACAAATATTTGAAATTTTTAGTAGTAGACCTCGGGTTAAGGTTCAGATCTCATCCTCTTGAGACAAACCTCTATCTTAGATTTTGTATCAGCATTCATTGAAGACAGCTTTTAAAGCATTGTTGAAGTAATCCATTATGCAAGAAGTATCGTTTGAAATTAGGATTCTGGACATCATTTGAAGAGATTATTGGAGCAACATCATTTGAAGAGCAATCTCTTGGCACTAGTTGGGGTAGACATTAATTAATCCAAGTGACAATTTTGAACAAAATTTTTGGAGGATAGCTAATGAACTGAAAAAATTGTTTTGGGTAGACCTTGGTAGCATTTTTTAAGCCACCTTGGAGAAGATTTTAAAGAGCTCTTAGGATGAAATCTTAAAGCAGTATTGATGTGTCTTGCAAGCCATTATTGGGACATCCCTTGAAGATATTTTTTGCAAAATTAAAAACTTGTTGGAACAGCCTTGATGAAGACCCATTGAAGATTTGAAGCCTTGTAAAATATAGTATTGAAGAACCCTTGAAGACATTATGAAGCACTTGAAGAATTTTTTGGTGCAGACCTTCAAGAATATTGATTGGACCCTTTTGGAGTAGCTTATTGAAAATTCTTGGAGATATTTAAAGACCGTGATGCATTTTTGATATCATCGTGATATAACCTTGAAGAAACAAGTGTTTGGGTGACATGAAAAGCAGTGGAGACACCTTCATGTGAAGAACAAGATTGTCATTGATGAAGTGACTTGGATACTAAGTGAGGGGAAAACTAAATATTGTCAGGGCCCATTGAAGAAGAAATTAAGAGCCATGAAGTATAACCAAATATATCTTAACGAATTGAAGCTAGAGGTTGGAGCCTCATAGAGAAAAGGTTGGTGCCTTAGAGAATAGGATTGGAGCCCTAGAGGATCAGAGTCCTCAAGAAACCACGTCGAAGCCTGAACCAGATACAGGGTTGGAGCCCTTGAGTGTAGAAATTTGCTGAATAATGAATAATTATCCACCGAGACTATCCTGATCACATGCAATTCGAATTTATATGCAACACATAATCTCTTCCACTCAGATCATCAAACATGCGGAAATAAAATCAAGCGATAACACATCAAATCATCATACACATTAACACAGTATGTATGGGGAAAGCTTATAGCCGAAAACCCCGCAGCTATTGTGTATATTATAATGGAGAAATCAAGTAACAAACTCAGTACAATACTCCTCACAAGTACTCAGTACTTTCTCATAAAGTTACTCACAATCTAGCTCAGTTTTGAACAGGTTACTGGTTCAAAACTCACCGCCAATTACCTTGCCTCTATTGCATGTTTCAATGCTATGGGATGGCCTCTTTATATAGATAAACCACCAGCCTGAACTGCGCAATCCTCATGGGCTTACTCCACCTATCTGTGTGTTGCAAATAGCAACAGTATAGTCACAACTGATAGCTAACTCCACCCTTTCATCTACCTCTTTCACTGGTCTCCACCGAACTGATCATGCACTGTAGTGAACTGATGTGTTCTTGAGTTGAATAATGAGTTACTAATTAATGAATTAAATAATATTTAATTCACTCCACTCATAACTAATTGATTAGCTAGTTAAACTAATCTCAACTAGTTCAACTAAAATAAACAAAACACAACTCCACTAGCTATCTCATTAACTCCACCAAACTTCTGCCACTGAAGTCCTAACTGAAGTCAACCATGCATGATGCCATCAAACCCTAGGAATAGCTTAATTCCTCTGTCAGATGCATGAGCCACTTCCAAGGCTCGAACTGAAGTGCTCCAAGAGAGTAAACTGAAGTTTATAGTCCAAATATTATTAAGGGTAAATAATATTTGACTTCCCTATTTTTAAGGAGAGGCAGTCTAAAAATAGACTTCGACCTCTTCGACCTATAGGTCAAAAAAATAGAGTCCCATCTATTTTTACCAACATGACCAATGCTCCAAGAATATCATACTGGAATCCCCGAACCATGCTCCATATGTCTAAAAATAGACATAGTCTAAAAATAAACTTTGCGCCAGAATTCGCCTGCGGGCCCACTTAGTGAAGGCGACTTCATTTCACTAAGCTCCATCATCTTGCTGCATTTTCAACACTCCCTCTCAGCAAGATATGGATTATCTGTAACCCCTATCCTGCCTCTGTGGAATTCGAACTTGCTCCTGGTGAGCGCCTTCGTCAGGATGTCGGCATCCTGATCCTCCGTGGGAACATATGAAAGCATCATGATTCTCCGCTGAACACAATCTTTGATATGATGGTACCTGATGTCGATATGTTTGGACCTATCATGAAATACTGGATTAGCCGAGAGCTTGATGCAGCTCTGGTTATCACAGTAGATCACCGTAGGCTCCAAATGCAACCTGAACAAACCTGCGAGGATCTTCCTCATCCAAATAGCCTCGCATGCAGCCAAACTTGCTGCCATGTACTCGGCCTCTGCTGAACTGAGTGCCACGGATCTCTGCTTCCTGCTGTACCAGGAAACTGCTGTCGACCCAATGTTGAAAACTCCTCCAGATGTGCTCTTCCGGTCCGTTGGACTCCCTGCCCAATCTGCATCAGTGAAGCCAGAAAGCTTCGCTCCATCCTCCTGTCTGTACCATAGACCATATCCCGATGTGCCTCTAATATATCGCAATACATGCTTTCCCGCCTTCCAAAAGAGCTTGGTAGGCTTAACCATAGCTTGCGAAAGCTGGTTAACTGCATAGCATATATTCAACTAAAATAAACAGAACACAACTCCACTATCTGTCTCATTAACTCCTCCAAACTTCTGCCACTGAAGTCAACCATGCATGATGCCATCAAACCCTTGGGAACCACGTGATTCCTCTGTCAGATGCATGAGCCACTTCTGTAGCTCGAACTGAAGTGTTCCAAGAGAGTAAACTGTTGTTTATAGTCTAAATATTATTAAGGGTAAATAATATTTGACTTCCATATTTTTAGGAGAGGCAGTCTAAAAATAGCCTTCGACCTCTTCGACCTAAAAAATAGAGTCTCATCTATTTTTACTAACATGACCAATGCTCCAAGAATCTCAAACTGGAATCCCCGAACCATGCTCCATATGTCTAAAAATAGACATAGTCTAAAAATAGATTTTGCGCTAGAATTTGCCTGCGGGCCCACTTAGTGAAGGCGACTTCATTTCACTAAGCTCCATCATCTTACTGCATTTTCAACACTCCCTCTCAGCAAGATATGGATTATCTGCAACCCCTATCCTGCCTCTGTGGAATTCGAACTTGCTCCTGGTGAGCGCCTTCGTCGGGATGTTGGCATCCTGATCCTCCGTGGGAACATATGAAAGCATCATGATTCTCCGCTGAACACAATCTCTGATATGATGGTACCTGATGTCGATGTGTTTGGACCTATCATGAAATACTGTATTAGCCGAGATTTTAATGCAACTCTGGTTATCACAGTAGATCACTGTAGGCTCCAAATGCAACCTGAACAATCTTGCGAGGATCTTCCTCATCCAAATAGCCTCGCATGCAGCCAAGCTAGCTGCCATGTACTCGGCCTCTGCTGAACTGAGTGCCACGGATCTCTGCTTCCTGCTGTACCAGGAAACTGCTGTCGACCCAATGCTGAAAACTCCTCCGGATGTGCTCTTCCGGCCCGTTGGGCTCCCTGCCCAAATCTGCATCAGTGAAGCCAGAAAGCTTCACTCCATCCTCCTGTCTGTACCATAGACCATATCCCGATGTGCCTCTGATATAGCGCAATACATGCTTGCCCGCCTTCCAAAAGAGCTGGTAGGCTTAACCATAGCTTGCGAAAGCTGGTTAACTGCATAGCATATATCGGGTCGAGTATTGACCAGATACATCAACGACCCCACCAACTGTCGATAGACAGTGGCATCCACTACCTCCTCCGAAGTAGCATCTCCCTTCCTCCAACCTCCAGGAAGAGGGGTATCAACAGGCTTGCAGCCTCGCATGTTGAACCTC